>BSBK01005538.1:120000-197500 GCA_027943335.1 Chamaecyparis obtusa
AACTTTTGGGATTATTCATTTGTAGTCAGAAAGTGCTTATTCATCATATTTGTTTAACCACAATAAGTGTGATATCTTTAGCTTGAGAATAATCATGTGTGGATTTCATCCTCCTCACCATCATCTTCCCCTGTTGCAACATGTGAATTTGAAATTTTAGACCCACTCATATTTTTGATGGTCCTATTATCGCTCACCATCACTCTGGAGTCTATCAAATTGCATAGATTGTTGCGCTCTCCATCTATTGCACTTGGAAGCGCTTAATTGAACTCAAATTTACATGCCATTAATATGCAAATAATTTATCTTAACTTTTTAGATAGCTTGATGTTTAAGAATAGTGTTTTTCAATCACCCTTTGGTATTTAATCATGATTAAAAATATATTTAGCATGTATTGTATGAAGGTGATATTAGTCAAGTGTAATAACATTTTAAGACGTCAACCATCTCAATATTATTTTACTCAAACAATCTAAACTATAATATGCTCATTATTCATTATATTTAAGATGAGTGAAACATAAGTACTAGATTAGAACTCATCTCTTGTGACTATCAATGTTCCATCTTGTACACATTCAATGTGACAATAAGGAAATACTAAAAAAATTTTAAGGTTATGTATTTTAATACTATTCTAATTAAAGAAAGTTTAACTATGGTCTACTTTATACATCTAGGGGACGTGAGTGAAGTATTGACATGTCTTTAAGGTCATCCATTCTAATACTAGTTTAATTCAGGAAGCTTAATCATTGTCAACTTAATATTCATTACATTTAGGTAGGAGGGATGAATTACTAGAACTTCATTGGATATCATTTATCTTTCTTTCTAAAACCTATTTCTTTCCTTTTTACAAAGAGAAATCTAGAGTTTAGCTCTTTGCACCTAATGAAACCCCATTATAACCTCTCGAGTGATGTGTAACGAACCCTGATCAGCACAATGAATAAATAAAGAGTTGAACACATGCCTTGGGCCACCTAAAGTAGAAATTGAGAGAAGATGAACCAACCCTAGGGGTTGGATTTCATTTATTTAAATAATACTACAAAAACTTCTAGGTAGATCCTCTAACCCAGTACCACTGCAACTTCAACAACATAACTATTCTATCTCAATACTACTGTGATTTTAACAAGAAAGATCTTCCATCCTATTATTTATCAAAACTAGTATTGAAACTTATGGGAAAATAACACATTTTAATACTACAACAACTCAATGGTTTCAACTACTCTTCTAACTACTCTCAAAATAATTCCTTCTAGCTAATAAAGGTAAATACAAAAATAAACTTACATTTAATTTATCTAAATACTTGTACTCAAACTTCTAGGTAGGTTATCCAACCCAACATTACTACAACATAGATAACTAAAAGTTTCATCTCAAAACTTGTATGGTTTGAACAACTAGATTATTCCAAAAAGGTCATTTATCTCAATATTTCTCAACAATACTATAAAAAATTACGACAAGACCATCCTTCTCAATACTTCAATTTAAATTATACTTCTAAGTAAATCACCTATCTCAACACTACAACAATTAAAATATCTAAACCATACATTTAATTATTCCCCTAACAACAATCACTTTAAACAAAGAGAAAATACTAAATGTTCACCTAGTTAATAACTTCTTTTTTTTAAAGAAAAAAAAGCCCCTACCCTTAGTTTCTATATTTATTTGAAGAAGAAAACTATTAAAAATGAAATATAGATATGTTTATATGGATATGAAGAGAACCTTGAAGAAAATATCAATGGCCTTATAGAGACCATCGTCAAGAAAGCCTCTGCTAAAAGTATAAATTTGGAGATATTGAAGCTCTTATATAGTAAGTGCAATCTTTGCCAAATAGTTGTCCATCAGATATAGTAAGTTAGATATACCATTTAATTAATTGACATTTTCACATTTCTATTACATCAAAATATACAGAATTTCACAATTTTTCCTTCTATCAATTTGTCCAAAGAACTACGTGTGTACTAGAAGTACCTTTATAGAATTAGTTTGACAATATTTGATCAAAATAAGCTAAAATTGAACAATTAGTAAGCTATTTAATGCAAATAAAGCTAATAAACATCCTATATCTCTCTAATTAAGAATTTTAATGATGAGCTCTTAGCAAGCTTCTATTAGTGACAGTCCTAAAATGAGAAATTAAGCTAAATGATTGTACAATTCAAGCCTATTTCAAAGAAACTATGCTTAATTATGCCTAAAATATCTTTCTAGCTCAAATTTGCAATAACTTGGATGCAATTCTCAGATGTGTGGATTCTTTTCTCCTGATTTTACCCCTCTATTTATAGATTTTAGTAAGCATAGGGGGTGGAGTTAATTTCATCATAATTAGGTTAGGGTTTAGTCCATGGTTTCAAATATGGGGACAATTTAAATGGTTTGTCCTCAAAGCTTGGGACAATGAGATGAAATGAGTGGTCAAGATGCTCTCACCTTATGAGTGATTGAGATTCAATTTTTTCTTAATCCATGTGAGTCCAATCCTCAATTCCTATTGGTTGTGGTTAATTTCCTCCCATGTGGTGGGTGAGGGAAATTATGATTAATGAATTGAATTTAATTGACTTCTTTATCCATGTGTACCTCTTGAATGGGTTAAATTTGATTTTAATTAAACTATACAATTAATTAGATTAATTGTATAATTAAATGATTTCTTTGATTTAATTAATTCTTTATTTATTTTTTATTTCAATTAATGTTGGATTTTTGGCTTGATTGCAATTAATGCCTTGATTTTCCCTTAATTGCTTGCTTGAATTAGATCTTGACAATTTTTAGGTGTCTACAAATGCCCCTCTTTGAATTAATGTGCAAAGCACATTAGTTCAAAGAATGTCTGATATCCTATTGCAGATTCCTAACTTATGATTTAATTTTGATGATATATACAAATTCCTTGATGAAATCCAGATTGATTGATAGTCTCAATAGTTGTTTTGATGATGGATCATTGATGTGATGCCTATTTTGACCTGATTTGTTGATTTAGATGCCCCACTGATGAATTCAATTTTTTTTATGTTAAATGATCATGCAAATGATATTGATTATATCAATGATGATATGAGTGTATGCCCCCTCAGAAATAAAATAGATTTTGATTTTGGTGAAGAATTTCACATTTTTGATGAATTTTGTTAAATATTTTAAATTTTGCATTATTTTGATTTTATTTTCAATATTGTTTTAGAGATGAACTGATGACAAATGTCCCTAATTTGACTACTTTTGTGATAAAATTTTCCCTTGGGTTAAAACTATCAGTTAAACAATGTATTTTAGGTCAAATGGCTATATATAGGGGTGAAAAGTTAATTTTACTATTCATTTTCACATCTCATTTTCATTTTTCACTCTTTGACCTCTCTGAGCTTCACCGATGGTGGTTCCTTACAGAGAGCATAGATTCAAGTGTGGCCACCAATATCAGTGCCTGATAGATTACGGACCTCCTGTGAGTACCCTTGGAAACTACTTTTCTCAATTTAGTGCATTTAATTTCAAAAAAATTAGATTTTTCTAGTCAATTTTTTTTTGAACTTTAATGAATTAGCACGTATGAATATTTTAATAACGTGTAAAATAGAGTTTCAACGTATTAGGGATTTTTAGTAGTGTATAGTAAAAATTTAGTAGTGCATATAAGAACAAACCCTAGGTTAGGTTTTCGCATTTTAGGTGTCCTATAGCGCTTATGATTAGCTCTGCATGAATGATACTTCTTGTAGCATGTACGCTAGTTTCCTGTAGCACAATTAAAATTTTGTAGCGCTTACACCTTATTTTAGCACATCCCTCCTATGAAATAGCATGTACACCCTTTTTTTTAAAAATAGCATTTTTAGTCAGTCCTCCTACTTGATTGATTGCGTCGATTTATCAGTTGGCTTGATTGATGAGTCATATGATGAAACAATTTGTTTGGTATCAGTTATGATCATGTGATGATAAATTTTGAATGTCAATCCCGATTGGTTTGTTCGATTGTGATGATAAATTTTTTGTCCTCTCTGATTAGAATTAGCAAACTTGATGATGGTTTGATAGGTTTTTAGGATGTCGATTGACTTGTGATGATTCAACATGTAATGATTTGATTGCTGATGTATTCTTAATGTGCTTCCATAGGCCTTTTATTAGAAGTTATCTATTTGAGGGGTATTTGCAGGATCATGGTATGCCAAATTGGGCCATTAAGTTGCAGTGAAAATTCAGAAAATCAGGTTTAGGCAAGTTGACATAAAAAATTGAATAAGTGATAAATATTATATCAAAAATATGTAAGAAGAGAATCTATAGAAAATTGAATTTAGATTCTAATATACTAGGCCTTTTTTGAAAAACAATTATTATATATGTTGAAAATTTCAAATTTCAATGTAGTAGTACAAAAATTTTAGGAAAAAATAAGTAGGTGTATGTCTGACCACCTTAAACACAATCAAATGATAATTTTTTTTTACAAGATTCTAAATATAAGTAGTAGACTCATGTCCAGATGTGACACATATTTTTTTTAAATTTATTTCTAATTAAATAATTAATTATGATTTTTCTTGTACAACTTTTTGAGAATACAAAAACTCTCATGTCTGGCCACGTTAACTTTGTCTAAACTTTATCAAATTGAAAACTTTTTAAAATTTTCTTGCAGTAGGAAAATCATAGAATGTGACACATATTTTAGATGTCAAAAATGTTATACAATTTGAAAGTTATAGCTTTTTTTCAATAAGTCTATCAATTAGGACGAGAAAGATAACAAGTAGGTGTATGTCTAACCACATTAAACAAAATCAAATGGTAATATTTTTTTCTAAGATTACAGATAAAAGTAGTAGACTCATATCCGGATGTGATGTATATTTTTTTGTATTTTTTTCCAAGTAAATAATTAAAATTATGATTTTTTTGCTACAAATTTTTATGAACATAAAAACTCTCATGTCTGACCACCTTAACATAGTCTAAACTTCATCCAATTTAAAGAATTGTTTATTAGTATTGTACTAGGTGAAGCATAGAATGTGATGTATATTTCAAATTTTAAAAATGTTTTTGATAGAAAAAGCAGCAAGAGGGTGTTGGCCCATTGTACAGAAAGACTAGAAGCACATTAACAACATATTAATAGCACTAGTCACACAACAAATCATCAACAGAAAGTCAGAAGAAAAAAAGTGTCTAGTCTGCCTCTATCAAAAATAAACTTAAAGGTCCTTTTAAAAAATAAAGAACCAAAGTAGCTTAACCAGAAAGTAAAGAACATATTAACAGTAACTTGCCACATAGGGCTAATCCAGAGTCTTAAAAACTTAACCATAAAATAGGAAAGCAAATTATGGGACTTGGGGCCAACAGGCCCGAACTAGAAAAAAAACCTCATGGCACCAGGAGTAGCTAGGATCTCCCACCCAGATGTTTAGACATTAGGGTCGTGGGCCACTCTTCCTATAGAAATAGGAAGAGGTCTCTGTTATCCTCATCAGCTTCCAATTTACCACCATTTATCTTCTCCTAGACATTGCACATGGTCACAACTGACGCATGGATGACTTTGAGGGAAAATTTGTTCGAATCAGTGACACGGGATTTGATTTCTCTTATGTCCTATTTGAGGATGAGGATCTCATTATCTAACTCATTGAATTTCTATTCATGGGAGCCTTTAAACGTGTCATTCTCATCCATGGCCACAATAGTGTGCTCAGCATGAGGGGGTTTGTTATGCTGGGTGTGGGGAGAGGGTAGGGGTGGGGTATTTCTAGGAGGCATATCATCCATCACTAGTGAGGCATTCAAGGAGGGAATGCTACTAGACCTAGGTGAGCTCAAGTGTTCAGCCAAGGAGCCCTCAATCGAACCAAAGGAGGCAGAGGTGTCCATATCCTACAAATAGAAACTATCCTTAGAAGTTGTTTCCCTAAGTCTTCTTTTTCATTTCTCCTTGGCATTTATGTTAGAATGCTTAACAATACCCCCCAGATCCACTTCCAACTCAACCTGGCTGCCTGAATTCCTCCATTTTTTGGGCTTCCTCTCAGTTTAATGGGTGCTATCAACCACTATCTTATCCTTAGCTTCCATGGAATCAAAGGAATGGGATTCCTCTAAATCCTCCACCCTTTTAAAGTGGTTCCTCACACATCTCTTGCAATCTTTACCATCATGCGAGACTAGGTCAATCTCCTGGATCTCTTGGATAGACTGGAAGGGGGACTGAGAGGGGTTATTAGCTTCCAAAGGAGAAATGTCCTAGGTGACATCCTTAATAATAAGGGGGGGTTGGGGTAGAGGGAGAATGGCTTTATAGAAGTTGTACACACAGAGTAAGATGCCCTGGTGAAGGATGGGGATCAGCTTCTCAGGATTCTTGTTCTCTTTCATATCCAGGTGTATCATCTTAAAATGGAAGCACTTCCATGATAAGAACATTTATCCCTCTAAGTAAGTGGTTTGGGGTCATGTTAAGTGCATTGAATAGGTCTTTGCATTGATTTGGCTATTTCCCCATGTTCTACTCCTCTCTCCACCTATTTCCAATCTTTTTCTGGCACCTGGACCTGAGAACATGAGATCTGAGATCTCAGGGTCAAGGTTGACCTCCTAGGTCAAGGTTGATCTTGACCCTGACCTAGGGCAGAGTTGATCTCAACTATGATCTAGGGTAGAGTTGACCTCGACCATGACCCTGTGTCCAAATTTCAAGTTCTGGAGTTTTCAGGATATCGGGCTTCAAAAAGTTTTATTTTCCCACTTCCAGGTCAATTGTTTCAGATTTTGGAATGGTAAACTCTTAAATTGAATTTAATCTAGGTCCATTTCTAGGGGTTAAGGTTAATTGAGATTTAATTCTCCAATGTCAACCTCTCTAGAAGTTTGTGCCCTAGATCACTATAAAAGGAAGCCTTCCTCTCTCATTTTCATCATCTAATTTTCATAAGCATCCACAATCAAGAAAGAAAGCATTTCATCAAGCATTTTCAAGGAAGCATTCAAGCCATCATCTCCATTCAAGTTCTCCTTTGAAGATCAAGGATTCAAGCATTCAATCCTTTGAACGGATTTGGTTCAAGCATTCAAGATTCATCATTCAAAACCCTAGAGCTAACCATCATGGTGGTGTGATCTTCCTTCAAGATCCTTTATTCATCTTCAAGATCCATTCATTCTTTCCTCAAGGTGGATTCCAAGTATAAACTCATGGAGGTTTTGATTTACATTTGCTAATATTGTGTTTAAGCTTTCATATCAACATATTTGTTTACATTTGAAATACAATTATATATCTATTAACTATCATAGCTTCATTGTTAGATCTACTTCTACTGCTTGCTAGTATTCTCTATTTCAATTCTATTATTAAGGTTAATTCCAAACTAGGGTTTGACCAAGGAAAACCCCTCATCCAAAAAAAAAACAACCTTTTTTCTTGCAGATACAGGTATAGGACAATGAATTACAGTTCAGATCTGGATACCCTTTTCGAAAAACTTTCAAGATCCATGAATAGAATTTCCATCAGAGTTATTTCGGGTCAAGGTCAAACTTCAATGAGGGGTAAGATTGTGCCCTGGGATAAGATTTTCCCTACTATCTAGGTCAAGGTCGACCTACCTTTAGAAAGACAAATTTTTTCTAGGTTTTCTCTATCTTGACATTTCCAGTCCGGAGTAGGTTGCAGAATCTTTTGAAACTGAACATAGACATCAAAAAATAGTGATTTCATTATCAACCTCTTTTCAAGATAAGTATTCCTATTTTATTAAGTTTGTATGTCCATAACATTTTCCATCATACATACCTCTCTCTTACCCCATTCCATTATTACCTTATTCACATTTAAACCCATACATTTTGGTGAACCCAACAAGCTTACCCCCTATCTTTTGTGGAATTAGATGCCCTATTGTGTTAGATTTACCTTTATCTTGTGTTTTCACCTTCATCTTACATTTTGGTGAACCCGCGATAGACAACTCCTTTTTTATGTTAGATTTGCATTTTGTGTTAGATCTTACATGCTTATAAAAGTAGATTTCTTTTATGCTCTTGCATTTCTATTTCAAAAATACAAAAAAACTACAAAATCTCTTTAAAAATACAAAAACATTTATATTTTTATTCTTGTAGTGTTACTTTGTGTTCAATATGTATGATTTTTGTTTTGAATACTTTGATGAGGCTTTTATTACAAACAAGGATAGACCCCTTAATGAGGTACATGGAAGAGAGGATGAAAATTGTTTGAATGAGATCTCCATTGATCCTATTCCTATTTCATCTTCCTCTACAACCTCTTCAATTGATCTTTACCATAGGGTGTGTGCATGGTTACCTTCATGCTCAACTATTTACAACATTGATGTACCTAGAATGTTATATGCTAAAAATTCTATTCAACCTATAGAGGCCTTTGAGAAAGTCCTTTGTGATAGTGATCAAGATGTTAATCTCCTATGTGGTATCAAACCTTTAACTCAAGAATTTAAAGATCTAGGATTCACTCCTCCTCTCACTAGTGTGGAACCTTCTTCCATTCCTTTACCTAGCATTCCTACTTACACTCCTCCTATAGTGGTTACATCTCTTTCATCTCTTCATGTGAGTGTTCCATCGGTGTCTTTACCTACGTCACAACCTTCTTACCATAGTATTAATTATACCTATTCCAACCCTTTTCCAACTGTGCTTCCAAGTGTTCCTCCAATTGTGTCTTCCATTCATATCACTTACTACACTTTTCCTAGTGTTCCTAATCTTCCTAATCCTAATCGTATCCTTCCTAATCTAGTTCCTAATCTTCCTAATCCTAATCCTATCTTTTCTAATCTAATTCCTAATATTCATATTCCCAATTCTCCATCTTCTACTCCTATTTCTTCCAACACTTATGATGAGGTTCAAACTATATTGGTTCATGATGTGCAAAGATTCTTTAAAGAAACTTCCCTTTTGAGATTTTTGTATAATTTTACCCCTCATTTTGATATAATATAGATATTTTCTCCTCTTGTCTCTAGACTAGGGGAAAAAGGTGTATTTCTCCCAATCTTCTAGAATTCATTATTTTTTTTCCTTAATTGGTTATTATTTCTCTCATTTATCTCGATGGTTTGTATTATGATAGCTTTTGATTCTAATCATCCATCGCTCTCTTCTATTATTCAAGATATCTTTTCTAAGACATTTGTTTTTCAAAGGTATCCCTTACTTTCATCCCTGGGGGAAAGGTTCTTCCTTCTTTCTCTTTGTCTAGGGATCTTCTTTCCTTAGCTTTGTGGCATTTGTTTATCTTGCAACATTATTTCATTATAATGATTGAGGTTTCAGCTATGGATATCCTTGTATATGAGAATTTGGTGTCCTAGGTCATCACCTCTTCTTTATTTTGCAAATTATGTTCTTTATAAACTCTTACGCTTCCTTTGATATTAGAATTGTTTCTCTCATTCAAAAGATTCCTCTTCTTCTTGATTACAGGGGGCTTGATGATTGAATCTTTTTTCCCGCTTGACTTATCTTTGAAAGTTGATATTTTATCTAAAGCACTCATCTATGGTGGGGGTCTTATTGATAAGATCTCTTTCTTTGAGGATACTTTTTCCATGAATGGCATATCTGAATAGTGGTAATTTGGAATCACCACTATTTGTGTATGTGTGTGGGGAAAATGTAAGATTCACTCCTAAATCCAAATTCCCAAAGGAGAGATCCAATTTGATCAACCAAGAGGTTAATACACAATCAAATCAATCTATGAAGAATATGAAAGAGAGAGAGAGAGAGAAACCCTATACTTCCCTATAGTTGGATTAAGCTTGAAATTTGAAATAATTGAAGTGCAAATACTAACCTTGAATTAGGGCAGATCTAGAAAATGCTAAATTTTGGCTTCTGTATGAACTTTTTGAAGATTCCATCACTTGTTCTAGACTGGAAATGTCGAGGTGGAAAAAACCCATAAATATTTCCTCCAAATTCACATAGGTGGACTTTGACCTTTTAAAAGGTCAAAGACCACATTATTTATTTGAAGTCCGATTCTGATTCTGTTCGCAGATCCTGAAAGATTACCGAAAAGGGTATCCAAATTCACTCTCAGATCTGAGATTCCACACTTGTGCCTGCAAGAAAAATGGTTTTGTTGTTTTTTTTTTTTTTTTTTTTTTGGGGGGGGGGGGGGGTTTGCCTTGGTCAAACCCTGATTTGGAATCAACCTTAATATTGAAATTGAAATAGGAGAAAGCTAGCAAGTAGTAGAAATAAATCTAACAATGAGGCTATGCAATTCAATAGATACGCTAATGTATTTGGAATGTAATCAAATATATTGATATGAAAGCTTGAACATAACATGATCAAACCTCCATGATTGTATGCTTGAAATCCACCTTGATGAAATAATGATATGGATCTTGAAGATGAACAAAGGATCTTGAAGGAAGATCACACCACCATGGTGGCTAGATCTAGGTTTTGAATGATAGATCTTGAATGCTTGAGCCAAATCCCTTCAATAGCTTGAATGCTTGAATCCTTTATCTTCAATGGAGAACTTGGATGAAGAAGAAGACTTGAATACTTGAATGAATGCTTGCTTGATCACCTTGAGAACTTGAGAGCTTGATTGCCAAAACTTGATGATGAAAATGAGAGAGGAAGGCCTCCTTTAATAGTGATCTAGGGCACACTCCTCTAGATGGGCCACCTTGAAGAATTAAATCCCAATTAGGTCCTCACCTTTAGAAAATATACCTTGATTAAATACAATTAAAGGATTTACCATTTCGGAGCAAGAAACAGCCGACCCGGAAGTGGAGAAATAACTCTCCCGAAAGCCAAACTACCAACATTTGAAATTTGAAATCCTTGCGGGAAGAGGTCAAGGTTGAGGATGACACTGACCTAGTTAGGGTTGAGGTCAATCCTGACCTAGTCAAGGTCGAGGTTGACTTTGACCTCAAACCCTAAATTTGTCAAGATTTGCAGCAGAGGTTCCAGGAGATGCCAGAAACTTAGAAATTGATATCTGAACAGGACCCAGTGTTAGGAACAGACATAAAATCCTCAGAATGATGTGATGATGGACTAGGAGGTCTCATTTCTGAATCCTACCTAGAAAATGGAGCCATGAAAGAGAGAAAATTAGGAAAGTCCTTAAGACCTTAACCCTAATTTCACCTAGAATGAAGAAATCAAGTGCAGAGAAGAAGTGGAAGACAAGGGAGAATGCAAAGATGCCAATCATGACCCTAAACCACTTACTCAGAGGGCTAAATGCTCTTAACATGGAAATTCTTCCATTTTAAGACAATACATTAAGCCCCCACTTTAGCAAGAGTATGGATTTAATGCAAACTCTTGGTAAAGGAGAAGAGAGAAGAGATCCTAGTGGATTCAAAACAAGATAAAATAACACTTAGCTGAAGACACAAGCCCCCAAACCAAGGAGTCTAACTCAACATACATACATGAGAGTATACAAAAGAACAAGGGTTAGTACTACACGACCCAAATCAATTAGCATAAGAAACCTTGCTAAGAAATATTTCTCATACCAATATCATATTTGGAAAGCTATCATAATAGCATAAACGATTACATAAGAAAGACAAGAGAAACACTATAGACAACATAGCTTCATGATCCAATCCTACTAGCATGAAAGTGAAAAGAGAGAAAAGAGAAAGTGATTACCTCACCCGATAAGATGCCTACCTTACCGTGAATCACCCTGGAGGGAGAGCCCAACAGGTTCACCCATAAACTGTGCTTGCAATTGTAATGCATCTTCTGACAGCTTTTGGAATATCCATAGATCCACCTTCTTGTATCACTATGAATATGAAATGTGTGTCTTCTCAGGATTTAGCAACTTATGTGCATTACCTTCAGAAGATTTAGCATATAGGTGCGTGTCTTTTTAGGATTTAGTAACTTATGTGTGTTACCTTCCAAGATTTAGCATATTGGAATTTGGAAATGCATGTCCCTTCAGGATTTAGCAACTTATGTGTGTTACCGTTAGAGGATTTAGCATATTGAAAAATTTGAAAAATGTGTGTCTCCTCAAGATTTAGCAACTTATGTGCATTACCTTCGAAAGATTTAGCATATGAATGCATGTCTTTTCAGGATTTAGCAACTTATGTGCATTACCTTCCAAGATTTAGCATATAAAAATAAAAAACTATAGTACAAGGGAGACCCTGCATATGCCCCCCTCCTTAATATGGAAAAAAACATACTATTTTGTCATGTTAAGGAAAGAAAGAACAAGGATAAAGCCTTCTTTAGCATCAAGACAATATCCATAGACAACACCCAGTCCAAGCCAAGAAGGTCACAGCTCCTATGAGGCCATGGAAGGGACGAATGTAAAAGATATCATGCAAGAAGTGAAAAGAAAGTAACCCTTAATGATGGATAGCACACTATTTAGTTTCCAAGGTGAGAGATGTATCAACCATGGAAACCCAATGTCAAACAAAAAATAAGGTTTGCATAAAGGACATAGGTCCACAAATGCAAAACATAACTTTCATGTATGATTGGATATCACATAATAGATAAATACTACTTAACGAAGGAAAGAGGTGAATCCCTAGAAAAGAAGAGAATACCGGATGAAATAACAATGCATAGATTTGAATAAGATAGAAAAGCATACCAAGCCTCCAAGGCTAAAGTACTTCTACCAAACTCACAACCCATATTTGTGACTCCATGTGTGAATGTTTGAAGATAGAAAATAAGGATAAGGCATCTTTTCCCCGCAAGTGTAGGAACAAAGATGGAAGAGGATACCTACTTCACAAAGCAAGCAGATATCCTGCTTACAAAAATGTATAGTATATCCTTAGCGAGAGATATTGACCCCTACATCCAAGAGTATAAATAATCATGAGAAGGATATGTCACTTATGGAAAAGGACCCTCAATGAAAAAGATCTTATCACCAAGACCTCCACCAAAGAAGAGTGCGTTTAGATAAGATATCATCTTTCAAAAGGTGGGAACAAAGATTCAATCATCAAGCCCCCTGTGAAGAAGAGCAAGAGGAATCTTAGGAATGAAGAAAACAATTTTAACACCAAGCAAGATTAAAAGTTTATATTAAACATAATTTTCAACATAGAGAAGAAGTGACGATCGAGGACAACAACTTCTCATATAAGAAGATTATCCATAAACAACACCTCTATCACTATGATGAAATAATATTGTAACATAAGCAAATACTACTAAGCTAAGGAAAGAAGTTCCCGTAGAAAAATAGAAAGGAAGAACCTTGCCCCCCAAGGGATGAAAGACAAGGGATATTTTTACAAAACACATGTCCTAGAAAAGATTTCCTACGAAGAAAATATAATTCCTAGGAATGGATAAAAACATCATGCAAGACTATGGAAGAAGGAAACATAAAGAATACCAATTAAATCTTAATAAAAAGACCTAATGGATCCTAAAAGACTGGATAAAATGATGCCTCTTGCCCCCCAGTCATGAGACAAGAGGATACAAACATTTATTCCAGCTCTAATGGAGGGGAATCCCCTATATCAAAATTATGAAGAAGTCGTAAGACGGTGTGAGAAAAAGGTATAATACCGCACACAGCCCTATCCCTAACATATAATTTGAAGTTATTACAATCAGCAAGCAAATGAGTATTACAATAGTGGAAAGGACATTTAAATTTATACAAAGCATCAATAGGTATAGGTCTAAATCTTTCCTTCTTAGAATTCATTAGCTCCACATATACTATTTTAGCATTTTCTTGACGAGTGTTAGGATTATCCATTAGAGATGTAGAGAGATGAGCATTAAGGGGAGGACAAAGATCCACACCTCTTAACTTGACTTGAGATTTAGAAGTTCCAACACCACACATATCTGGTTTAGGAGGTATATTAATGGGAAATTTAATACCACGTTCATTAACTCCTAACCCTAAACCTTTATAGCCTTGTTTATTCACCATATTATATCCAGTAGTGTACATATCATGCAAAGCTTCTACAGGAGGTGATTGTTTATCATGTTCATGAGTAAAGGTCGTATAAGGTGGGATAATAGGTTTGGAAGAAGTTTCTTTACCCTTTCCTTTAAGATCATCATGATTAGGAGGAGAAGATAAATCAAAGAAATCTTGCACATCTGCATCCTGCACTATAGCTTGAATCCCATCATAAGTATAGGAAGAGCGAGGATTAACATATGGAGAATCAGGTATCGGAATAGGAAGATTAGGATGAAGAGTAGGATGAAGATTAGGAAGATTAGGAGATGGTGTATCATCTACCAAATTCTTCACATAATCCAAAAGATGAATAAGGCTACCACATAAATCCCTAAGAAAAGTTGTAAATGTAGATAGACTAGTATTAGTCAACTTCACAAAAGCATAAGCAAGAGAAAAGTGAAGGGTCATCAATGTTATGAAATCAATAATACCCTCATAAACATAATATGCATTATAAATAGATGCTAGAAGAAGAGTAATAACAAACATGATTATGCACCAAAACATCTTAACAATCTTCATGATAAATAAAAATGCAAGAAATATGTTTTTGTATTTTATTCAATATATAGATTTTTTTGAATTTTAGAAGCATAGATGCAAGAGCAAAATGTAAATCTAACACCAAAAAGAAAGAGAGTAAGCTAGTCGGGTTCACCAAAATGAATAGTGGTAATTTGGAATCACCACTATTTGTGTATGTGTGTGGGGAAAAGGTAAGATTCACTCCTAAATCCAAATTCCCAAAGGAGAGATCCAATTTGATCAACCAAGAGGTTAATACACAATCAAATCAATCTATGAAGAATATGAAAGATAGAGAGAAACCCTATACTTCCCTATAGTTGGATTAAGCTTGAAATCTGAAATAATTGAAGTGCAAATACTAACCTTGAATTAGGGCAAATCTGGAAAATGTTGAATTCTAGCTTCTGTATGAAATTTTTGAAGATTCCATCACCTGTTCTAGATTGGAAATGTCGAGGTGGACAAAACCCAAAAATCTTTCCTCCAAATTCACACAGGTTGACTTTGACCTTTTACCGCATTATTTATTTGAAGTCTGATTCTGATTCTGTTCTCAGATTCCTGAAAGATTGCTGAAAAGGGTATCCAAATTTGCTCTCAAATCTGAGATTCCACACTTGTGCCTGCAAGAAAAATGGTTTTGTTGTTTTTTTGGGGGGGTTTGCCTTGGTCAAACCCCAGCTTGGAATCAACCTTAATATTGAAATTGAAATAGGAGAAAGCTAGCAAGTAGTAGAAATGAATCTAACAATGAGGCTATGCAATTCAATAGATATGCTAATGTATTTGGAATGTAATCAAATATATTGATATGAAAGCTTGAACATAACATGATCAAACCTCCATGATTGTATTCTTGAAATCCACCTTGAGGAAACAATGATATGGATCTTGAAGATGAGCAAAGGATCTTGAAGGAAGATCACACCACCATGGTGGCTAGATCTAGGGTTTAAATGATAGATCTTGAATGCTTGAGCCAAATCCCTTCAATAGCTTGAATGCTTGAATCCTTGATCTTCAATGGAGAATTTGGATGAAGAAGAAGAGTTTAATACTTGAATGAATGCTTGCTTGATCACCTTGAGAACTTGAGAGCTTGATTGCCAAAACTTGATGATGAAAATGAGAGAGGAAGGCCTCCTTTTATAGTGATCTAGGGCACACTCCTCTAGATGGGCCACCTTGAAGAATTAAATCCCAATTAGGTCCTCACCTTTAGAAAATATACCTTGATTAAATAAAATTAAAGGATTTACCATTTCGGAGCCCAAAACAACCGACCCAGAAGCAGAGAAATAACTTTCCCGAAAGCCAAACTGCCAACATTTGAAATTTGAAATCCTGGCGGGAAGAGGTCAAGGTCGAGGTTGACCCTGACTTGGTTAGCATTGAGGTCGATCCTAACCTAGTCAAGGTTGAGGTTGACCCTGACCTAGTCAGAGTTGAGGTCAACTTTGACCTCAAACCCTAACTTTGTTAGGATTTGCAGTAGAGGTTCCAGGAGATGCCAAAAATTTAGAAATTGATATCTGAACAGGACCCAGTGTCAAGAATAGACAAAAAATCCTTGGAATGATGTGATGATGGACTAGGAGGTCTCATTTATAAATCCTACCTAGAAAATGGAGCCATGGAAGAGAGAAAATTAGGAAAGTCCTTAAGACCTTAACCCTAATTTCACCTAGACTGAAGAAATCAAGTGCAGAGAAGAAGTGGAAGACAAGGGAGAATGCAAAGATGCCAATCATGACCCTAAACCACTTACTCAGAGGGCTAAACACTCTTAACATGGAAGTGCTTCCATTTTAAGATGATACAATATCCTTTTCACAATTATCTATACTCTTGGATGTAGTTATCAATACCCTTCACTAAGAATATGGTGTACATTATTGTAAATAGGATATCTCCTTACATTGTGAAGTAGGTATCCTCTTTCTCTTCCTAATCATGTCTAGTAGACAGCCATGATAAGGAGGGGGGCATATATAGGGTCTCTCTTGTACTATAGTTTTTTATTTATATGCTAAATCCTTTGAAGGTAACGTACATAAGTTGCTAAATCCTGAAGAGACACACATTTTTCAATTTTCAATATGCTAAATCCACTAAAGGTAATGCACATAAGTTGCTAAATCCTGAAGAGATGTGCATTTTTCAATTTTCAATATGCTAAATCTTCTGAGGGTAATGCACATAAGTTGCTAAATCCTGAGGAGACAAGCATTTCATATTCATAGTGATACAAGAAGGTGGATCTATGGGTATTCCAGAAGCTGTCAGAAGACGCATTACAATTAAAAAGCCAAGTTTTTGGGTGAAATATCAGGTTGGCCACCTCTTGGGCTCTCCCTCCTTGGTGATTCACAATAAGGTGGGCATCTTACTAGGCGAGGTAATCACTTTCTCTTTTCTCTCTTTTCACTTTAACACTAGTAGGACTAGATCATGAAGCTATGTTATTTATAGTGTTGCTCTTGTCTTTCTTATGTAATCATTTATGCTATTATGATAGCTTTCCAAATATGATATTATTATAGGAAATATTTCTTAGCAAGGTTTCCTCTACTAGTTGATTTGGGTTTGTTTTAGTACTAACCCCTCTTTTTGCATCTTTTAGCTTTGTCTTTGTTTTTCTTTATTTCCACACCCTCATGCGTGTATGTTGAGTTAGAATCCTTAGCCTATGGGCTTGTGTCCTTAGCTAAGTGTTATTTTATCTCATTGTGAATCCACTTGGATCTCTTCCTTCTTCTCCTTTACCAAGAGTTTGCATTGAATCCATACTCTTTCTAAAGTGGGGGCTTAATGTATCATATTAAAATGGAAGCACTTCCATGTTAAGAATGTTTAGCACTCTGAGTAAGTGGTTTGGGGTCATGAAAAGTTCCTTGAATAGGTCTTTGTAGGGATCTGGTTGTTTCCCCCTATTCTGCTTCTCTCTCCACCTATTTCTAGACTTTTTCTAGCACCTGGACCTTAGAACATGAGATCTGAGACCTCAAGGTCAAGGTCAACCTCCTAGGTCAAGGTTGACCTCAACCTTGACCTAGGGCAGAGTTGACCTTGACCCTGACCTTGGGTCCAAATTTCAAGTTCTGGAGGTTTCGGGCTATTGGGCTTTGGAAAGTTTTATTTTCCCCCTTCCGAGTCAGCTATTTCAGATTTTGGAATGGTAAAATCTTAAATTTTATTTAATCTAGGTCTATTTCTAGGTGTTAAGGTTAATTGGAATTTAATTCTCCAATGTCAACCTCTCTAGAAGTTTGTGTCCTAGATCACTATAAAAGGAAGTCTTCCTCTCTCATTTTCATCATCTGATTTTCATAAGCATCCACAATCAAGAAAGAAAGCATTTCATCAAGAATTTTCAAGGAAGCATTCAAGCCATCATCTCCATTAAATTTCTCCTTTTAAGATCAAGGATTCAAGCATTTAAGCCTTTGAAGGGATTTGGTTCAAGCATTCAAAATTCATCATTCAAAACCCTAGATCTAACCATCATGGTGGTGTGATCTTCCTTCAAGATCCTTTGTTCATCTTCAAGATCCATTCATTCTTCCCTTAAGGTGGATTCCAAGCATACAATCATAGAGGTTTTGATTTACATTTTCTAATGTTGTGTTCAAGCTTTCATATCAACATATTTGTTTATACTTGAAATACAATTGTATATTTATTGAATATCATAGCTTCATTGTTATATCTACTTCTACTACTTGCTAGCATTCTCTATTTCAATTCCATTATTAAGGTTGATTCAAAATTGGGGTTTGACCAAGGAAAACCCCTCATCTAAACAAAAAAAACTATTTTTACCTTTTAGGTACAGGTACAAGATAGTGAATTGTAGTTCAGATCTGGATACCCTTTTCAGTGAACTTCTGAGATCCACGAGAAAAATTTCCATCAGAGTTGTTTCAGGTCAAGGTCAACCTTCAGTGAGGGGTAAGATTTTTCCTCGGGGTAAGATTTTTCCCTACTATCTAGGTCAAGATCGAGCTACCTTCAGAAAGACAAATGTTTTCTGGGTTTTCTCTATCTCGGCATTTCCAGTCTGAAGCAGGTTGCAGAATCTTCTGAAACTGAACACAGACATTAGAAAATAATGATTTCCTCATCAACCTCTTTTCAAGATAAGTATTCCTATTTTATTAAGTTTGTATGTCCATAACATTTTCCATCATACATACCTCTCTCTTACCACATTCCATTATTACCTTATTCACATTTAAACCCATACACTAGGATGTTGCTTTCCAGCGAGTGGAGGAGGTAGAATGGGATGGAAATGAGGTCCCTATTCTTGATGTGGTTGAGGAAC
This sequence comes from Chamaecyparis obtusa, assembly GCA_027943335.1. Classification (NCBI taxonomy): domain Eukaryota; kingdom Viridiplantae; phylum Streptophyta; class Pinopsida; order Cupressales; family Cupressaceae; genus Chamaecyparis; species Chamaecyparis obtusa. The sequence goes on from BSBK01005538.1 coordinate 138,939, forward strand.
GACAGATGATAATAATAAAAAATAGTAAATTTACCCTAAAGATTGAACCATTTCATAATAATGTGACACACCTTGGACCAAAACTCAGGGAGTAGCTCGCGGTTGAGTCCCCTACACTTTTTCACAAGCTTTTCACCCAGCCTGAAGAACTAGTTGAGATTGGTAATGTCCAGCATCTGACTGGTTTTATTATACTTCCTACCCTCTATTGACAGTCTCATCTCTTTAGCAATGACCTCCTCATTTATTTGAAAGTGTATACTCCCAAATGACACCTTCCTATTGTTCCAAGAGGACACGAATTGCTTGGAGATTTTCTCATCATGGCCTCCCTTCATTCTTTCCATGAAGCCCTAAATGCCATTGTCTTTACAGTAGTGAGTCACCAGGGGGTCGGAGGTAAATTCCTATTTGATTTTATCTAGCTCTATGTGCAAATTTTTGCCACCCATATTCACCAAACTAGTATCCACCACATAACTCTTCTGAAAATTGAAGAGTCAAGCTTCGCAAACCAAGGCATAAAATAGGGCTTTTTGAGTTAACCATTTTATGAGAATTTTGTTCATAAAAGGTAGGGGCTGCATGGTTTTTGGGTAGTTGAGCTTCGTACAGCAAAATCCAGTGGATCTCCAGGTGTAATAATTAGAAATTAAGCCATATTTTCCATTAGTGTCCTTGGTAATCAAAATTACCTACTGATGCAGACAGCTATCCTTCCACATGTACTCATCCAAAAGGAAATTATGAACTTTTATAAGATTTTTTGCATACATAGTCATAACTACTATGATCATCAAATTAAGCCAGCACATAATCAAGGTGGGGCCCTTAGCAATATTGGCGACAACTTGACTCATTTTAAACATTGTTGGGGTCATTTTTTTCCTGCTTGATCAGCCGCTAGGTTTCCTTTGGTAGCTCACTGATCTCCTCCCATTTAACCAACCTGGCTTGCTTAAGCCCAATGGAAACAATAGAATCTACCACTGTGTTATCTTCCCTATAGGTATAGGAAATAGTCATGTTTTGGAGGTTGTTGAGAAGCTCCTAAATTTCCACTATTATGGTGTTCACTTGCCACCCCACATTTGACATTCATTTGATAGCCTCCACAATCACTTTGGAGTCCCCCTCGATCATCAGTAGCCTAATATTCATGGAGATGGAAAATTTTATACCCCATAGAAGAGTTGTACCTTCAGGTTGATTGAAAGTACTATTTTTGAGCAGCCTAGCATAAGCCAAAAGGAAAGAACCATTGTGGTCTCTTAGCACTCCACCCCCACCCTGGGTAAGGTTATTTGCCTCCCCATCAAAGTTTAATTTGGTCCAGCCAATGGGCAGGGCAACCCACCGAGTAGCATTCTGAGCCATCAACTTGGAGTTGTCGAACCTAGTGAAGCCAGTCAACAAATTACAATTATAAGCTATTTTGATCTCCTAGACTAAGGGGGGTGCTAAGGGGAGTTTCCAATTAGCGGAGCCAGCATTATCACATAGGAGCTTGGTGCCAGATAGAGAAAGGCCTTAGGTGGGGAATCAATCTCCTTGAAGATCATGTTGTTCCTTTTTTTCCAAATAGTCCAACAGATGTGTAGGGGAAGAAGCCTCCATAGGATCTAGAGGAGAGGGTGATTAGAGGGGGATAGCCAACTAGTGAAATGGTGGACATCATCTCCCAGGACCCAGGAGACCCCTAATTTTCCAATAACTCCTTGCCAAATACTAGCAGAGTATTCACTGTGTATGAATAGGTGGTTCACAATTTCCTCCTCCTTTTTGCAGAAGACACATCTGCTAACCAAGGAGAATCCTCTTCTTATGAGGTTGTCATGAGTTAAGACTTTACCATGCATAAGCAAAATTTATTTTCAGAGTAAGGTGTGGGATTGACACCTTATTCCAATCTCCTAGATTATTCTCTTCCTTTAGAAGAAGGTTGTAAGTAGTCTTGACTGAGAAGGTTCCCGCTTGGGTGGGGGCCCAAATGATGGAGTCCTGGCTAGCAATTCTAGGAATCCTAACATTCCCCAAGATTTCCATAAGCTCATTAGCCAAGTGTTCTAATTCTGGTCTATCCCTAACCATAAGAGCTATATCCTTCTATCTCCCTTCAGAAATGTAGTTGAAGGTTCTATCACCAAGGGTAGGCTAGAGGTAGTTCATGAGTATATCAAGGGTAGGCCTGAGGTAGTTATATTGTTTGAAAGTTTTGTTTTTTTCAAAGAGTATAACAATCAGGACTTCTTTTTCACATTGCCACTTTTTGGCATACCATGATCCTGCACATACTGGGTGAGGATTATATCCATGGCCATTGTAGATGATTGATGATCTAACTAGGCAGGAGCGTCAACTGATAGGGTGATGCAGTCTTTCATTCTTACTCACTCTACCTTGCTTCTGAGTGAATCAGGGATTATTGATAGCTATGGTAGAGAAATGGAACTCTAGCCATAACACCTTCCACTTTCCACTAAGGGAGATGAGCATCACTCCTGAGGATGTGTACCACCTTCTCCATATTCCTACACCTAGAGAGATTGTCTATTACAACTAGGTCTATGATGGGATAGTGTGCACATGTCTATTTGGCAATTCTTTGATCAGAGATGAGAGTATCTTATGGGCTCAATTCAAATCATTTCATGTTCTTCCCATAGTACTAGGATTACTGGTCGGTCGCTTCTTACTTCCTAATCGACGGGCTCATAGTTTTACAGTTGGATGGGGTCACATCCTAGAGGACATGACCAACCATTCTCACATATTTTATTGGGGTTCCTATGTCCTAGCATAGTTGTATCATGAGCTACATGATGTTTTCTATAGGCCTGGTGCTACACTTTCTACTGGTGTGATATTTCTTTAGTTATGGACTTGTGAGCATCTCCCTATCACACAGCCTATCAAAGTACGATGGTGAGATCCTAGTTGGTCGTTCACTTTTATATATGAGGGTATGGTTGTCTAGGATCATTTGGGAGAGCTATATTAATGGTTTTATATTATCGATGACTTGCATCAGGTCACATGGAGATTGTATCTCAGGGGTGAGCCATGGGTTGAGGATGTTGTCAAGATTCCCTTCATGTGTACTATGCCCCATTGGATGATAGGGCATACTCTATTGATCATAGAGCACTTTTGTTTCTACAGAATCCTCCAGCAATATGGCTGAGTACAAGGTATGCCATAGGGGTTGGCACTTTATGCATGATTACATGCAGAGAGTTTCCTCTAGGGTCCTCAGATTGATTTTAGGAGAGCACGAGATGAGCTCCTAGGCCTGCCACATTTGGCCTAGGATATGAGGGAGCATATTTTAGATGTCGCCATGACTAGTGATTATGCACAGTGGTTCATTCAGAACCCATTTCCATAATTTATAGATTCTCCAAGGCCTCTTCCTAGGATAGATGATAGGTATGAGGATGATGATGATGATGGTGGTGGTGGTGGTGGTGGAAGAGGGGGTCGATAGGGAAGATGTGCTGGTAGAGCTAGACAGGGTGGCAGTGTGGAAATTCTTGTCATCATTGCCTTGAATCCTATTAGAGGTGTTGTGCACATGAGAGGTGGTAGGGCTTGAGTTAGAGGTGAACTATTATGAGGCCTCCATCAAGTACACCAGGTGAGGTTGGCTGGATGGGTTCAACAAAGGGTTTAATTTTTTAGACTAATTCCAATAGGTTACATTAGCTCCAATAGCTCCACAAGCACCACCATCTCGGGCACCACCAATTCAGACACCATCCTCTTAGGCAGCACCATTATCGAAGGCACCCTCATAGGCACCTGACAGGTTGGCTTCAGACATCCAGTCTTTACAAGATGATGTAACTGAGATCAGACAACAGGTTACCTAGTTGAGTACCATGATGCAGACCTTTATGGTTGGCATGAGTCAATACGGATTGTAGGCTAGTTTGAGGAGGGGTCCTGCCATAGATCCTGATGGTCCCAATAGATATAGTGTTGGAGGTAGTGCAGAAATAGGTGTAGGTGTTAGTTGACTCAGATGATATGCCCCTCTCTGATTGATACATTTTGTATTTTATGATTCTTGATTGAGACTTGTATACGTCACATATTCTTTTATATATTTTTGCTCTCATTGATCGATAATTTCTATGATGTGGACTTTGATTATACGGACTTTGATGATACCATGGACTTTGATTTGTACCATTATGGACTTTTCTTTATATGATGTCATTATGTGTTGGATTTACTTTCTAATGATTTATGATATACAGTTCTATATGATCCTATGTCTATATGCTTAATATTTATGCTTTTCAGATATAAAATTGATATGAATGCACATGCTATGCGTACTTTAATTTAGATGGATATCTTATTTATGATATAGATTCGATGGATGCATTTATTACATGGTTTAATGATTGATGTTGTATTTAATGGTTTAATATTTAATGATATGTAATGATATGCTATGGATGGATTTAATGCTTAATGTTTTATGGATACTGAGATGTAATGATATAGATGAATTTAATGCTATAATGATATGATGGTAATTAATGGATAATGCTTACTAATGGAATTAATGCAATGTTTACAATGACCTAATTATTAATGATTAATGTATGAACTACTTTAAGGATGAATGCACCTAATGAATAATAGATGATAGTTAATGCAATTAACCTAATGATGTGCTATGTTTCTACAATGGATATAATGGATGCAAACTACTTAATGAATTATGAAATAACCTAATGATATTTAATGATTAATGATTAGTGTGATGCACCTATTGTAATCAATGCAATGTAATGATTAAATTCAATGAACCTTAAATGAATACAACTTAATGTAATGAGAAATGTTAATGGAACTTAATGCAATAAATGATGGTCAATACAATGTAATGATATGAACCATGATGCAATCTAATGCAGTTTAATGTAATGAACTACAATTAATGAAACCTAATGATGAACTATAATGAATGCAATCTAATGCAACAAACTATAATGAATGAAACTTAATGATACTAAAATTCCTTTGATTTATAATTTAATTAATCTAATGCAATTTAATCTAATCCACTTTAATCTAATTCAAGTTTGGTTTTGATTTTTTGATTTCTAACACATTCGATCACATAAAATAGTGATGAAAATTTTGAATTTTATCTTAACTCCACCCCCTTTTTATTTTTCATAACTAGTTTTGAGAAAAGGATCCATTAAAACTAAATGCATTTAATCTAGTATGGATGTAGTTAGCTATCACTATTTAGAATTAGGATACTTATTTTCATCATTGATCATTTTTGAGACCTGAAATTGGTACAATCTTTACTAGGTCATCCATGATGATCTGAATACCTTTTTCTTCCACATTACATTCCTATTATTGATACAAGTGTCACTAGTTAAACTCAACCATGATAGTTTGAACACCTCTTTCATCGGATTCAATATTGCAAGTGGATTTTGGCAATACAATATAGAATGTCAAAATATCCAAGATATCATGTTGCGTAAACAAATAGAGATCTTGGTTTTTCCATATGTACATGTCCTTGATGATTCTTTGATGATCATGTCATTAGACGAATGGTACATGTTTTAAAATCATGATCTTAAGACACTCATGAAGAAATCAATAAAATATCATGCTTTTATCATTGCTTATCTGGTCCAAGAATTCATCAATTTGTTAAAAAGACATGATTTCACCAATCAAGTAATCACTAGAAAAGAATTTGCACTATTTTTGCAAAGCCATATTTCAAGTCGACTTCCATCCATTTTATATTTGATTGTTCATTTTAATCTTGAGAAAGGGTAAGGTCATTGTGAGATCAAGAATCAAAAGTTTTCATTGTCAAATCATCTTTTGGATTAGGATTTGAGTCGATCATCTAGGTGTTATTCTTTTGATTAGATGCATTGATTTATGTCAATTGATATATGTTTGATGAATATATTTTCCCACATTTTGATTTCATTACGTTGTTGGGCTTGGACACTTTTTCGTTCTATGACGAAATCTTTATGTATTTTGTAAATGTAACTCTAGGATTTTATTATGCATTTTTTTTACAAATGTTGGTCAATGCAATATCTACAAGGGGGACTAGCTATGAGACTTGACTTGACTTTCCATGGTGCTTGTTTACAAATTTTTCACCGATTGAATTTATTGCTCTTTTTTCTCTTTTTATGCTTTTTTTTGGCTACCAAGGTGCGTATTTGCTAGGTTTTCACCAAGGCACTCTTCTTTCTTTTTCAAATTTTTTTTTGGATATGTTTTTTATTTTTCAAGTTTTTTGTTTTATCATCAAGGCACCTATTTGCTAGGTTTGCACCAAGACAAAAAAAAATTTCAAGATCATTTTTGAATGTTTTTGGATTTTTTCATGCTCAATTTTCCACTGTATTTTTATTTCTTTAGGATCACTTTTTGTTGTTTTTGAACTTTTCTGCATTTCTGATTTTTTTCTTCTTTTCTATTTTTCAATGTTTTTGAATTTTTTCAGGATCACTTTTGACTATAAAAAAAAAATAGGATGCCTCCTCATCTAATATTTGATACTCTTTCGCTTATACTCTTTCATTTGCTTAGGTGTAAAACCTTTTTAGGTGTATGTTGTTGATGGATTCTTGTAGTTCCTCTCCATCACAATCGGCTAACTTGTATGTACCCATTCTAAAAGAAGAAGTAATGAAAAAATGACCTAAACAATTTTCTTTCCATTTCCCTTTCTTCTCTCTTTCTGCATGATTTTTAGGGTTTTCTCTCAATACCAAATCACCTATTTAAAATGTCATTGGTTTGATGTGTTTATTGTAATCTTTTAACATTCTGCTCTAATACACTTTAAGGTGATAAAAGGCTTGTTGTTGTCTCTCATCAAGTAACTCCAACTCTTGTAATGTAGAAACCCTATAGTCTTCCTCAGTTAACAACCCATGTAGTGAAAATTTTAGGCATGAGGTTTCAACCTCTAATGGTAGTACCGCTTCAGTTCCATATACCAATGAAAATGTTGTAGCTCTTGTTGGTGTCCTCACACTTGTTCTATATGCCCATAAAGTGGGATTTATCTAAATATGCCAATCTCTCCCTGAATTGTCAAGTGTCATCTTAAATATTTTCTAAATATTATCATTAGTGGCCTCCTCTTGTCCATTTCCTTGTGGGTAATATATTGAATATGGATGATGTATCATATAGAACTTTGTACAATATTCTTTCAAGTCCTCATTCTTGAAGTGTTTAGAATTATTTTTTATGATGGCTTGAGGGATGCCATACCTGCAAATTATATGGTTCAATATGAACATGGATATTTGTTTTCTTGTTGCAATAGACAATGGCACAGATTTGACCCATTTGGTGAAATATTCAGTTGTAGTTGTAATGAACTTATGACCATTGGATGAAGGTGGGTAAATTATCTCTATCAAATCCAAACTCCATTGATAAAAGGGCTAAGGTGTAGTCATCAGATGCAGTTCCTGAGCTAGTACAGGTATTAGGTTTCCATGATATTGGGATTTTTCACAAGTCTTTAAAAAATGGCATACATCTTTCTCCATGGAAGGCCAATAATACCCTATCCTTAGAAGTTTCTTCGCTAAGGTTAATCCATTCGAATGTGACCCATAGATTCCTTCATGGATTCATTTTAAGGATAATTTTAATTCTATCTTCTCTAAACACCTTAAAATTATTTTTTCTAGACTCTTACGATACAATGTGTCATATACAAGGGTGTAACGAGAGGCTTGTCTTATGAAGTTCCTTTTTTTATTTTAGGTTTGGTCCAAGGGTAGGGTTTGGTATTTTAAGTAGGTATATATGGATCCATACCAGGGTGAGTCATGTCCCACTAAAAGGAAAATGATGTGGGAATTGGAAAGGTCAAATGCGGGTTGTGTCATTTCTTCTACCAATAATTTGTATCTTGCACTTTGGTCTGACATTTGGAGGAGTGAAGCCAATGTAGCCATGGTGACTACTAGTTTAGTCTTCTCTCTAGGAAATTTATCAAATTTGATCAAGGTGAATTATTTCTTGAGATCTTCTATTGTATTATTATAAGCTATCAACTTGTCATCCTTTTTTTTAATATTCATCATTTATCTAATTTATGACTAGTTCAGAATCTCCATATATCTGCAATTTTGTCACCTTCCATTCTAGGCCAATTTGATGCCAATGACTAACACCTCATATTCAACTATATTATTTGTGCATGGAAATAATAGCTTATATGACTTAGGAATCATTGATCCTTCGGGTGTAATCAATAGTATTCTTGCTCCCAAGCCAGGTTGAGTATAAGTACCATCAAAGTATAGTTTATATGTTTTTGCTTCAACATTGATTATCTATGAATCTGAAAATTCCATCTGGATAGGATGTTCATCTTCTAATGGTGCCTCTACTAGTTGATATACTATGACTTTGCATTTGATTTCCATTCTATACACATATTCTATATCAAATTCACTCCACACCATGACCCATTTTTCCAACCTTCCTATCACAGTTGTTTAGCTTAGAAGATACTTTAATGGATCAATTTTTTTCATGAATTTGATTTTATGAGATAACATATAATATTGTAGCTTTTCAGAAGCAAAAACTATCGCCAAACATGCTCTTTCAATGAAACTGTAATTTAACTCATATTTCACCAATGTTCTTCTTATGTAGTAAATAGCCTTTTCTTTTCCATTTTCATCTTCTTGAGCCAAGAGTGCCCCTAAAGAATGCTTTCTCGCTTAAGTGTACAAAATTAAGGGCTTTCTTCTTATTGGTGCAATTAAAATTGGTAGATTCATCAGGTACTTTTTGAGTAACTTGAAAGCTTCTTCACACTTATCATCTCATCTAAATAATGTGTCCTTATGGAGGATTTGAGTAAAAGAATGACACTTTTCTACTAGTTGTGATATGAATCTTTTGATTGCTTGAATTCTCCCTTGGAGTGATCTCATCTAACTCATGTTTTTAGGTTCCCCCATTTCCATTATTTCTTTGACTTTCGCGGGATCCACCTCTAACCTTGTGAATATTTTCTCTAAGATTGGTTGATGTTCCTCCCTTGAGTGGGATTTTTGAAGTATGTCATCCACATAATCTTCTAGGAATTTATGCATCATATCATGGAATATGGTAGTCATAGCTCATTGATAGGTTGCTTCTACATTTTTAAGACCAAATGGCATAACATTCCAACAAAATATTCCCCATGTACATGTAAAAGTGGTTTTTATCTTTGTCTTCGAGTGCAATTTTGATTTGGTTATAGCCTCTAAATCCATCCATGAGAGAGAAAATTGAATGACCTATTGTCAAATCCATTATAGCATCTATACTTGGTAAAGGAAAGTCATCCTTTAGGCATGCGAGGTTGAGATCTTGGAAATTTGTGCAAATCCTGATGGACTTGTCTTCTTTTGAAATATGCACAATATTTGATATCCACTTGATGTAGTCAACTTCTCTTATGAACCCCACTTCTAGTAAGTTTTCTAATTCCACTTTGACAAGTAGTGCGATATGTGGGTGTATTTTTCTCAAGTTTTTCTCGAGTAGTTTTACCTCTTCTTTGATATTCAAGTGATGCATGATCAAGTTTGGGCCTAATCTAGGCATGTCATCATAGGACCACACAAAATTTATTTTCCTTTCTTTGAAGAATTTTATAAATTCCTCTTTTTCTTCATTTGATAATGATGTTGCTATATGTATGACCTTTGGCTCTGATTTGGTCCCAATGTTGATCTTTTCTATTGATTCTATCATAATTTGTGATCTATCCTCGTAATGTTTGGGAAAAGTATCCAACCTCTCTTCCTTAGGTGCCACAATTAGGTTTTCACCTTTGGAAATGTCCTTAATTTATTTCTCTTTTTGGTCTAATATTGCCACCTTGTGGTTTTCACCATTAGACTCTTTCAATTTTCATTTATTTTTTTATTTTTTCCTCTTATTTTTGAACTGAGAGATTGGATACTTTCCTTCATTATTTCTTCTTGATATTTTTTGGTAGAAGAAGGTTCAACTATATTTATGTATAGGTTCATAGATTTGTCATTTAGGACTGTGCGAAGAGTAGTTGGTTCTATGAAGTCCCATTCAATGAGTTCTGGATATACGAGGTTTAAAGGATCATTTCTTTTGTTCGGGTTGATAGGGCTTAGGGACATGACTTCATTAGAAGTTTCATATATTGTATTTCTTAAATATATAACATGTGCTTCTTCTAAGTGTTCTAAAGAGTGTGGGTCAAAATCCTCTTCACTTGAATCCTCTTGGGTTTCTTGTGGGTAAATATTTTGTGGGTTAAACCTATTGCTAGATCCTTCTACTGTTGGTAGCTATGAGGGTGCATAGTTTTGTCCTACCCATTGAGAATCATTTCCTTCTTGACTTGGTACATTTTCTTGAGCCTCTTTATTAGAACTTGAAGCTTGGTTAGAACTTGACCCTAAGGTTAAATCTTATCTTTTACAAAGGTTAGATGTGGGTGTATAAGTGTGGACAACATCCACTTCTTTATCTTGATAAGATTTAGTAGATAATGGATCCCACTCCCACTTGTTTGAATCTTCATCTCTTTGAGAGTCTAATTGCAAACTATTTTCATAGAATAAAAGGTAGTTCTTTTGAGTGTATCCTTGTTCAAGATACCCCAATCCTGATTTATCTTTTCTATCCCTCCAAGACATTTCTATGGGTTCAATCAACCCTACATTTCTTCTACCCAAAGTTCCTTGTCCTTTGTAACCCATCTTTTTCATAATTTGAAAACCTTTTCCATATTGATGAGTAGGAATGATAATGTTTTGGATTATTTTTCCATGAGCACTTGACTCCTCATCCTTATATAGCCACTTCAAAATCTCATTTTCCTCTTTTTCCATGGATGAAGAAGTGCTAGCCCTTACAAAATGATTATTGTATTTTTGAGGTGGATGTAATCTAGAAGGTTTTCCATGAGACTTAGGATATAATGGAAAATCCATCGTAGATAAAGAATATTCTCCTACACCATTCTATTTAATCTTGCATTTTTCTTCAAAAAAATTCATCATGGTGTCCATCTTTTTGTATTGAGCCTCCTTGGTCTGAATTAGGGTAGATTTTGCATGGTTTTCCTCTTCTTTTTCTTTAGGGTTTTCCTCACTAAATTTCTCTTTTCTCTTAGTCAGTGTAATTAAGTTAGTAGAAATTTCATGGTCTTCAACAAAAGTGTCTTATTTACCTATCTTTTCTTTTCCTTTTAATGAAGGAAGGTTCTTTGAACTTTGTCCTTGCTCTATCTATTTTGATGTAGTGCCTTTGACATTATGAGAGACCAGTGAATCATTTATGGGCTTCATTTTGTTACAATATTTGAATGGATTTAGGTCTCCATTCACCATAATTTATTTTCCCATGTATGTAAATTTCAAGCATTGATGGTATGTTGAGGGTACCACTTGCATTTAGTGTATCCATGGTCTTCACAATACAATGTTATAAGTCAATTTCAAATCTAGTACTTGACAAATAGTCTTCTATTGCATGGGAGCTACTCAGATAGGGATTACTATAATCCCTTTAGAGGATCTATATTCATCATCATAAGCCTTTATGGTTATCTTTCTTTTAGGGTCTATAGATTCTTCGGAATACCCTAAGGCTTTAACATGGTTCAAAGTACAAATGTTTAAGCCAATGCCTCCATCAATGAGGAATATTTTAACCTTATGCTTATGTATCAAGACTTGAATGTGCAATGGAAATTTTGGGGATGATCAATTAAATTGATTATCCTACAGTCCCAAACTCTTAGATGTACTTTAAATTTTTTTTCCAAAAAATCAAACAAATCAGTAAGATAATATAACTATCATTTTGTTCATTTACCGAATACCAATAATTTCCAAAACTATTTTTACCAATTTATCAAATATGCAATATGTAAAGTCTGATAAAAAACAATCATAAAAAATAACACATAACATAAATATTTAACATGGAAACCCTGCTAAGGGAATAACCACCTGGGACCGTTAACCCAAAATATTTTACTCTTCTAAAGTGAGCTCAGTTAGGAGCCAACCCTATTAAAGATTACAAATGCACACTGTCAGGTGTGACCTGGTTAGAGGATTTATCACTAATAGTTAACTCTTGACCAGCATTCACTATGGGGTCAACAAGAAAACCTTTAACATTCCTTTAGTTTCATATGGAAATAGAAACGATTGTTAAGTCCACTCGGTTAAGAGATTTTTTTGTAACAATGGTTAAACTTATACAATAGTGATCTAGTTTAAATACAACTTAATTTGCAAGAATTCAGATCTATGCTAAACTCAATATAACTTGTCTAATCAATAATCAATTAACTTCATCATATCCTCCAACTTACTTGACTCGGTGTATATCTCTCTGACGCTCGGTTATACCTACAGTTTAGCTCAGTTCTATCTGTAACCAGTTTGATTAGGTATGCATGAAAAAATCTCTTCACGTGAAATCTTGTGCAGTCTCTATTCATCCAGCATAGTTCATCAATGAATCTCATGTCTCTTAAATAGACGTGTAAACCATTTTCATATCATCCATTAGATTTTGCCTCTTAATCTCCTTCATCCATTTTGCTGCTTCAAGCTTCCTTGGTAGATCTGTCAATAACATGTTTCATTCTCTTCCCTTCAACCATCTCAAAATTTTATCAGTCGTGGATCTTATAACTAACTTCATCTCTTACCTCGAAATCATGAGCAATTTCCAGCTCATCAATTACAGTTAGCTATTATAACATTTAATGTTTTCATCCATGCTTGGTTAATATTGAATGTGTCGGTGATAACTAACTTGGTTATTAATTTCACTCGGTATTCACAAGACTAACTCGGTGTATACTGACATCTTCAATTACCTACCACATTAACTTGTTCAATCCTGATCTCTTCTCCATAATAGAATAATGTAACATGCCCAAGTAAACAACATATTTCTAAAGACTCATCAATAAGTTACCCAATGTATACCTTATCTTTATCTATCATATCCATATTGTCCTTATGTAGATATCTCATTTCTTCACCATTTCTTCCTTATATAGATGTTTAGATGTTTGTAACTATCATGATAAGTATAGTCAAAAGTAGTTGACATAAATGAAAACATATTGACTAATTTAATCATCTTACATATCACTTTAATATCTTAGTGATCTCTAATCACTGTCTCTTCAGTTCATCAAGTAATTCTATCAGTTGTAGGTCATCAATCTCTCCCTTTGACATTGATGGCAACATAAATAATATGAAATATGCCATACCATACCAAACATTTGTTCTACAACTATATAGATAAATGTTGTAGCTCGGTAAACTCTCCCTAGCTTGATATGTAATATGTTTAATCACTACAATAACATTTCATGCAGACTCTCCTTATGGATTTGATCTTCTTCAGTTCTCTAATTCTTTCTCTCCGTGTAATGGATAGATGTTTTATTGAAATTTATTTTCCAATATTTCATAGAAATCTCTCTCCCTTTGACAATAATGCCAAAAGAAAATAAATATCTCTTCAACAATGAAGTAGTTCTTTTTTGTTCGGTCTAGATGAAGCACCTTCATGTACTAATATACAATTCTTTATTCCCAGCACCTACAATCTTTCACAACCTTAGGAATCCTTATGTGTGAGCTATATGCATCAACATGAATGATTTTCTTATAAAGTACAGGTTTATGCAACCTCCTGATCACCTTAGTGACCGATAGATAGGGGATGGACCCCTAGTCTAGTCCTCAAGTACTCAAAAGTGTCCTTTGGTAAGGGCTTGGTAAATATATCAACAAGTTGTTCTTTAGAATTCACAAAATTGAGTTTCACTTTCTTGTCTTGTACTTGTTCCCTCAAATAGTGATACTTAATATATATGTGCTTTGTTTTCAATGCATCACTGGATTCTTGGAAATATTTATAGCACTTGTGGTTTCAGAATATATAATCACTGTATCAGTGATCACCTCATTCATTCCTACCAATAATTATTTTATCCATGCAATATTTAGACAATTAGCAGCAACAACAACATACTATGCTTCAATAGTAGATTGAGAAATACATGCTTATTTCTTACTTATCCTTGTTACAAGTCTTTCTCCCAAAAATAATGCTCCACCAGTTGTACTCTTCCGGTTATCAATGTTTCTAGCCCAATCTGCATCAGTGTAAACTCGTATTTCAAAATTTCCTTCCTTTTTGTACCATAAACCATAATCTTCAATTTTCTTCAAATATCGCAGAATCCTTTTAACAATAGTTATATGTGATTCCTTAGGATTAATAGAAAATCTTGCTACAATTCCAATTGCATGTGCTATATTAGGCCTATTGTGTGCCACATGCATCATTTTTCCAATCATTGATCTATATAGTGTCTTATTTACCTCAGTTGATTCATCATCTTTTGTCAACTTACATCTTGTGACCATCGGTGTACCTACTAGTTTTGAATCTTCCATGCCAAAATTCTTCAACACTTCCTTGATGTATTTTGATTGTGTTATGAAAATCCCATCATTTTTTTGTATAATCTGCAAACCTAGAAAGAATTTAATCTCTCCAAATATTGATATTTCAAAAAAATTTCTCATTTCATTAGCAAAATATTTGTAAATATTATCATGTCATCCAAATATTATATCATCAACAAAAATTTCAGCAATCAAAATATTGTCATCAAATTTTCCTTTCATGTACAAATTGTTATTGTCACTTGTTCTCACAAAGCCAATAATAATAAGATAAGCATGTAATCTTTCGTATCATGCTCTTGGTGCTTGTTTTTGTCCATATAGAGCTTTGTGTAGTCTACATACCATGTTGTTTTGATTCGGATCAACAAAACCTTCAGGTTGTTCTATGTAGACCTCTTCCTCAAGAATTCTATTCAGAAATGCTGATTTTACATTCATTTGATATACTTTGAATCCTTTATCTGTAACATATGCAAGTAATATTTAGACTACTTCAAGTCTAGCTACTGGTGCAAAAGGTTCACCATAGTCAATCCTATCTTCTTGTGCATATCCCTTGCATACAATTCTTGCCTTGTTTCTAGTTACTTCACCATTCTCATTC
Source organism: Chamaecyparis obtusa (assembly GCA_027943335.1). NCBI lineage: Eukaryota > Viridiplantae > Streptophyta > Pinopsida > Cupressales > Cupressaceae > Chamaecyparis > Chamaecyparis obtusa. Next base: position 154,092 of record BSBK01005538.1, read on the forward strand.
AACTTGTTTATGAAAATCCACTTAGTACCAATCACATTTTTATCACTTGGTCTCGGTACCAATGTCCATGTTTTGTTTTTCTCTACCTATTCAATTTCTTCATTCATTACCTTAATCCATTCATCATTCTCAAGTGCATCTCTAACATTCTTAGGCTCAAATTCACAAACTAAACATGTGTTCTGTCTTGACTTACTTCGTGTCATCATGCCATCTTTCTTGTCTCCAATAATTTGATTCTATGGATGGTGTCTTCTAAAAAATCTCACCAATACTTTCTCTCTTCTTTTCTCATCATTTGGTTCAAGTTCATTTTCTTCCTTTGTAGCATCTTCCTAGTTCTCGGTTTGCATTTGCTAATTCTTAGTATCATTTTCCTATCACTTGGTAGACTCAGCCTGTGGCTTGGGTAGATAGTTTGGATGCTCAATATATGTAGACCTACCATAGTCTTCTAGTTCCTCCCTACTTTCTTCATCATTCTTCTCAGAAAACTCATCAACTTTCACATTAGCACTTTCAATAATTTTTTTAGTAGCCTTGTTTAAACATTTGTATGCTTTTCTCTTAGTAGAATATCCTAGAAATATTCCTTCATCATCTTTAGAATCAAATTTACCATTTATATCATCTTTCAGAATGTAACATCTTCTTCCAAAAATTTTGAAATAACTTACATTCGGTGTGTAGCCAATAACTCATAAGGTGTCTTATTTGTAGCTTTCTTTAGTTGAACTTGGTTCAATGTGTATACGATAGTGCTAATAGCTTCTCTCCAGTACATTTGTGCAACATCCTTCTCAATCATTAGTGTTTTGGCACAATCAACTATAGATCGATTCCTTCTTTCTGTAATATCATTCTGCTATGATGTCCTTGGTGCAGAAATATGTCTTTTAATTTCATGTTCATTACAAAAAATTAGTGAATTCATCAGAAATAAACTCATCTCATCTATTAGATCTTAAGCATTTTAAATCTTTCCCAGTTTCCTTTGAACTTTAACTTTATACCACTTAAATAGTTTGAAAGCTTCAGATTTCTCTTTTAAAAACATAATTGTCATCATCCTAGAGTAGTCATCAACAAATAAAATGAACTATTTGTCACCATAATAACTCTGAGTTCTGATAAGACCACATAAGTCAGTATGTACCAACTCCAAAATACCTTTAGAAGAATAGTCTTTGCATTTAAAACTAGATTTAGTCATTTTTCCTTTCTAACATTGATTGCACATGACATGGTCAAGTTTAGTTAGACTCGGTAAACCTCTAGCTCTTCTCTTCTTACTGACCTTAACCTTGTTATCAAAATTCACATGACACGGTCTCTTATGCCACAACCACACATCTTCATTTCTAGCCAACAAACAAGAAGTTTCAACATTGTCAAGAAAAAATAGATTACGTTTGGATTGTTCACCAGTACCAACCAAATTTCCAGTATCATCATAGATCTTCACCTTTCTACTCTCAAATGCAACTCAGTGACCCGAGTTATTCAATTGTGCTACACTCAACATATTATAGTTAAGTCCTTTCACCCAATATGCATTCTCACATCTAATCTTATTGTTCAACAAGATAGATCATTTTCCTTTCACTAGACAAGGTGTATCATTTCCCATTTTAACAGATCCTCCATTGTAGTGTTCAAGATTTTCAAATTTTTCCTCATCACTAGTCATATGACATGTATAGGCACTATCAATAATCCATATATCAGTTTTTCTAACTTTAGATATAAGTTCAGTTTCTACATACCTTTCTTCTTCTTCTGAATCATCTTTCATTTCTATGAATACCACCTCAACATCTTCATCAGTTTTGACATTAGTGTTATTATCATCATCTCCAACAAGGTAACATGCCTTCTTGCCTTTGTCTTTGTAGTCTTGGTTGTTTCTTTTTTCATAGTGTTGGTTTCCTCTGTGATCTCGGTTAAATCTTCTACCAAACTTTCCTTCACCAAATCGGTCATTGTCTTTATCTTCATCTTTCCTGTTAGGACATCTAGCAACAATATGGCCAATCTCTTTACAATTAAAACATTCTAGAGATAACTTTCCTTTTATACCTTCCTTTACCTTTCTGAAGTCTCCTAACCATAAGTGTTTCAATATCATCAAGCTCACCTTCATTGTCACTGCCACTTTCATTTCTTATTTTATTTTTAATTCTGGACTTATCAATCTTCAAAGATGAAATAAATGCAGACTCTACACTTGGTATAATACTATTATCATAGTTATTCAACTCAAAAGTAGTCAAATTACCAATCAAGATATCTAGTGTAAGAACATTACTCGGTGTAGATCTCATTTCATGAATAGAAGATATTATAATAGCATAGATAGGCAGCAAGGTTCTTAGTATTTTACTTACAACAGTGTCTTCATAAATAATACCTCCTGCGCCTTAGATAGCATTGACCACCTCCTTGATTTGGTTAGAGTATTTTTTTATGTTTTCACCTTCTTTCATCTTCATTTCATCAAATCTACCTCCAAGGCTTTCAACACTATCTCTCACCACATTTTCATCACCACCATGAACTAGTGCAAGTTTGTTCCTCATTTCTTTCACTGTAGTGTATGCTTTGATATCTTCAAATTCTACATCAGATAAAGAAACAACTATCTATATCATTGTTATATTGTGTTCATGTCTATCTCTCAGCTAATCAATTGTCAAAGGTCCAATAGTCAGTTGTATGTAGCCATTGTCCAGGAGTTGAAGAGAGGATTATCCAATTCCAGATATGTGCAGCCTCATCTTGCTTTTCCATGTTGTGAAATTATCATTGTTTAGCTTAGGAACTTCTCTTAAATACATCTTGTGATTTTTTTCTCAAGTCCTTGAAACTTTCCTCTCAAGCAACCAATACACTCTGCTACCAATTGTTAGATAGCTGAAAGGGGGGTGAATCAATTAAATCAGTTATCCTTCAGTCCCAAACTCTTAGATGTACTTTTTCAAACTTTTCCAACAAATCAAACAACTCGGTAAGATAATATAATTATCTTTCTATTCATTTACAGAATACCAGTAATTTCCAAAATTAGTTTTGCCAATTTATCAAATATACAATATATAAAGTATGCTAGCAAAGTAATCATAACAAATAACACATAACACAAAGATTTAACATGAAAACCCTACTAAGGGAAAAACCACTTGGGACCAGTAACCCAAAATATTTCACTCTTCTGAAGTGAGCTCGATTAGGAGCCAACCCTAATAAAGGTTACAATGCACACTGTCAGGTGTGACCTAGTTAGAGGATTTATGACTAATAGTTAACTCTTGACCAACATTCACTATGGGGTCAACAAGAAAACTTTTAACATTCCTTGAATGTCATATGGAAATACAAAAGACTATTAAGTCCACTCGGTTAAGAAATTTTGATGTAATAATGGTTAAACTGATAAAATAGTGATCTAATTCAAATATAACTTAATTTGCAAGTATTGAGATCTATGATAAGCTTAATATAACTCATCTGATCAATAACCAATTAACTTCATCATATCCTCCAACTTACTTCACTCAGTGTATATATCTTTGACGCTCAGTTATTCCTATAGTTTATGTCATTTCTATCTATAACCAATTTGATTAGGTATGCATAAAAATGTCTTCACGCAAAATCTTCTGCAATCTCTATTCATTCGGCATAGTTCATCAATGAATCTCATGTCTCTTAAATAGACGTGTAAACCATTTTCATATCAGCCATTATATTTTTCCTCTTAATCTCCTTCTTCCATTTAGCCGCTTCAAGATTCCTCGGTAGATGTGTCAATAACACATTTCATTCTCTTCCCTTTGATCATCTCATAATTTTATCAGTTGTGGATCTTATAACTAACTTTATGTCTTACCTCGAAATCATAAGCAATTTCAAGCTCATCAATTACAGATGACTATTATAACATTTAATATTTTCATCGATACTTAGTTAATACTCAATGCCTCAGTGATAATGAACTCAGTTATTAATGTCACTCAGTATGCACAAGACTAACTCAGTGTATACTGACATCTTCAATTTTGACCATATTAAATTGTTCAATTCTGATCTCTTCTCCATAATAGAATAATGTAACATGCTCAAGTCAACAACATAATGCCATAGAGTCATCAATAAGTTACCCAATGTATAACTTATCCTTATCTGTCATATCCATCTTTTCCTTATGTAGATATCTAATTTCTTCACCATTTCCTCCTCCTACAGATGTTCAGATGTTTGTAACTATCATGATAAGTATAGTCAAAACTAGTTGACATTAATGACAACATATGGACTGATTTAATCATCGTACATATAACTTTAATAGCTTGGCGATCTCTAATCACTATCTCTTCAGTTCATCAAGTAATTCAATTAGTTGTAGGTCATCACAAGATTCCATTAGTGATAGTCCTAAAATGAGAGATTAAGCTAAATGATTTTACAATTCATGCCTAATTAAAAAATTTCTAATATGCCTTTCTATTATGCCTAATATACCTTTCTAGCTCAAATTTTCAATAACTTGGATGCAATTCTCATATGTGTGGATCATTTTCTCCTGATTTTAGTTCTCTATTTATAGATTTTAGCAAGCATAGGGGGTGGATTTAATTTGATCATGATTAGGTTAAGGTTTAGTCCATGGTTTCAAATATGGGGACAATTTAAATGGTTTGTTATCAAAGCTTGGGACAATGAGACAAAATGAGTGGTCAAGATGCTCTCACCTTATGAGTGATTGAGATTCAATTTTGGCATAATCAATGTGATTCTAATCCTCGATTCTTATTGGTTGAGGTAATTTTCTCTTATGTGGTGGGTGAGAGAAATTAGGATTAATTAATTAAATTTAATTGATTTCTTTATGGTGTAGGAGCACCTTAGGGTCCTACTGAAGATCCTATTAAATTTTGGCTTGTAGATAGTTCTAGCCAACCATTAGTGAATAAGGACTAAGATAAAGTCCCAAAATGTGTGTGAGTCTTGTAGATATGAGTGTCTAGTTGCTTAGGTCTTTCCCCTAGCCCTAAAATTCATAATCAATCAATTATTAACATGAAATTAAAAGGATCAGTTGGTCAAATGTATGTACTAAGACTCCAATGGGGACAAAAAGTAATAAATGATGTCCAAGTATTATTTTGGTTCCATTAGGTTGATTTTGGGTGGACTTAGACTAGTTAAGAGAAAGGGAGTAGCACAAATTCAAAAGTTGTAAAAGTTGCTCATGACAACTTTACAATTTTGTAAAGTTGTCATGACAACTTTCCTTAAATCTTACAAATACCCTTAAATAGGTCTAAAGCCTAACCTTAGGGTCTGAGTACATGTGGAAGGAATATATAAGACCAAACAAACCCTAATCGAGGGGTTGGTGATCAGATTGTACGAACTAGTCTCGAAGAAGAACTGGTTTGTAATATAGAGACACTTTTTAACCATCATCCACACCTAAATTGATTGAATGGTTATATGTTATGCATTGAGGAATTAGTGCTCTATATATAGATAGTTTATATGGAATTGATTTAAATTTTTTTGTTCTCTTCTTTAGCATTTCGTTAATTCTTTTAGTTCTATTGGTTCGCTGGCCTGAACGGAGTGTTAGGCCATTTTTCCAGTCATTGCAAAATCCTTTAAAATGGCCTTTTTTCTGTAAATTTTGAGGTTGTCCTACCCGACTTGCAGTCACGATTTTAACTTGCAAAGACAATCCTTAGTGTTTCATGTTGTGAGTGTCTTGCCCTGTGTGTTTCATGTGTCACCTTGCTTTAGCCCAAGCCGCATCCTCTTAAATCGCCAAACCCAGAAAGATATTCAAATTTCAAAGTCTATTGGAAATATTGTCAAAATCTGCCACAGTGTTGAAAACCCACAGTGTTTTTAAAAATCCATGATGTTTTCAGTCTGTGTGTTTTTGGCCTTCATTGTTTTCAACCCTGTGTTTTCTGCTTTTGTGCACTTATCCTTTGGCGTAAAAAACTCTGTGTGTTTTTGGTCTTTCTCTGTGTCAAAAATCTTGTGTATTTTCGACCTTGGTCTTAACTGCCCAGGTGTGATCCATTGGTGGGCCCCAGCTCTTCCCATTGCCCAGTGTGGTTAAAGCTTGGACAAGATCTGTGGACGTCGCTTGTTCACTTGGTGAAGTTGCATGGTGTTTATCCTTAGCACTTTTGCGATAGCCGTCGGATTTTCTTATGTGAGCGTGATGTGGGCCCGGTGTTAGAGGGGTGGTAGATGGCATGTTCTTATTGGCTGTCGCATGGCCGCATGTTAGACTTTTCTGACATGCGATCATGCGACCGCTTGCCATCTATCCACGTGGGTCCTGGCTCTTCACAGTTGGTGGTTGCAGTTCCATGGTCTGAGGTGGTGATGTGGCAGCCTGGGGTTGGCTGTCACATGATTGCATAGCCTAGTTTTTGGCTATGCGATCATGTGACTGGGTGACGCATGTCCGCAGTGCTGAGGTAGATTTTCTTGGTGGGCCCAGATTTTCAAAGCTTTTTACAGGTTGGGTCTTTTCAATGATGAATGCACTGGTGGTCATGTGGCAGCCTGGGGTTGGCTATCGCATGATCGCATAGCCCATTCTTTGGCTATGTGATCATGCGACTGGTCGACGCGTGTCCCAGGGGCCCGGTGAGAGGTGGTAATGTGGTGACCACGGTGGTGACGTGCTGAGTTCTAATTGGTTGCTGGTGTGCCAGGTGGTAGGGGGTTTGCAGTGGGACCCATGTTTGCAGTGCCTGGGCATGTTTGACTTCAGTGGTAATGCAAACGGTTAGTTGCATGTTCGCATAGCCTTTTTCAAGGCTATGTGATCATGTGACTAACATTTGCATTAGGACTTAGTGGTGGTGGTTGCAGTAAGGTTAAAGCCTGTGGGTTGTCGCATGTTCACATAGCCCGTCCCTGAGCTATGCGATCATGCGAATAACCATCTGACATCGCAATTGTGGAGTTAGGGAAGGTCTACTGTGTGGGTCTTACCAGCGTGCTCGATTTTGATTGGTCGACGATTGGCGGTGGGGCCGAGGATTTCTGTGGGTGGTCTGCGGTTGGCATTGCGCGGTTATGAAGCCATCATCACATGATCGCAAGGGTTAGTTTGGTGCCTTGCGATCATGCAACCAAGGCACATGTTCAGTCTAGTTTCCTGCGGCAGATAGGTTGATGATCACGTGACTGCACCACTGAAGAAATTGTAAGGTTGCCGAGCCTGGGAAAGATAAAAAGATCTACGGCAGGGGCATAAAGTTAATCTCCATTTGAATCGTGACCGCTGATGAGCTGGGCGCCAAAGATGTAGCTGTTTGATTTCAAATTCAAATCTTCTGAGGGTTTCCAGTGACCAGAAAGGACTAGTTTTCAATGCAGAAGTGACCCTCTTTGGTGAGAAGTGATTGGTTGTCATTCGCAGTGTGGTCCAGGGTCTATGCGGTTAATTACAAAGGTTGATTTGGTACCTGGTGAAGGACAGTCTTGGCTCGAGGTGTATTTGTAGTAAATTTTGTGACTGTTGAGTGAGACCCTAACCCTAGCCCTAGCTATCCCAAGCTTGTTGCATTCTCCTAGAGAATTCCAAGACAGCTAGTGGTATAAGTTGGATGTTTTTGACTGGTAAAGGGTTCTAAATTTTGTCAATTCTAGTGAAAGTTTCTGCTCTACAGATTTCCCCTTCTCTCTGCATATAGGGTGTTCTGTTTCCATTACTGGTTCAGAGAACACAATACATATTGTAATAGATTTATTTTATGCATGAGAACTTAGTTTGTTCTTACTGTTACTAAGCTATCTCCATTTGAATTCTGGATTCATTAATCATACATCAAGGGTGTCTAGTTTTTCTGCTTGTATTGCATAAGTGTTTGCAAGTGGAGTTGTCTTCGCAGAGATAACTGGTTCAGGGTTAGTATTCATGTATGTATGAGCTGAAATATCAAGGATAGGTCATGCTTGTCTTCCAGTGGATGCTGGTTAATGTATTGTCTGATTCATAGGTCTCTTCTAAGGGGAGGGTCAAAATATTTTGAATGGATAATAGCATGTTTGAATGCACAGGTGGGTGATAAGTTAAGGTTTGGTCATGGTGTGTGATTGATGTCAAGCATCAACACATTGAGCATATTGTGTTCTTATTTCATAGCTGTCTCTTGTAGTAGGGTATTTAACTCTATGGCCCATTAGATAAGGCACTAGTCTATCAAAGACTTAGGGCATCTTAGGGGACCTTTCAATCCTTTTAAAATCTTTTCCATCCAGTTCCACCCTTTCCCTTTCTTTCTGTTAGTATAGGTCTCTAGCTTTCAGTCTCATTCCATGCAAGTAGGGCTATTGCATGAGACTTTCTATCATTGGGGTACAGGATACCTATAGGAGATTGACAAATATTCCACATTAATCTGTCTATAGGCTTTTGGTTTGTCATGAGGTGTCTTGAACGTGCAGATAAGGCAATACCCGCCTGAGTGAATGTGGAGCTCAAAGAAGAAGGAGGATTTCTCTCTATCCTCATCAATTGGTTTGTTTTCCTTGTCAAGCTTGAGTGCCTAACCTATGTTTCAAGCCCAACCATTTTATTCATGTTTGGTCTTGCAAGGAGAAGAACCAACAAGATGGTGACTCTCCTAGGGAGAGTCTAAAAAAGAGTCAAATACAAAACAAAGCATTTGCAAAAAAATTTCACCTAGTTGTGAGTGGCGGCTCTGATTTTCTCTATTTGATCAGTGTTTCTTCTGATAAACAGTGTGCATACCTGGTGTAGCTTTGTGTTGGTTGGAAGAAGAAATAATGAATCATTTTCCTCTCAAGGAGGTGGCGGCTCTGCATGACAAAGTTATCTGATGGAGCTATAGGATGAGCTCTATATCTACCCTGCCTTCCAGCTAAAGGTCTTCTGCTGCAAGATTTTTCCAGGTATTTTTCAAATTTTAAATGTTCCTGATAAAGTGGTCAAGCACTAAAAGAAGGATAAGGTGTGAGCAGAGGTTAGCATACTTCAAGTTTTCAGTTGCAGTTTGGCAAAATTATGTGGAAGTATTGCATTAAGTTTAATGGATAAGTTGAATAAGGAGCTTGCATTATTAGATCAGGGGATCCTTAGGGATTGCATAAGATTAGTCAATTTGAAGGTGGGGTGTAGAAAGGATTTATCCATATCCTTGTTCTATGATAGATTTTGTGAAGTATATGATGAGCTTCCTGAGGATGTTGAGTTTCCTGAATTTGACTTCATTGGTTTATTCTTGAAACTTTGTTTTTCTGAGTCAACCAGTTGGTCAAATGCCTTGTGAGAAGAGTACTATGGATGTGTCAAGGATTGGGTACTTGGTGATGGTGGTCTTGAACTTGAGGATGCACTTGGGGCTTTGCTCAGTAGTGCTGATATTGAGAATGATGAAATTTATGAAGGAGATGTGTCAGGAGTTAACACTCTTTCTTGCAGTCATGAAGGTGATGCCTTTTCTCAATATGGGGTAGAAAGTTTATGCAATCAGTCAGATGAAGAAGAGGATTGGATTGATGAAGGTACTGCTGATGATTGTATGGCAGAAGATGATGTTCTTGAGGATAGCTGTTCACTTCACAGTGAATAAATTTTAGATTTATTGTCTTGTGAGTATCTCAAGTATTCAAGGGGTGATGGCTCTGGGTTCTTACATCCAGCAAACATTGATTTTGATATAGAACATGAGTCAATAGGATTTGACTTTGACATGTGTGCCTCTGATTCTTTTGTTGCCCCAGCACTACTAGATGGAAACTAGGTACAGTATGATATATCAGATGATGAAGTCATCAGTGTTTGTTCATCTTCAAATAATGCAAGTGTCCCTGATGTGGTTTTGAGTACTGATTGGAAGAGTTGTGTGGACTTTGAATCCTCTTTTGATTTTGAATCTGTTGCTAGGACATGGAAGGATGGTCTCTTAGCTACTCAAGCTTCACCATCTCATGGACAGGTTGATGTTTCTCTTACAACCTATCAAATTTTTTTGGTTTTGTTAGATGCTGACATGATGCAGAGTGCTCCTATGTTTAATGATGATGTCCCATGTGATGAGTCCCCTCAGTGTTTGCATGAAGATCAATGTATCTTCTCCTTGGAGATGCAAATTTCTGGTATGAATGGATCTAGTAGTGATTGCAATGATAGTTTGATAGAGTTGGAGTGTTTTTCTTTCCATGTGGATGGTAGAATTCCTGGGTTTGTTGACAGGATTGAGGATGGTTCATCTTGTAGCTCCTTCAGCATTTCCTTCTTTGACTGCAACATGCATGTGCCACAACATTTTCAGAATTGGTATGATTACCTTCCCAGCCCTCATGAGGAATGTGCCAGCAATCTTTATTTTAAGCTTTTGAAAAGTGGATATAATTGTGTTCTGTCACATGGAAGCATAATTTTTAGTTTGTCTCTAATGTGTGGAGATGAAAACTACTTGTTTGACAGAGGCAAGTATTGATCATAATTTTGGAGCCTTGAGGCTAGTTGTAAATATTGTAGATCTTTGTATAGTCTTTCCTTTTTTTGCTGTGTGTTTCCTTTCCTTGTTCGGTTGCTAGTTTTTGGGTTCCCTATTTTTGTCTAGTGGTTGGTCTACTCTCCCAATGATTCTGAATCCTTGCCATGCCTGCAGGAGGCATGCATCCCCAACTAGAGCCACTGTTAGGCCATTTTTTCAGTCATTGCAAAATCTTTTAAAATGGCCTTTTTTCTACAAATTTTGAGGTTGTTCTGCTCGACTTGCAGTCACAATTTTAACTTGCAAAGACAATCCTTAGTGTTTCATGTTGTGCATGTCTTTCCCTATGTGTTTCATGTGTCACCTTGCTTCAGCCCAAGCCGCATCCTCTTAAATTGCCAAACCCAGAAAGATATTCAAATTTCAAAGTCTACTGAAAATATTGTCAAAATCTGCCACAATGTTGAAAACCCACAATGTTTTTAAAAATCCATGATGTTTTCAGTCTGTGTGTTTTCGGCCTTCATTGTTTTTGACCCTGTGTTTCTTGCTTTTATGCGCTTATCCTTTGGCATCGAAAACTCTGTGTGTTTTCGATCTTTCTCTGTGTCAAAAATCTTGTGTGTTTTCGACCTTGGTCTTAACTGCCCAGGTGCGATCTGTTGGTGGGCCCTAGCTCTTCCCATTGCCCAGTGTGGTTAAAGCTCAGACAAGATCTGTGGATGTCGCTTGTTCCCCTGGTGAAGTTGCATGGTGTTTATCCTTAGCACTTTTATGACAGCTGTCAGATTTTCTTATGTGAGTGTGATGTGGGCCTGGTATCAGAGGGGTGGCAGATGGCATGTTCTTATTGGCTGTCGCATGACCGCATGTCAAACTTTTCTGACATGTGATCATGCGAGTACTTGCCATCTGTTCGCGTGGGTCCTGGCTCTTCACAGTTGGTGGTTGCAGTTTCATGGTCTGAGGTGGTGATGTGGCAGCCTGGGGTTGGCTGTCACATGATTGCATAGCCCAGTTTTTGGCTATGTGATCATGCGACCGGGTGACGTGTGTCTGTGGTGCTGAGGTGGATTTGCTTGGTGGGTCCAGATTTTCAAAGCTTTTTGCAAGTTGGGTCTTTTCAGCGGTGAGTGCACTGGTGGTCATGTGGCAGCCTGGGGTTGGCTGTCGCATGATTGCATAGCCCATTCTTTGGCTATGCGATCATGTGACTGGTCAACGTGTGTCCCTTAGGCCCGGTGAGAGGTGGTAATATGGTGACCGTGGTGGTGACGTGCTGAGTTCTGATTGGTTGTCAGTGTGCCAGGTGGTAGGGGGTTTACGGTGGGACCTGTGTTTGTAGTGCCTGGGCATGTTTTACTTTAGCGATAATGTAAATGGTTAGTCGCATCTTCGCATAGCCTTTTTCAAGGCTATGCGATCATGCGACTAACATTTTCATTAGGACTTAGCAGTGGTGATTGTGGCAATGTTAAAGCTTGTGGGTTGTCGCATGGTCGCATAGCCCATCCTTGGGCTATGCGATCATGTGACTAACCGTCTGACGTCGCAGTTGTGAAGTTAGGGCAGCTCCACTATGCGGGTCTTATCGGCGTGCTTGATTTTGATTGGTTGGCGATTGGAGGTGGGGCCAAGGATTTTTGTGGGTGGTCTACGGTCAGCATTGTGTGGTTATGAAGCCACCGTCACATGATCGCAAGGGTTAGTTTGGTGCCTTGCGATCATGCGACCAAGGCACATGTTCAGCCTGATTTCCTGTGGTAGATAGGTTGATGACCGTGCGACTGTGCCACTGAAGAAATTGTAAGGTTGCCGAGCCCAGGAAAGATAAAGAGATATAGGATGGGGGCATAAAGTTGATCTCCATTCGAATCGTGACTGCTCATGAGTTGGGTGCCAAAGATGTAGCTGTTTGATTTTGAATTCAAATCTTCTAAGGGTTTTTGGCGACCAAAAAGGATTGGTTTTCAATGCAAAAGTGACCCTATTTGGTGAGAAGTGATTGGTTGCCATTCACAGTGTCATCCAGGGTCTATGTGGTTAATTACAGAGGTTGATTTGGTACCTAGTGAAGGACAGTCTTGGCTCGAGGTGTATTTGTAGTAAATTTTGTGACTATTGAGTGAGACCCTAACCCTAGCCCTAGCTGTCCCAAGCTTGTTGCATTCTCCTAGAGAATTCCAAGATAGCTGGTGGTATAAGTTGGATGTTTTTGACTGGTAAAGGGTTCTGAATTTTGTCAGTTCTGGTGAAAGTTTCTGCTCTGCAGATTTCCCCTTCTCTCCGCATAGAGGGTGTTCTATTTCCATTACTGGTTCAGAGAATATAATACATATTGTCATAGATTTATTTTATGCATGAGAACTTAGTTTGTTCTTACTGTTACTAAGCTATCTCCATTTGAATTTTGGATTCATTAATCATACATCAAGGGTGTCTAGTTTTTCTACTTGTATTGCCTAAGTGTTTGCAAGTGGAGTTGTCTTCATAGAGATAACTGGTTCAGGGTTAGTATTCATGTATGTATGAGTTGAAATATCAAGGATAGGTCATGCTTGTCTTCCAGTGGATGCTGGTTAATGTATTGTCTGATTCATAGGTCTCTTCTAAGGGGAGGGTCAAAATCCTTTGAATGGATAATAGCATGCTTGAATGCATAGGTGGGTGTTAAGTTGAGGTTTGGTCATGGTGTGTGATTGATGTCAGACATCAACACATTGAGCATATTGTGTTCTTGTTTCATAACTGTCTCTTGTAGTAGGGTATTTGACTCCGTGGCCCATTGGATAAGGCACTGGTCTACCAGAGACTTAGGGCATCTCAAGGGACCTTTCAATCCTTTTAAAATCTTTTCCATCCAGTTCCACCCTTTCCCTTTCTTTCTGTTAGTATAGGTCTCTAGCTTTCAATCTCATTCCATGCAAGTAGGGCTATTGCATGAGACTTTCTATCATTGGGGTATAGGATACCTATAGGAGATTGACAGCTATTCCACATTAATCTATCTGTAGGCCTTTGGTTTGTCATGAGGTGTCTTGAATGTGCAGATAAGGCAATACCTGCCTGAGTGAATGTGGAGCTCAAAGAAGAAGGAGGATTTCTCTCTATCCTCATCAATTGGTTTGTTTTCCTTGTCAAGCTTGAGTGCCTCACCTGTGTCTCAAGCCCAACCATTTTATTGAAGTTTGGTCTTGCAAGGAGAAGAACCAAAACATAGGTAGTTATGTAAATATGGTGTAGATACCTATAGTTTTGTTGTCTATTAGTGTCATACACTTTGCCATTATTTAGGCAATGTTGGTCGGTCATCACTGTGACCAAGTCATCATGTATAGGCCGAGTCACATTATGTATATTTACTAAGCAGTAGTCACTGCCAAGTAAAACTATGGTCACCAAGTACTTTTGTATTAGCTGAGTAAGTTTTTTCTAAGTTATGAAAAGAAAACAATACCGAGCACCAAAGTATAAGGAACAATGAATGCCGAGTAAAAGACATATCGATTGCCGAGCAAGCCAGAATTGACATGTGTTTGTTAATGCACAATCACCAAGGTAAAACATTTTGGCTGACATTCATATTTTGTTTATCATTTGTTGAGTAAATCACAGATGTGATTATGCTTCTACTTTGTAATCATTAATCCCTATGCAACACTTGGAGCCAATTAGAATTAAAGAAAATTTAAGCGGCAAAATGAGTTAATCTGGATTGTAGATCTCAAATCTTGAGTGAACTCAGTCATCTATATAAGATAAGATCTAAAACCTAATAAGTGTGTGGATGCAAAAGAGAAGAGAGAATATCTTCAGACCAGTGAAGTATTCTGAGAGAGTTCAGTGACTGAGTGAAACAAAGTAAGGCAGTGAAGGACATAACATAGATAAATTTGATAGGTAAGATCAAATCAATACTACAAGGAGAAGATCTGTAATCAGCATACATTACAAACTGAAGGATCAAGTACTGAGACATTCTAACAAGTGTATCAGGGTAAATCTCTTAATAGAGTGGTTTTAATAGACCTTTTGTAATCTCTTAACTGAGTGCTTACTTAGTTGTAAGTTTTAAATCCTTTTGCAAGGTAGATTGTATAAGTCTTTTAGCTCTTAATAGGACAGACCCCTCACAGGGTAGATCATATTTTGTGATCAAATTTGTAGCCCTAATAGGAAAGATTTATATTGTAGTAGTGAAGATTTGTGGGTGTCATCCCCACCCCAGTTTTACCTTTCAAGGGTTTCTGGGTAACCAAAATTACTGTGTTATGAGTATTTTCTTGAATGATGTTTAGTTTATCAGTTTCATTTCTATGATAAAATTTTTGATAATGCCATACAATTTTTCAGTAATGTAAAATGGATTAATAGGTGATATCTGATTCACCCCCCTCTCAGTATCACATTTCCCAATAGATTTTCAATAATTGGTATCAGAGAAATTGGGTTTCTCACAGAAATTCTAACCACTTGAAACAAAAGATCTTGAGATGGAGGTCTACAAATTGGGAAAAATTATAGAAAATTAGTAGATTGATGTTCAGCTTGCATTACAACAACTTGAAGTAGCCAGAGGAGAACTAAAGAAGTCCTTAAGAAGAAGAGGAGAAATTGCTATATAGCAAAATGACTCACAATATAAGGAAGAAGATACTACTAGACTATTTGATAATGGAAATTCTACAAAAAGTGACAAAGCCATAAAAGAGATACCGGAGAAAAATAACATACTAAGTGAGGATATCAAAAATATGAAAAGAGAATAAGAGATACAATCTGTCAGACTCTATGAAGTAATTGAACAAAAAATGAAAGATGAAGATGACAAGACAATGGTAGAAGACAAAAGAAAAATATCAATAAGACTTGATGAAAGGACAAGTGACATGCAAAGGTTGATTAATAATAAACTAGACATGGTAAATTAACTGCTATTGGTTAATCAAGAACTAGGCAGGAGAGATGTGACAGCCAATAAGAACATGCCATCATGAAAAAACCTAATGAAGTTGCAAGATACTTTGAAGAACTATTAAGGTCACCTAGAAGATCTAATGATAGATCTGGACTTGGACTAAATGAGCAATCATCATCCATTGAGGAAGGAGAATCATCAAAAGGTGGAGAACAAAGGAATGACAAACCAAAGAACAACAATCCTACATGCCATCACTGTGGAAAGCCAGGACATACAACTAATGTCTGCAGAAGTAAACATGGTAAGTCTGGTCCTAAACTTAAATTCAATGGACAATGTTTTAACTGTAAGAAATTTGGACATTAGGCTCAAGAATGCAAGTCTAAGGTCAGCAATCCACCCAACTCACCAAAATTTCAAGGACACTGTTTCAACTATTAGAAGTATGGACATAGAGAATTTGAATGTAGATCTAAACCTAAATGGTCATCAAATGAATAGACTAAGTCACCTATAAATAATAACTCATACAACTGGGATTATAACACTTGGTACAGTTGTCATTACTGTGGAAAATATGGGCACATTGGATAAAATTGTCTAAAGACTCATTTCAAAGGGAAATCTAAAATTTGGATGAATGGAAGTATGGTATCCTACAAATGCAACAAGGTAGGTCATCTAAAGAAAGACTGTAGATCACCCATATCAAGCAATGATCAAAGAAAAAATGAAGATATCATTGAGAAACTGAGAAATCAGATGAACAAAATATGGAAGAAGAAAGAAGAAGGAAGCACTAGTGAAGCCAATGCACCTGAGGTCACCCAATTCGATGGATCAAGTGATCACACTACTTCGAATTAAGAAATGTAGGTATGTATGGAATTGAGTCTTAAAATTTTTTATCTCATATCATTTCCTAACATATGATTGAGAAAAAATCCATATCTGCATAAATAGAGATGCATTAGGACATATTTGAGCAAAGTAAAACAATTCATTTTTTATGTCAAGTGTCAGTGTTTGAGTCTAAAATGACCGAGTTATCAATGTATACTGAGCACTTGTGGTAGCTGAGATGTGATGTACACCAAGCTATATCTAAATGGTTTTATCAATCGAGCTTCTATTAGCCAAGCTTACCGTAAGAGTGCCGAGACAACTGTATTCCACCTAGAATGTGTACGAAACATTTATGAAGCCCTAATTCAACCATTTGGATTCTATAAAGTAGAATGTTACCATTCATTTCATTTCATCAGCAAATTGAGATTTTCTTTGAGTGATTCAAGAGCATGTAACTTGTTTAAGAGCTTAAGGGTGATATCAAATTATTCTCAGTGTGCCGTTAGCAAATCATCTATTGAACACTTGAGAAAAGGTACCATACCGAGTAAAATCTTTTTGATAATTTTTGTTGATTAGTAAAATGGCATCATCTTCATCTATTGCAATGAAGAAAAAAGGAAAGCAGGTTTTCAATGTCGAATTGTTAAGGAATGAAGTGTGTAAGCCACATAAGTTTCAGGTCGTTCCGAAAAGCATGATCAAGGGAGATCTTAATGGTGCTTTGTCATCGATTCCAAAAAATGTTTTAATGGTAAACGATATTAGGTTGTGTTATATATGAAAAATTGGAGATATTAGTGACTATAAAATTAGGGAAGCATACGAAAAATTATGCAGCAATGAGGTGTTGAAGCCAGAACACCAGAAGGTTGCCGAACTAGGGTTAGTTCATGCCCTAGATTTTCCACAAAACTTTAAAGTGGACTGGATTAAGATTGTACTGAGTAGAGTACATGACATGCAACTGTGGATAGAGGATGGACCAGTTTAGATAACAAAAGACATGATTCACAGGGTAACTAGATACCCTAAAATATCTAGTAAGAGAGCTATGAAAGGTTTAACCAAGGAGGAGATTCAGGAGAACACTCAGGCAGTTTGGAATAAGTGTGGAATGATAATTTCTATTATCACCGATCTGGAGATTGACTTGTAGTAAGGGTAATTGCTCATAAGTTTTATCAGTCAAGTTAGTTGGACAACGTCTCTTGTATGGCAGTGGACCAGGCTTGGAAAATCATCAAGAAGGGCCATACCTATGACCTTGCTGAGCTCCAACTAACTCAACTTGTCGAGAACCTTACCTCTATCTGGAAAGAAAAGAATTCTATGTGTAAGTTCGGTTCCCTACTTGTCTGTCTATTATTTTACATTCAAAAGTATTTTCCTACTATTGGCAGAGTAATTTGGGATAAGAATAGGCCTATCACAGTTCAACTTAATGACTTTATAAGTCAGATAGAAGATAATTTTGAGGGTGTAATGGAAAATTATTTTATTGAATTCAAGAAGAAAATGAGGAATAGAAGTAGGATTCTTGTTTCTTTAGTTGAGAAGTACAAACAAGACATTTGTTTCCTAGTAGATACTGACTACATATATGCACAAGCTATTTTACCAAGGGTATCATGGCTCATGCCATTACCTTATGAGGTTAATATTGATGAGACCACAACAACCATCACAACCCTGTTAGCTGAGGAAAATGATTAGAAGGATCCCTACTTTGGAACATATGAGGAAGCTAAGTCTAAAATTACCATGGGATTCAAGGCTGCTACCATGGAGATGAAGAAGAAAAATATAGTAAAGAACCTAGTGAAAATGATAGGAGAGAGAGAGGTAGATGCACCTCTTGAACTGACACAAGGACTAGGAGAAGATAAAGAAAGTGAATCTAATGAATCTAGTGAAGAAGAGGAGAAAGTAGTGGAGAAGAAAGGAAAGAAGGTAGTAGTTGCCGAGCTTGTGAGCAAGAGAGTACAAAAACCTAAGGCTATTTCATCACCTCTTCTTAGGCCAAGAAAAAGGGAACTCTCTACAGTTGTAGCTGCCAAACCATAGAAGAAAACCCCTATATCAGGGAAAAGGAAAATTGTTCAGCCCAAGGTAGTGTCAAGCCAGTCAAGGAAGAATCCTAGGAGAAAACTTATTTTGGAGAAATATGATGAGGAAACCAAGAGTGATGAGGAGGTAAATAAGAAGTTACAAGTATAGAGTAAAACACTGAATGTGGATGAAATATGTCACACCATCAAGAACTCTATAGGACTTGAAGGATTGAAACAAATAAGATTTGAGAGCATGAGTATAGGAGAAAAGGAGAAAATTGAAGAATCTATACTTGAGATGCTCTGCACCTTCAAGATGCTACCAATACAAATTGGGAAGTTGATCCCTAATGATTTATATGAGAGAGTTGCATAGAAATGGGAATTTTCCTTAATGACCGAGAAGAAAATAAGGGAGAGCACATTAGCTCAAGTTGCATCAAACCTAACCCTTGATAGTATTCAAGAAGTTATGGATCAATATAGGAACAAATTTGGTCCTAAGAAAAGAGCTTACTGTATCCTTCAACATAAGGTTGAGGATGTTGTTCAAGAAAGTCTTAGGACTTGGAAGATTGTCTTTGGTCTATTAATTGATAAAAGTGCACAACAAGTAGCTAGTACATCTAAGGGTGTTGAGTTAGATACAAAAGAAGATGCAAATATTCCACAAATTCTAGAGAAGGAAGCACCCAAGGAAGAACAATGTCAGGAGTTACCTAAGATAACTATTGTTGACGTCACTAAGGAGACCCCAATGAAAAATCAAGTATTGACCAAGGAGGACGTACAAGCTGAGGAAGCACAAGCTACATCTTTGTTGGATAGTACCCCTATGCTACTACAAGTCATGGATTATCCAAAAATTTATGCTATATCAATTGTTAACATCTGCCCTGTTAAGCCTCAAGTTGTTATAGTTGACATGTTAGCCAGTACTAGCACTGTCGAGGAATAGGATTAATCAGCAACAACACTTTCATCTACATATGTCGAGGAATCACAGAAGGAAAAAGTAGATCAGTCTGCACTAGTGATTGTAAATCCTCATGTGGAGGATAAGGGGAAACAAGAGAAGGAAAAACATATTGACATTCAAGAGCCTAAGGAGCAAGAGGCAATAAAAGCTCTTGTACAGATGTTGAGTGGGAGTACACCAAAGAAGAAGGCACAAAAAAAGAAAGGAAAAATTTCTACACCTGAGGTAACAATTGATGAAGTTATTGTGATTCCAAAATGGGACATAGATAACTTATTATGTGAACAAATACAAATACTGCAGGATCTACTGAAGAGAAAAAGAAGGCAAGAAGAATTGAGAAGGGAACATCAGCAAAAGCAAGTTCCGCATGAGATAAAAGATATATTCCTCAATGATTTTGACATGATTGATGTTAATGATTCTGACCCCATACTAGAACAACTTGTCCACATAGTCAAGAAAGTGACAAATGAAGAAAGTGAAGAAAATGATAAGTTGTTGTAGTGGTCAGAAAGGAAATTTGAGACCAAGGTACTGAATAAGGTCTCTGCCGAGATTGTAGTGAAGCAAGTAGAACTTTCTACCGAAATATCTGAATCAGAAGGATTTGTAGACAATGCACAATATTTGTACACAAATGTGCAATGTATAAGAATTTACCAAGGATAACCAAGCACTGGTAGATAAAATAAAACAAGAAATAAAGTCTACTGGTCAATCGTTGAGTTTGGATGCTAGTTCTAGTTCCAAACACTATGCCAAGCTTCTACATAGTCAAGGGAGGATAGCCGAGTTAATGGCTAATGATGGTAAGGTAAGGGCTCACCTACTCTCTATTTGAACAATGCTGACACCACATCTAGAGGTCATTCAATGAGAGTTAGAAAAAGCTAAGGAACTAATATGAAAAGATGCTCATCTTTCTACTGTCGAGAGCCTAGTCAACCTAGCTGTCGAGCTAGAGGTGCAATCAGAGGTCCTGAAAGTTGCCACATCTGGTTGGGAGTCTGCATTGCATATGGTTATGGTGCTTCAAAAACCATTTTTGGAAAAACATTGCACGCTCCCTACTAATGAAGAAATCATACGTGCTAAAAATAAGGGGGAAACAAGTAAATGACATATCATAGGCACATGAGGAGATAGAAGAAGCAACAAATAGACTAGTATGATATACTCAATTTTGTATATGTATATATCTTAGGGGGAGTATTCTGTTAATACTAATTATTCTATGTAAATGTATTGTAAATGTCATGACAAAGTGTTTTTGCCACTAATGTCAAAGGGGGAGATTGTAGATCCCTATAGTTTTGTTGTCTATTAGTGTCATACACTCAGTCATTATTTAGGCAATGTTGGTCGGCCATCACTGCGACTGAGTCATCATGTATAAGCTAAGTCACATTATGTATATTTACCAAGCAGTAGTCATTTTTGAGTAAACCTATGGTCACCGAGTACTTTTTTATTAGCCGAGTAAGTTTTTTCCAAGTGTTTGTCGAGTTATGAAAAGAAGATAATTCTGAGCACCAGAGTATAAGGAACAGTGAATGCCGAGTACAAGAGATATCGATTACCGAGCAAGTCAGAATTGACATATGTGTTTGTTAAGGCACCATCACCAAGGTAAAATGTTTTGGTTGACATTCATATTTTGTTTACCATTTGTTGAGGAAATCACAGAGGTGATTACACTTATACTTTGTAATCATTAATCCCTATGCAAAACTTGGAGCCAATCAGAATTAAGAAAAAGTTAAGTAGAAAAATGAGTTAATCTGGATCATAGATCTCAAATCTTGAGTGAACTCAATTGTCTATATATTATAAGATCTGAACCTTAATAAGTGTGTGGATGTGAAAGAGACGAGAGAATATCTTCAGACTAGTGAAGTATTCTGAGAGAGTTCAGTGACCGAGTGAAATAGAGTAAGGCAGTGAAGGACATGATCGAGATAAACTTGATATATAAGATTAAATCAATATTGGAAGTAGAAGATCTATAATTAGCATACAGTGCAAACTGAAGGATCAGGTACTGAGACATTCTAACAAGTGTATCAAGGTAAATCTCTTAATAGAGTAGTTTTAATAGACCTTTTGTAATCTCTTAACCAAGAGCTTACTTAGTTGTAAGTTTTAAATCCTTTTGCAAGGTAGATTGTATAAGTCTTTTAGCTCTTAACAGGGCAGAACCCTCACAGGGTAGATCATATTTTGTGATCAAATTTGTAGCCTTAACAGGAAAGCTTTATACTATAGTAGTGAAGATTTGTGGGTGTCATCCCCACCCCAGTTTTACCTTTCAAGGGTTTCTGGGTAACCAAAATTACTGTGTTATGAGTATTTTCTTGAATGATGTTTAGTTTATCAGTTTCATTTCTATGATAAAGTTTGTGATAATGCCATGCAAGTTTTCAGTAATGTAAAATGGATTAATAGGTGATATCTGATTCACCCCCCCTCTCATTATCACATTTTCGAATAGATTTCCAACATATGGCTCCTTCTTAAATTCTAACTATTGAATCCTTTTGGCCACTTGGAATAGAGAAGGAAACTCTATATACTATGTAAATATGGATTTTAGGTTTGTTTTATGCAAAGGAGCTTATTCTACAAGCAAGCCCTAGGTGGGTACAAAGCCATCTAGTTAGGAGCTTGTAGTGTTGCAGAGGTATAAAGATTGGTTGGATGGATTGGTATGTGCCAATCCCAAGTTGGAAAGTGTAGGGGCTTGGGATAAGGTCATGTTGTCCAAAGGAGAAGAACATGTGGTTTCATTTGAGCATAGTTTGAACCATCCAAAGACAAACTAGTCTGCAAGCCCTAAAAACCCTAAAAAATAGGGGTTTCCTAAAAATACAATGTACAAACACTTGGAGGAACCAAAACCTATAAAATCTTAAAGCTTGTAGATCCTAGAATGAATCCAAAGCTACCTTGGAGGCTTGGTAAGGGAAATTAGGAGAAATTCCAAGATTTCAAGTTTTATGAGGCCTAATTAAGCAAAAAGACTACAAGGCCTAAAACATAGGGAATCAATAACTCGATTAAAAATCCCTTGAAGGATTAGTGAAATAGATCTAGAAGCCTATTGGGAATTATGGAGAAATAGGTTGGACACATAATGATCATGCCAAAGAGAGATTGAAACATAGTAGTTTTTTGGATAGGACCCATGAGCGTATAGAGGGTTGTGAAGAAGTGAAGAGTATTTGAAATTGATTTGAGAGATTCAGTGGAGTAGAGGATTGAAGTATCCTCTAGTTAGGGTGAAGATAAGTTTCCCTAGGAAGGCTAAGAAAGAGCCTTAGAAAGAGAAAGAAAGCTCTTAAAGTGGAATCTCCCCATCAAAGTAGTATTAGAGCCATTGAAAGGCTTGAGAAGAGTATTGTGTATGTCAGACATTAGTGATTCAATAGGAGAAAACACCATCATGAAAAATGCAAAGTTGGTGAGTGATTTTTCAGAACAAAAAGAGAAGAATAAAATTCTAGAGGAAGCTATGGAGGAAATGAAGAAAAAATTGGAAGAAGTTGCAGAGACTGCAGTCAAAGTTGAAGAACGGTTAGAAGAGGATAAAGAAAAAGGAAAGGCACAAAAAGAAGAAGATGTAGAGATAGAAACATACCCTCCATTACTAGAGGAACCTTTTCTCAAAGCCCTCAAGGAATTAAGTGGCGAAGCACTTGAAGGTATCCATGTGTTCACTGGAAGAATGGATGTAGAATTTTTAATGGAATGGATTGAAGGCATGGAGAATCACTTCGAATGTGATGGGATTAAAGAGGCCCAAAAAGTGAAGATAGCCAAATCTAGGTTGAGGGGACAAGCACTAACTTGGTGGAAGTTTTTACAAGAAGAAAGAGAGAGAGAAGGGAAGAAGCCAATAGCCAATTTGAAGGATATGGTGGCCAAGGTAAAAGAAAATTACCTACCAGAGGACTAAGATATTCAACTACACAAAAAGAGATAGAATATTAGACAAAGGGACATGGATGTGGCTGCCTATATAGAGTAATTCTAGAAGTTATGCCTTAGGTCCAGAGTACAAGAGTTAGAAATAATCAAGGTAGCTAGATATCTCAATGGACTTAGGTGGAATACTCAAGAAGAACTAAGTCTCTTCACCCTAACTACTATCAATGGGTGTTTTCAAATGGAACTCAAGGTAGAGGAGAAGCTCAAAAAGAAGAAAGTTTCAAGCTTTAGGGGTAGAGGAAGAGGTAGAGAATCTAGAGGAGGACATAGAGGAGGTTCTAGTGGAACAACTAATGAACATAGAAATCAAGGAGACTCTAAATTGATTGAGAAAGGAATTGATTCAAGAAATAGAGGTAACTATAGAAGAGGTAGCAGTTCTAGTAGTGGTGGAAGAAGTAGATATGGTAGATTTGGTAGAAGTTCACACTTTTCTACAATAAAATTCTATAACTGTGGATAGTTGGGTCACCCTATCTATAGATATCCAGACAAGCCATAAAATTCACAAGGAGAGAATAAGATAGCATAAGTGAAAGAAGAAGATAGTGTAAAATATGCTGAGATAAGTCTTGATTCAGAAAAAGGACAAAACTTAATGCTTAGAAGGATCTTAATTAAGGAACCTAGCAAAGAGGAACATAAACAAAGAAGAGAATTCTTTAGGATCAAATGTAAGATCCTTGGCAAGGTGTGTAGACTCATCATTGACTCAGGATCTACGGACAATGTCATCTCAGAGGAGGCAATGATGAAGTTGAAGGTGGATAAAATACCTCATGCATATCCATACAAGGTGACCTAGTTGAACAAGGGGTATAATATCCTAGTAAATGAACAAGTGTGGGTTGAGTTCACTATAGGGAAGTACCAAGACAAGATACTTTGTGATGTCTTGCCTATGGATGCCTTCCACCTATTACTAGGAAGACCATGGCAGTATGACAAAGAGGTAGTCCACCATGGTAAGGAAAATAAATACACATTCAAGAAGAATGGAGCCTCCTATAGAATCCAGTCACTAATAGAAGAGGACACCACAAATGGTTTTGACTCCATCACACTCCTCATGAGTGGAAAATAATTTCTACATGACATGAAGAAATAAGGAATTAGTTATGCTATCATGGTGAAACCAAAAGGAGAGGAGACATCCAAATAAGCATCTATCCATGTGGAAGTCAGTCAACTCTTAGACCAATTTAAGGACATCATTTGCGATGGGATACCAGCCACCTTACCTCCAAAAAGAGCTATCAACCATCATATTGATTTTGTGCCCGAGGCATCTTTGCCTAACAAGGCTTCTTACAAAATGACACTAGAGCAGAACAAAGAGATTGCAAGGCAAGTCCAAGAATTGTTGGACCAAGGTCTAATCAGAAAGAGTATAAGCCCACATTTTTTACAAGTTTTCTTAGCACCCAAGAAAGGAGGCACATGGAGGATGTGCACTGACTCTAGGGAAATAAATAGGATAACCATTAGGTATAGGTTTCCTATCCCTGGGATAGAAGACCTAATGTATTGTCTAGGGGGTGACAAATACTATTCTAAAATTGACCTTAAGAGTGGGTACTATCAAATTAGAATGAAAGAGGGGGATGAGTGAAAATCTTCCTTCAAAACCACAGAGGGGCTCTATGAGTGGTTAATAATGCCATTCGGCCTCACAAATGCACCTAGAACCTTCGTGAGGGTTATGAATAAAGTCTTAAAAGATTACATAGGTTTTTTTGAAGTAGTGTACCTAGATGACATCTTAGTCTTTAGCAAGACAAAAGAAGAGAAAATGAAACACCTAGAGATTGTGCTAAGGAGACTGCAAGAAGAGAAGCTGACTATTAACCTTGAAAAGAGTGAGTTCATGAAACAAGAATTTGTCTATTTAGTCTTTGTAGTCTCACAAGGTGATCTAAAAATGGACAAAAGAAAAGTAGAAGAAATCCTAAGTTGGCCTACTCCTAAAATGGGGACTGAAGTGAGGAGCTTCCATGGATTGGCTCAGTTTTATAGGAATGTTGTGAGAAGGTTTAGTCAGATTTTTGCACTATCCTAGATACCATAAAAGGAGGAGTTGAGACCAAATTCATATGGACCAAGGAAGAAAATAAAGGTTTTGAGAGGTTGAAGAAGGACATAGCTACACAACCCATCCTTGTTCTTCCTAGTTTTGACAGATTGTTTGTTTTGGAGTGTGATGCTACAATATAGCTATGGGGGAAGTACTAAGTCAAGAAGGAAGGCCAATAGCCTTCTTTAGTGACAGGTTGAATGAAGACAAGTCAAGGTATTCATCCTATGATCTAGAGATTATGAATTGGTCCAAGCTCTTAAGAAGTGGAGGCACTATCTATTTCCTATGTAATTTGTTGTGTACACAGATAACCAAGTTCTAAAATATATTAAAACACAAGAAAAGATCAGTTTGAGACACATAAAATGGATGGAATTTCTACAGTCATATACATTCACTATCAAACACAAGAAGGGGATGAAATTTTAAGTGGCATATACACTTAGTATGAGATTACTCACAGTCCAAGAAATCCAATTATAGAGCATAGGAGTTGAAGGATTCAAGGACTTATATAAAGTGGATGGAGATTTCTCAGAAATTTACAAGGTATGCATTGATTTTGATAATCATTTTCATATTACGTTTGTTGAATATACCCTGTAGAATGGTTTTTTATTTAAAGGTAAATAATTGTGTGTTCCAAGAGGGTCCATGAGGGAAAACCTCATCCAAGAGAAACATAATGGAAGCCTAAGTGATCACTTTGGGATAAATAAGACACTAGATCTAGTGGAAAGATTCTATCATTAGCGCAAGATTCAGAAGGATGTAAGGAGATATGTGGAGCAATGTGGGATATCTCAAAAAGCCAAGGGTGCATCTTCAAATGCAGGACTCTATCAAACATTACCCACAACTAATAGGCCTTTGGAGTGCATAAGCATGGACTTTATAGTGGGATTACCTAGAACAAAGACTGGTTTGGATAGTGTACATGTCGTAGCGGATAGATTTAGCAAGATGAGCCACTTTATTCCTTGCAAAAAAACCCATGATGACAGTCACATTTCTCATCTTTTCTTTAGGGAAGTAGTGAGGATCGATGGCTTACCAATTAGGATTATCTCAGATAGAGAAGTAAAATTTATGGGGCACTTTTGGAAAACACTCTGGAAGAGATTGGGAATGAACTTAGCACATAGCTCTGGATGGTCAAACAAAAGTCATCAATAGGGTTCTTTGAATTTTTTTAAGGTTCTTAATTATAGAGTATGGGCAAGGATGGGATCAATTTATCCCTCAAATGAATTTGCCTATAATGATAGTACAAACAAAACCATAGGTAAGAGTCCATTTGAAATTGTATATGGACTTCATTCAAGAGGTATTTGTGAGATCAAAGAGTTAAAGAATCATGATAGGGTTATTGAACATTCAGATGAGTTTTCTCAATCCATGAGAGAGGTTCATGATCAGGTGAAGAAGACTATAATGGAAGCAAACCAAAAGCTAAAGGCTAAGGTAGATGAAGGAAGAAGAGATTTGCAATTTGAAGTAGGGGATTTGGTGATGGTGTATCTTAACAAAGCCAGACTACAGAAGGGAATTCCAAGAAAACTTTAGATGAAAATATTTGGCCCATTTAAGGTATTGGCCAAGTATGGACTTAATGCCTACAAATTAGATCTACCCAAGGAGTTATCTATCTCTCCTATCTTCAATGTGAAAGACTTGATCAAATACAAAGGTCCTGATGTAGAGGAGTAGGAGTACAGTACACAAATGGCAAGTAATGCAGTCAAGGTTGGTGAATCAAATTAAGGATAGACCAACCTTGCAACCAAATCAATATGCAGCGGAAATACACAACAAGAAACATAGATCTGATATGAAACAAAAGTCTTTATTCATCAAATCACTGATTACATGCAATGTGTTGAGCTGTAAGGACTTCTTGATTACAGCCAAGTACAAAGAAAGTAACAATCTACAAGATCTCACATGATCCTAATCTTTTCCACAACATCATCATTCAGCTAGCCTAGGTCTGCAACACACAAAACACTAGTAGGCACCCAGGAAAGATCTAAACTTGTACTCAAACTTCCAAGCAATCTTCCTATTCCTAAGCTCGCAAGCTACTAACTTCCTTCTTCCCCTAAACTACTGCCTAAACAACTACCCAAGCATCCACTTAAATACTAAATCCTAGCCTTAAGTCAGCTCAACAAGATATACAAATATAAAACATTAGTCGACTCTCAAATAGCCTTACAAAATAAATAAACTCTCCAAGATGGCCCCAACGGTCATCAGATCCGCATAGAAGAATGCAACATTTCTAATTCATAATCCACCAGAATGAATTGCTTCTTCAACTTGTCAACCATTCGATTCCACTTAGTAATATTCTCTTTTCCTTTTCTACCTCTTTCCAACTGAACTTCTCTCCACCAAATATTTGCATGACCCTTCAACTTAGTCCTTGCAAATCTAACTTTATCAGGATCTTCTATTTCTTCATACTCAAAGTATTCATCAATCTCATTGATCTAATCAATCAATTCTTTAGGCTTCAGGCTTCCAGCAAATGTAGAAACTTCAATCTTAGGTCTCTTTCCAATCTTAGACATAGCTTTCAAAATTCTATTCTCCTCAGGATCTCTAGCTTCTTCTACAGCTTCTTCAAAATGATCTTCTTCTTTAGATTCATCATTGCTATCCTCTTTCAAGGTAGACTTCTTTTTCTTCTTCAATTCCTCTTGTAGGTCTTGCACTTGTTTTTGTAAAGCCCTAAAATCATCAAGACTAATTTCTCTAGTAGCTTCTGCATCCGAGGTCTCACAATTTCTCCTTAGAGGCATCTTCCAATCAAGATATAGATACACAAGATCCACTTGGCTCCAACAGGAACTAACTTTGCACCAGTAGGAACAAACTTCGTTCCACCAGATCAACTTGCTCCAACAAGAACACACCTTGCTATGATACCACCTAATGTAGTCAAGGTTGGTGAATCCAATTAAGGATAGACTGACCTTGTAGCCAAATCAATATGTAGCAGAAATACACAACAAGAAACACAGATCTGATATGAAACCAAAGTCTTTATTCATCAAATCACTGATTACATGCAATGTGTCAGGCTGTAAGGCCTTCCCGGTTACGGCCAAGTACAAAGTAAGTAACAATCTACAAGATCTCGCAGGATTCTAATCTTTTCCATAATATTAGCATTCAGCTAGCCCAGGTCTGCAACAAACAAAACACAGGTAGGCACCTAGGAAAGATCTAAACTTGTACTCAAACTTCCAAGCAATCTTCCTGTTCCTAAGCTTGCAAGCTACTAACTCCCTTCTTCCCCTAAACTACTACCTAAACAACTACCCAAGCATCCACTTAAATATTAAATCCCAGCCACAAGTCAGCTCAACAGGATATACAAATATAAAACATCAGTCGGCTCTCAAATAGCCTTACAAAATAAATAAACTCTCTAAGATGGCCCCAACAGTCATCAGATCCACATAGAAGAATGCAACATGCTAGATCTAGGTCCCCACACATCCAATGGTCAATCCATAACTCGAGGAGGGTGACCCAAATTAAATGCACTAGTCGGCCAAGCTGATTCATCCAAACCATCTCGTCAGTAAATGAGAACATTGAGCAACAGAGGAAATAACCGAGTGCCAATCAACCGACCACACCAAGCATGACCGAGCAACACAGTTATCACCAACGCCTTATGAAATCGATGCCTTTAGTTACCGAGCATTCCTCAGAGACCGAGTACCCAGGAAAACACTGAAATCAAGCAACCAGTCTCCTAAACCGAGAAAGAACTTCCACCAAACCGAGATCAAAACTAATAATCTACTATCAAAGAGAAACATATTTTTGGTTGATACAGGATTTCCAAGAATCCTAGGATGCTCATGCATCAATAAGGAATGTGAAAGAAATCAGTGAACCTATCCAGACTAAGCCTCAAGCTGAGAGGATTCGAGATTCTGGAGTGAAGAAGAAGACTCGACACAAAGTCTACATGGAGCATCTAGTCAAGTGGGAGCACCAACCTGAATTAGAGGCTACGTGGATAGCAGAGAGTGATTTTAAGAAGCATGGCATCAGTTTACAATTTGTCACACCTCAAGTACCCTATCTTTCTTGTTGCAGGGGGAGAATGGTGTAGGAGAACCTTAGGGTCCTAGTGAAGATCCTATGAAATTTTGGATTGTAGATGGTTCTATCCAACCATCAATGAATAAGGACTAAGATAAAGTCCCAAAATGTGTGCGATATTCTTGTAGATATGAGTGTCTAGTTTCTTACGTCTTTCCCATTGTCCTAAAAGTCTTAATTAGTCAGTTGTTAACATGAAATTAGAAGGATCAACTGGTCAAATGTATGGACTAGGACTCCAAAGGGATAAAAAGTAATAAATGACATCCAAGTATGATTTTGGGTCCATTAGGTTAATTTTGGGTGCACTTAGACTAGTTAAGAGAAAGGGAAAAGCACAAATTCAAAAGTTGCTCATGACAACTTTATAATTTTGTAAAGTTGTCATGACAACTTTCCTTAAATCTTGAAAATATCCTTAAATGGGTCTAAAGCCCGATCTTAGGGTCTGAGAATGTGGGGAAGGAATATATAAGACCAAACAAACCCTAATTGAGGGGTTGGTGATCGGATTGTACAGACTGGTCTGGAAGAAGCACTAGTTTATAACATAGAGACACTTTTTAACCATCATCCACACCTAAATAGATTGAATGGTTATCTGTTATGCATTTAGGAATTATTGTTCTGTATATAGATACTTTGTGTAGAATTTATTTAAATTTTTTTGTTCTTTTCTTTAGCATTTTGTAAATTCTTTTAGTTCTACTAGTTCACTGGCCTGAATAGAGGTAGTTATGTAAATATGGCTCCTTCTTGAATTCCAATGGTTGAATCCTTATGGCCACTTGGAATCAAGAAGGGAACTTTGTATACTATGTAAATATGGATTTTAGGTTTGTTTTATGCAAAGGATCTTATTCTACAAGAAAGCCCTAGGCGAGTACATAGCCATTTAGTTAGGAGCTTGCAGTGTTGCGGAGGTATAAAGATTGGTTAGATGGATTGGTATGTGCCAATCCCAATTTGGGAAGTGTAGGGGATTGGGATAAGGTCATGTGGTCCAAAGGAGAAGAATAGGTGAGTTCATTTGAGCATAGTTTGAGCCATACAAAGACAGACTAGTCCGCAAGCCCTAAACATCCTTAAAAATAGGGGTTTCCTAAAAATATAGTGTACAAACACTTGGAGGAACCAAAACCTAGAAAATATTAAAGCCTAGCTAGATCCTAGAACAAATCCAAAGCTACCTCAGATGCTTGTTAAGGTTAGGAGAAATTCCAAGATTTCAAGTTTTAGGAGGCCTAATTGAGCAAAAAGGCTACATGGCCTAAAACATAGGGAATCAAGAACCCGATTGAAAAACCGTTGAATGATTAGTAAAAAGGACCTAGAATCCTATTGGGAATGATGGAGAAAGAGGTTGAACACCTAATGATCATGCCAAAGAGAGATTGAATTATACTTATTTTTTGGATAGGACCCATGAGTGCATAAAGGGTTGTGAAGATGTGAAGAGTGCTTGAAATTGATTGGAGAGATTCAATGGAGTAGATGATTGAAGTAAGTATCCTCTGGTTAGGGTGAAGATAAGTTTTCTTAGGAAGGCTAAGAAAGAGCCTTAGAAAGAGCAAGAAATCTCTTAAAGTGGAATCTCCCCATCACTTTAGCCATGTGTACCCCTTGAATGGGTTAAATTTGATTTTAATTGAACTATACAATTAATTAGATTAATTGCATAATTAAATGATTTCTTTGATTTAATTAATTATTTATTGGCTTTTGATTTCAATTAATGTTGGATTTTTGGCTTGATTACAATTAATGCCTTGGTTTTGCCTTAATTACTCGCTTGAAATATTAGATCTTGACAATTTTTAGGTGTCTACACTACAATTTTATAATATCTTTCTATCATTCTATAAGTTTTTCCAAAGAACCATGATTTTCCAATATGTTGTTGTCATTCTATCAATTTGTCCAAAGAACCACAATTTTTGAGTATTCTCAAAGTCACTTTGTCTATCTACCCTTGTTTTCATTGCATTCTATGCATTGTCATAATAAGAGAAACATACCATTAGAGAAGAAAGAAATAGCATCGAAGGATGTCAAAGGAATATTTGGAAGTGTGTTCTTGTTTTTTTTTTAATTTAATATTTTATGTTTTCACACATTTTATTTTGATGACATTGATGGTAGGATTATGATGATTTATATTAAATTTTCGTTCATGGTTGGATTTTTGTTTCATGTTTTTTAACTCTGATTTTCCTGGTATACATTTTTTGCGAACCTGATGTGAACATGCTAAAAATATGGTGAATTTTGGCATTTTTTTTGTGTTTTCTACTATGGATTTGGCTTATGCAGACTTAACGGTTATTTTACAGACATGAACCCCAAATTTGCGCACTTGGGCTCTATCACTATGCACTTTTTTATTTTTACCTTAGATCTGCACAGTTTGTCTTTTTTGCTATGCACTTGGTCTATTTTGTAACATTTGTTTGCATGCATGGTTGTTTTAGCCTTGGTTATGGTTAGTGTTGTTAAAATTAGTAAATTAAGGATTAAAATGACTTGCATTTAGTCTCAATATGGGTTAAAATAAATTTGATATCCAACTATTTGAAGAAAATTTCATCATTGGTTCCAAAGATAGGTTTTACATTGTGGGAAACCTATATTCCATCCCACATACTAGTTAAGAGAGTGCACTCCATTCTCTCTGCTAAGGATTTAGCCATAATGAAAAATACAAAAGTAGATAAAGGGTACCCTTGTTGTAATCCATGGTGTTATTGGAAAAGTGTCTTAGGGGTTTTGTTTGCTAGGATGAAAGAAACATTTTAGAGATAAATTGAATATCCCTTCCAAACATTTTAACTTATCTTATCCCTTCCAACCATGGTAACTTAGAGAGGTTATTGAATGTCCCTTCTAGCCATGAATTGAGAAATGGTAACTTAGCTTATCATAGGCTTTCCCAATATCTAGTTTGATCATCATGCATTTCTATTTTAAATATTCAAGGAAATGCATGATTTTGTCTACAATGATGTTGTTGGTAGAAATGGTCCATCTAGGCATTTTAAAATTTTATTTAATATGTGATATATATTTACTATAAATTAAAATTAATTAATATTTTAATAATATATGAGTTATGTAATTTAAAAAATATAAGTTAATAAAGTTATATTTTCTCATTGCATGACATTTTACAATGTCATTGTAAAAGATATCTTTGGACATTATAATATGACTTCAAGTATTTTACATAAATTTATCCAAGATAAATATACTAATAATGTTAAATTAAGAAAACAGAGTTATTTCCAAATTTTTGTTGGGACCAACTATGAACTATTATTAACTTTTTCACCCAAATTTCTAATGGACCAAAAATCTATCCTATCTCGTTCAACAAAGATATAGATAAACCAATTATAATCTCAACTATTAAGTTTACTTACTAAATATGGTATTTCATTTTTCATCTTGATAGACTATTTTCAAATGTTATTTATATCAACAATTAAATTTAAGTCTTGATTAATACAAATAGAATTAATAATATTAGAATTAATATTTCTAATTGAAGAAAAGAGACACAAAGCGGTGAGGAATTGAATGTGTTTGGAGCTAGTTAATTGGGAAAACATTGTTTTCGTGGGAGACCAGCATAATAAACATTTATAGGTTTTCAAGTATTTTTAAATTTCTTATTATTTAACCCATTTTTGACCCAATTATTCACTTCTATAAAAAGTTTTACCATGTAATTCTCAGATTGTAGTAAAGATTTTCTAATGCTTTTTAGTATATTAATCAATGGAAGATCTATACATCCTTTGATATACTACTAACCGTTGATGGAAACTTCAACTGAACATCCTAATTTAAAACTATTTTTTTCATCTATATAAAGCTAATTTACTCATTTAAAATAAATCTATTCACAATTGCATAAAATGAACTTAATTAAATAAGGATCATCCTTATCTATTTAATACATAATGATAAGCTAAAAAAATTATTCCTAAATCTACTCTAATCCTAATAATAACAGCTGAAACAATTACCTTCAAGCACATAAATGATTGCCTAAATACTAAGATATAATCATCTAAACAAAATATATATGAACATTTATTCCTGCACAATATTCTTATATATACGAATACCTATAAGTGGCAATGGGCTTAAAAGAAAATTCAGACCATAGCAAGGAAATCTATGCGCAGATTACATTATCGAAAGATTATATCCTTTGAGATACTACTAACTGGTTTGGGAAACTAATTTTTAATTAATAATTTTGTTATATTGTGTTATTCCGACGAATATGAGAAGGATTCAAAGGCTTCCACTTCCTACGGACACGCCCTTGCGGGATATTGCTTATAAAAAATGTCAATTGAATCTGATATTTCTCAAGAGCAAGAATTAGTAGAATCCCTTTTGAGCCACCATCACAACAACACGAAATGGATGGACATGATAGGAAGAACAGCTTAAAAGATATTGTGTATGATGATCCCCCATATTCAAGCCCAGCTGAGAATGCTTCCTCTGTAACCACCTCCATTAGGCAGCGAAGAAAATCAGAATGCCGTGATCGAACGAAAGAACACTGTGAAGAGTACCGTCCAAGTAAAAAACTCAGACAGCATGTTCCCCATTTTAGAAATGAGGAAAGAAATAAAAATGTATTTAAAAATGAAAGAAAATTAAGGAGTAAAAGGGTGCAACAAGATGATGAATATTTCAGATCTAAGCCTTCAACTATAACAAACAGGAGAGCAGAAAGAGATGAATATAAGCATGATGATCACCCATATTCAAGCCCAGCCGAGGAGGCTTCCCATATAAACACCTCCATTAGGCAGCGAAGAAAATCAGAATGCCGTGATCAAACGACAGAACACTGTGAAGAGTACCGTCCAAGTAAAAAATTCAGACAGCATGTTCCTCATTATAGAAACGAGAAAAGAAATAAAAATTTATTTCCAAATAAAAGAAACTCAAGGAGTCGAAGAGTAGAACAAGATGTTGAATTTTTCAGCACTAAGCCTTCAACTGTAACAAACAGGACAGCAGAAAGAGATGAAGAACCATTTGATATTTGCAAAAGGCCCAATGCTTTTCCACCAAGAGAGTTATCCCCTCCGCCACAGAGTAATGAGACTTACAAGGAGATTCAGAACTTGATGCCTGGTATGTTTTTGCTAAAGAAATGGCTCACAAAACCTCAACAATGTGCATTAGTTAAAAAATGTCAAGAACTTGGTCTTGGGAATGGTGGATTTTTTCAGCCAAGTTTTGATGGTGGTAAAAAAATGTTTTTGAGGATGATGTGCCTTGGTATGAACTGGAATCACAAAACACATAAATATGAAGAAATTCGTGCACATGATAATGCACAGCCTCCATCCATACCTTCAGATTTTGTTCCCTTGGTTCGTAGGGCCATTGAAGATTCTCGCAATAAACTCAGAATGGACCAAAATATAGCCCGAGAAGAGTCGTTGAAAGCTTTGCCCGGCCTAGACCCTGATGTTTGCATTGTTAATTTCTATGAGAAGAGTGGAAGATTAGGACTACATCAGGACAAAGATGAAAGCCGAGCAAGTCTTGAAAAAGGTCTACCTGTGGTATCAGTTAGTATTGGTGATACTGCAGAGTTTTGTTATGGGAAGGAGAGGAAATTTGAGAACCTTAATAAGATCAAGTTGGAGTCTGGAGATGTTCTAATCTTTGGAGGAGAATCAAGGCTTGTTTTCCATAGCGTCTCTCGTTTGTACTCTGGCACTGCTCCCCGCTGGCTTACTGAAAAGACTTTGCTGCGCCCTGGCCGACTAAATCTCACTTTCAGGCAGATATCTATATGACAGAATGTTGATTTTATGTATGATTGCCCGCCTTAAAGAGAAAGAATACTGAGTTGTCATCTTAGTGGGAAAAGATCAAGATGTGCAGAATGAAATAAATTAATTGAGTACTCTTTTAAGTAGCGCCGGCTTTATCAGCTATGTGGATTTAATATGATTAAATGATTCAATTTCACTTCATTGTTTTCTGAACTCAATTATTAGTCCTGCCTACAGGACGGATAGTTTGCAGTGATAGCTGTGCCGACGTAAAACTTAAATTAGCCACTTAATGTTTCTATTTTTCTCCCCTTTTATACAGAAAAAAATTATCACCATATAATTGTCATTGGTTCCGAGCTATTTTCCTGAATAGATTTTCGAATTTCTGATTAGTAAAATCAAGCAAAACCATAAATCATGCAATAGGAAAAACTTAAACTGTTTTGTAATGTTTTGCTGAGCAGGTAATGGTGGTTTTCAAATTCCTTTGTATTGGCAGCTGAAAGGTGTAGGGCATTAGATATAGATATTTGAATTGCATGTAAGGTTTTTTGCATGACTCCCTTTCCTGTGTAAGATGACTCCTCTGTTTAGTCCTTCATGGTGATGGATAGGGTTTGCAGTTTCAGAAGAATGTCTATACCCTGTTTCAAAGCTCCCATTTGGCACAGGCTGGGATGATGGTGGCAAATGTTGTATGCCAATTGCATTTGGTTGCAAGTTTCTAAAGCCTTTGCAGAGACACTTGAGAAGGCCT
The DNA here is from genome assembly GCA_027943335.1 of Chamaecyparis obtusa. Lineage (NCBI taxonomy): Eukaryota > Viridiplantae > Streptophyta > Pinopsida > Cupressales > Cupressaceae > Chamaecyparis > Chamaecyparis obtusa. The sequence goes on from BSBK01005538.1 coordinate 190,159, forward strand.
GGTTGTGGTTTCGAGCGCCCCCATAAACTTCAAATTTTTCCTTCTCCTTTATGTAACCAATAAAATAGAAGTTGTCATCCTGAGGTAACACATTCTTAGAATCAAGCAATTGAAATATTATTATACTATATTATATTACAATTGCTTGATTCTAAGAATGTGGATTTAAAAGTTGTGTCTGAAATAAAATTATCCTTTTTAGCTACTAGTGGACTTGAAAATGGGCCATTTGAATTCAATTTCAAACTTTTTGAGAAAGTGAATGTAGAGGCAAGCATTGGTAGTGTGGGTTTGAAGAAGATTGTATTGAAAAATATGGTAGGGATTCAACTTAAGGAAAACAGACCAATACAAAATTTACAATCTTATACTTCAGCTGAATTTTACCGATATAACACTCAGGCTTAGTCTTACAAAAAGAATAAGCCTCATCATGAAATTGACATTTAATCATTCGCCTAAACTTCTTGACATTCGAGACCATCGACTGCTACAGATTTTTGAGTTCCAAATTCTTTTGACAAAAAAAAAACCTTCTCACTAATGAAGTTGTCACAGATGTCCGAATCTAATATATACTTGTGAATGTCAAAGGTAAAGGAAAAATATCAAAATGGGCTTGAAAAATATTCAATATGAACAGAAAATGATAATAAAGCAGTGCAGAGACGAGTTTGTGAGGAGGGATATATAAATCAATCTATTTCTATTGCCAGACTCCTGGGTGCAAATATCAGTGTGTGTGGGGGTATGTATAATGGTGCATTTTATTGTTATAAAAGGCTTAGAGAACCTCTATCATAACTATGGATTTTAACAAGTGTGCATGTTTTTTCCTATGGATCCCATGGGAAAGTAATAGTGTAGTGATATAGAGTTTTTGATGATGGCGGTGATTTATTATTATGTTGTATAAATGATTTAGAGTTTATAATTTTAAGATTTAAAATTTGTGAAAAAAAATAAAAATTGTTAAATATTATGTTTTTGTAAACTAAAATTGGAATAAACTATATTATTTATTTTGGTATTAAATCATGTCAATGATTTCTGAGTAGCAAGATCTCTAGCAGTACTGGAGTAGACATTTATCTGCACCCTACCTTTCATTAATGGTTGAAGAAATATCTCAATTCTCATCTCGTGGGATTGAATCACATATATCTATATTATTTAATCTTAAATCTCATTGTATTTAATTGGAAAAAATTTCATCAAACAAAAATAGCATGTACTATTTATGTTGCATAAGTAGAAATATTAGATCATCATCATAAAAAAGAGTGGCAAATCCTCTTAAAAACTAAGCATGGCTACCACCCACCTTATTATCTATGGTGTTTTATGCTAGCTATGATTTTTGTGACTAGGTGATCAAAATCCAAGTTGGACAAGTTTAAATAAAAAAAAATGAAAGATGCCATTTTGTGAGTCGATCATTTGGAAATTAAAAAAGAGGGATGCTAGTTGTATGATTGGCGGTTCCTTTATGTTATCAGAAATGAAAAATCTAAAAACAATAACACTATATAATACAATATTTATAGATAAATACTTTGTTTTCTTTCATCTCTAAAACTCTCGGTTCTTCATTCGAACTGATTCATTTGTGCTTCCGCTCTGCATTTCGATGCGAAGTCTGAGCTGCTTGAAGTAGAGAACTTGCACCACGACGTGAAGAGGAAGGCGGTGATTTTTGGCGGCGTGCATGCATGCTTCTGCTGACAGCTTTTGACAGTCTATCAACTTGCATATGGACGCGCCTATGCACTCAAATTAACACGTTGTTAATACATAAATAGTTTATCTTTACTTATCAGATAGTTTTATGTTTAAGAATAGGTTTTTGAATCATCTTGGGTATTTAATCGCGATTAAAAATCTATTTAGTATTTATTGTACGAAGACGATATGAGTGAAGTATTATAACAATTTAAGATGTCAAGCATCTCAATATTATTGTACTAAAACAAATTGAACTATAATATGCTCATTATTCATTGCATTTAAGATGAGTAAAACATAAATACTAGATTAGAACTCATCTCTTGTGATTATCAATGTTTTACCTTGTATATATTCCATGTGACAATGAGGAAAATTCTTATGTTTTCTTTATGAATAAGATTTAATAATAAATAATAGAAATCAATAAAATAAAAATAAGTTAATACATTACAAGAGATAAAATTGTAAAAAGTATGTTCCCTTTCTAAAATAATAATCAATAATAATAATAAAATAAAAATAAAATCTAAATTAGAATATAAAAGAATTAAATTAAAATATAAAAGAAATATAAAAGAATTAAATTTAAATGTAAACAAATTATAAATAAAAGCAAAGTTAAAATATAAAAGAATTAAGCTAAAATATAATTAAGTTTAATAAGTGGTCAAAAAACATGAAATGAAAAGATGCCACTCCTTCAAGCATGAGCTATAAAAAGAAGAATAGAATTTCATTTGAAAGGGGAGAGAAAAGAGAAGAAAATCGCATACATTAAGAGAGAGTGACATATCAAGAAAGAATAATTAATTGTTGACAAAAGGACGCGTCTCTTCCCAATAAGATGCAACTATTAAATCTCACTAATATTTAATAAGGATTGAAATCATTCTCAAAGGATGAAATAGGAGAAGAATATATTTATTTGGATACTCTTCATGAGAGGAATGAGAAGGGAACAAGAGATAATAATATTATAATAAATATAGTTATGATATATATATATATATATATATATATATATATATATATTATGGAGCTAGTTAATAATATATTAAATAATAATACTTAAAAATTTTATTTTTTTTCTATTGCATATAAAGGTTCAAAACATCAGAGTAAAAAACATAATTACAAGGGGTTGAATAGTGTTACAACCAGCTCAAAAAACTTGCTCAAAATTACAATTAATCTCTCGAAAGTATCACAGTAGATACACTATATTATACTAAAATACTAAGGAGGCTATGGATATCATTCTTCAGGAGCATCATGTTCTGCATCCGATTCATTGGAGTCTGGTGAAACAGCCATGTACCCAATGATCTCATGAGCCCCAAAGATGGGTTCAGTCCTGGTCCCTGTAGAGTTGGCTGCCAGACTTGTTCTCTCTTCTTCGACCTTCCATTGGAATTTTGTGAGGTAGTTGTTATAGACTGTACCATCTTTCTTGGAGGTGTAACCATGTGCTATGTCCCCTTTCTCAATGGTGCCCCTAGCATCTTGGAGGATTTGGAGGAACTTGCTTTCCTTTATCTTTATCACTGTCATGACCTACAAGGAGATATCAGTATATGTGAGTCTCCTGAGAGACTTGGTAAGCTTTCGGGCCTTCCCTACAAACATATCATCATTCCTAGCCTTCCAAATAGTCCATAATATAATTGAAGAAAGAATAGTCTAGAAAGAATTGCAAAATTTGCTACTGTTGATGTTTCTAGAAACAATGTTCAAAAAATGGAATTGCTCTTTGAAGGTGATACCAAACATTTTTCAAACTTCATAAGCAAAAAGGAGTTCAAAAAAGACATGAGGGACAGATTCTGGTTGCCCACAAACTGAACATGGGTTAGGTTCTCCCCCTAGCTTCTTGAATGGGAGCTTATGCAGGAAAAGATGCCATAGGAAACATGTAATCTTAGGTTCCACAGGCCTCGACCAAAGGGCGGCAAAGTATTTGTTCCAATCTTGGGAGGGGATATTCAGGTTCCACTTGTTATTAGTGTGGCTAATGATGGCTGGGCTGAAGGTGATCTACTGGTAAAGAATTTTTCTCTTGATTGGGTGGAGGGGGAAGCATCAAACCAGGTGAGCTGATAGGAGCAATTATCAAGGGAACAACATGAGGATATCATCCCTATTCCTTGGAGGGAAGAGGAGAGCACGACATAGGTTCTTTTCTGTGTATCTAGGAGATTGAATCTTGAGGCTAGGTAATCCCATGAAACTATTTTACCTTCACAAAGAATATCATCAAAGGTTTTGATACCTTTATCCACCCACTTCCTAGCAGAGCAGCCTTGAAGCAAAGCCAGAGGCTTACCATTAAGTGTGAGGTTCCACCTTACTGACTTCCTGCCACAAATCCTCACATCATTGGACTTGTGGTGTTGATGAATTGTTTAGCATTCCCCCAAATTTTCCAGATGGCCTTGAACACATTTGATCCGTAGACCCTCATTTTGCACTTCATTCCCAATACATCTGTGTAGCACAGGCCACACCAGTGTTTATGTTTGGCAGGGTGGGCTCTTAGTAAGTTGTTTCTTATTAAAATCTTCCAGGGCTCTTCACCAACTTCTGCTTTGGCAATCCATTTCACTGCTAGGGTATATCCTTGGGTTTTCAGATCTTTCAGTCCTAGCCCACCCCAAACTTTGTTCATTGTGCACCATTCCCAGGAAATAGCATGTGATTTCCTGTTCCCTTTGCCAAAAAACCAAAGAAAGCCTCTAATGAACTTTTGAATTTGGGTGAACTAGCAATGGTTGAAGAGCCATGCAGAGGAGAAGTACACAGGGTAGGAGGATAGAATCTTTTGGCACACTTGCACTTTTCTGAGAAAGGATAGGAGGTTACTATCCCATTTGTTTAGTTTAGAGAGGATTATGACTTTGATCCATGTCCACATGTCATTGATATTGGGGTCGACAACAAATGGTATGCCTAGGTATCTGACATCATGTTTAGGTCCTCCCCATTCAAAACCAAATTTGTTCCACCAGCTTGGGGGATGATCAACCCATCCTAACATAATGGATTTGGACACCGAGATCTTACTGCCTGAGGCCTGGCAGAATATCCCCAGCTTATCCATGAGTAGAGCCATATTGTCTTCTTCTAGATTGCAAAGAATTATTGTGTCATCTACAAACTGCACATTTGAGACTTCATGTCCATTAGGGAGGGAGATGCCTCTAATCATAGGAGATAGAGTGTCATCTCTAAGAAGGTAATGAAGGGAGTCTACTACTATGATAAATAGTGAAGGGGCTAATGGGAAGCCCTGTCTGATCGATCTGGTCAGTTCAAAGAATTCTGATCTTACCCCATTGACCTCTACTGCTTCCATTTCCCCAAAGAGTAGGGTATAGACCATTTTACAGAAGAAACTTGGAAAGCCCAAACTTTCCAACATATAGAGGATAAACTTCCACTCTATCCTGTCATAAGCTTTCTCATAATCAATTAGTAGCATAGAGCAGTTTTGCCTAGAAACCTTAGCCCAGTCTAGAGCTTCCCAACATGTCAACAGGTTCTCTAGAATATCTACCCTTCACAAACCCTCTTTGAGTACTATTAATCACTTTAAGGAGGATGTTCACTAGTCTGAGACCAAGAGTTTTGGCTATAATTTTATATCCTACATTTAGTAGGGTGATAGGCCTCCAATTCTTAATCAATAATCTATCCCCTTCTTTGGGAATAAGTTTAATGAAACCTGCATTAAAGGATGGGCCAAGGGTTCCCACTTCTACTACCTCTTGAAAGGTTTTTCTAAGATATTGACACATCCAATCTATGTTGCACTTATAGAACTCAACTGTGAGTCCATCTAGACCAGGTGCTTTTTCATTGGCCATACTTAGGATAGCGCCTCTGATTTCATTTAGAGTGATCTCTTTCCCCAACAATTCTGCATCTTCATCACAAATTTTCCTTGGGACAATGCTCCTGATCTTCTACCTGGCCACTTCCATGCCACTATAGTCCTCAGAAGTGAATAACTCTTTACAGAATTTAGCAAATATGTTTACTATCTCCTCTCGTTCTGAGATAATTATTCCTTCATCCCTAATAGTAGTGATCTTATCTCTAGATTCTTTCTTTTTGAGGGTTTGGAAGAAGAATTTTGATCCTCTGTCCCCCAAATTAATCCAATTAGCTCTGGCCTGAATCTTAGCTCCTTTGGTTTTGACAATCTGAAGCTACCTTAGTGATACAATGCATGACTATCTCTAGGTGTTCAGGGTTGCTAGGATTATCTTGGATTTGGGCTTCAGCAACTTGCAAGTTCTCCACTAGCTTAAATTCTCTCCACCTGCCATCTTTGGCTTTCTTCCACCCTACTACCTTAAGCATTTCATGCCATGACCTGGTGGTCTGGTTCCACTTAGCAATCTTTGAATCATACTGGGCAATATTATCATTGAACTAGGCTATAATCTTAATGGTTGCCATCACATCAGGGTCTTTCAAAAGGGAGCAATTAAGGGCAAATCATTTTTTCTTAACAGAAGCAGGGGCCTGTTCCCTAATCAATTGAAATGTGGAGACAATGAGGTGGTGATCTGAAAGGGAGAAGGGGTGAACTCTGACACAATTGTCAACTAGCTGGGGGGGACAACTAATAAGGTGTTTATTGATATAGAATATGTCATGTCTAGAGTAAATCCTTTTGTCACCCAAGTGAACCAAATGCCTTTAGATTCAGACTTCTTACCTGCTAGGGGATCAAATAGGTTCAATTTGGAAATCATCCTATTCTATAAAACCATCTCATTTCCTTTCCATTCAAATCTCATACCTCCTACTTTGTCTTGAGCCCTCTCAATCATGTTGAAATCTCCTGCAATGATCTAGGGAATGTTATCCAGTTCAGAGATCCAATTCCAAAGGTTTATCCTAGAGCTATGCTCATTGGGGGCATAGACTGAGGAGATTCCAAAGGAGTGGCCCTCCTCTTCCACAACTATCCATGCTACTCTGTTATAGGGAGAGGACCCCCACTTTTGAACCTTCTTCCTCCATCTAGGTCCAACTAGGATTGAGGTTCCCCCTCTCCCCTTTTAATGCTTGGTGGAAAAAGCATCAACAACTTTCCAAATGTATTTAAGGGCAATGTCTAAGGAGAATCCTCCTGCTTTAACTTCCCACAACATAAGGATATAAATAGACCTATTGAGGTGCAAAAAATCTCTTAACAATGTATTTCCTATCCGAGGATTCTAGCCCTCTAACATTCCAAGAGGCACAATTGACTGACATGGGAAAATCATGTGGTGGGCTCCAAGGGAGCCTTAAAATTTTGAAAGCACTGGGGGATTCCTTTCTTCTGGATCTTGGACGGTTTAATATTGCCACTGACATTAGTGGGTCTACCTCTCTTCCTTTTGGTTCCACCTCTTCCATCCACTCTCTTATATATACCTTCCTTATCTAGATCAGAGGTTGAAAAGACAAACACCTTCGACTCTTCATTTTTCAACCGATCTGACACAATCTCCCCCTCTTCAAGGTCAAGACCTTATTTCTGCTCCACCTCCAATCTTTCCTTTGGTGATGGAGAGGATGGTGGCGCCTTCCCCCTATTCCTCCAAGAGGGAGACTTCCC
>BSBK01005538.1:202500-208179 GCA_027943335.1 Chamaecyparis obtusa
GCCAACTACAACAAAATGTGTTGAGAGGAATCAACTTCAACACCTATAGCTTCTATCAAAATGTTCTTGGCATCCTCAATGATCTTATATTCCTTATCTCTTTCTTCTTTTAGTTTCTTCTGCTTTGCTTTTTTCTGGAGGAGTTCACCAACTGTTTGCATTTGATCTGCAGTGAGGTTTGCAAAATCTAGCTAGGGAATTTGTATCTCCTCATCTAGATCTATACCTTCTACTACACTCTTACTCAAAAATTTTGTACTCGGTTGAGTCTTTATACTTATTGCCTTTGTAGTAGAAATTATTGTAGACACAGTAGAACTTGTAGTGAAAACTGATAAACTTCCGACTAATGGGATGCTAACTGGAATACTTGATAAATCAAAAACTAAAGTATTTACAACTGTAGAATCTGAAGTACTTACTGCTAAAAAACTCAATTTGAAGAAGGTACAAAAGACTGCAACTCAGTGGAAGGAGGCTGAAGCTCGGTAGATGAAGTGGTAGCCACTTCTGTCATTGATACATTGAGTTGTGCTAGTGATGATTGGACATTTGATGTATCTGAGGGAGTTGTTACAATCACACTTGAATTTTTCTCCAGGCTAGATGTAGCAATTTTTACTGGAGAGTGGGGAAGTGAGGCAATTACCTCTGCAACTATCCGAACTGGATCATCTTCCTCAACATTCTTCTCAGCTTCCTCGGTAGCTTCTTTCCCTACCTCCTCTGTCACAAACATTATCAATCTGAACTATTTCTTCTTCTTCTTCTTCTTCATCACTATCATCTTCAATATCTTTAATTATCACAGTTTTAGTACTCGGTTTGTGAAGATGATAGATGTTTTTCCAAGTAGAATTTGCACTCTTCACAATCAACTCTATATCTTTGATCAAAATCAAACAACTGTTGAATTTTAGTGTCATCTTGCCCTCATTTTCTATCAATGCCTTATTTATTTCGTCATCTTTCAAACTTGGCATCAACTGTCTTAAGGTTTGAGCATATATGTCCTTGATAGTTTGTTTTGCATTGGACCATCTCAACTTGACTTTATCCAATAGAACACCTAGAATTTGAGAAGCCATATCATTAGGTGAGTACTTCCATTTTCCCATTTTCTCAATAACAGCATCTTCTATTTCCTGCTGCTGTGCCTTTGATTTAATTTCATATTTGAGAGATTTGAAATTTGCAATTCTAGATCCTTCTCTCAAATCCTTAATCTTTTGTTCAAATGAGGGAGGAGGCCTTTTGAGTACTATATCATCATTGATTTTACCTGCCTTGCCCCTTGATCTTTTCCTTGTGAATACTGCAGTGGATTGCTCGGGTTCCTCGGTGATAGTTACCTTTCCTTTCTTCTTTACAGGCACTTGTTCTTCTTTATTCTCATCCTTTTCTTCTTTACTCTTATCCTTTTCTTCTTCTTCTACAATATCTTCTCCTATGCCTTCGGTTAACATTAGAGGTGTGCTAGATTGCATCTTGGCCATCCTCTTTCTGCCTTTGTTAACCGCCTATGGAAGTTTTATGCTTAGCTCAATTCTTATCTTAGCTTCATCATATGTTCCAAAGTATGGAGCCTTTGGATCAACAGGTTGATTTACTAGGGCTTCAATTATATCCTTTGTTTCATCAATGTTTACCTCATAAGGAAGAGGTTTCACCCATACAATCCTGGGCCTTACTGCCTGAATGTATACTCTATCACAATCAACCATGAAACAAACATCATCTTTATAATCTTCCACCAACTTTAGTGGAATCCAAAATCTGTTATTCATCTTCTCCTTAAAAGATTTTAAATAATTATCCATTATGCTTGTAAAATTCTCACCCATTTTTGCAATATACTCATTTATCTGATAAAGAATAGGCACATCCTTTCTCCATTTTACCATGCCTTTTGATGGGAAAAACTTTGAGCATAGAAAAAATAAACAAACCAATAGTGAGCCAAACTTACATGGATTGTTCTTTGAGGTTTGGATGCTCTCCATATTCTTGTTGAACTATTTCAACAAAAGATCTGCTAGGTCAAATGATAGATTGTTCTTCACAATTTTATAGGCTAGGTCAACTGCTTCACATGGAACACTATTCTACTAACTTGAACTGTATATCTTGTGAGCTATTACATATGTGCCAAATTTTAGTTCTACATCGGTAATGTTGTTAATTCTCATACCTCTACTGTCCCATTCGGCTAGGGTTTTCTTTTCCAGCTCTACCCGACCTAGGGTTTTTGTAGATTTATCCTTGGCAAGCATGGGAAGACCAATGATTCGGTGAATCATCTTCTTTGTTATTTCCACTGGTTGCTCGAGCCAAATTTTACCTTCATGCACTCGGCTTAGAATATATCTTATCCATTTTATCTGAAAACTCTGAGGCAAGTGGGTGATATGTGTTAAACCCTTATCTTCCAAATGTTTATGTCCCGGTTTGAGAACACCATCAACACACAGTTCATCACAAACAACATCTATCTCTAGGGTTCCAAGTTCTTGAATTGTACCTCTAAAATGACTGCAAATGTCATTTACAAGAAGTACCTTTGGAGGAATTTGAGACTGAGCTCCACTGAGATCTAGGGTTTCTGCAACCGCGGGCACAAGTTTGAAATCCGGTGCTTTCCATTCTCCATGAACTAACATTTCCGAACCTTTCTTTACTTTGGTGCTAGATGAAGCCATGGTAGCTCGGTAGAAAAATTTTTACTTCAAAATTTTGCTTCAAATCGCTTGATTGCACTAGAAATTTCTCTGCTCAATATGCTGATATTCGCGGTGAAGAATGAACTTGATTTCATGCTTTTTGTTAAAACTTTGTCATTAATGCTCCATAGAATTAGGGTATTGAATTCGACAGACTGTCATCCACTATGCATTAAATGCTTGGTGAAGATTCCGCAACTCAGAGAACATACGAATTCATACTTCTCTGACCTTACTCGGTAACCAAATGAAATTAGGTTACTCCCAACCTTTCTCAGTGGTAACTGATACCGACCTTCTTGTGATCCTGTTGTATCTTGCATACTGATTTGGATCTTTCTTCCTTTCAGTTCAAGAACTATTTTGGAATATGTCTATGAAGATACAATTCCAGTGCTTTCTTGGAGACTTAGTTAGAGTTCATAGAGCCACTCCCTTCATGAGTGACTTCATTACTTTGACTGGTTTTCTTGGTAGGTTTAGGAATCCACTATTGTCTCATCTGCTTCCTAATGCTATTTGCTTTTGCTTTCTTTTCATCTTCAACTTTGCGTAAATTCATGCAATTTTTAGCTATGTGACCAAGCTTAGTGCAATTATAACATCTTATGGTAGAATCCCTTTTTCTCAAGTGATGCCTTACACAATTCATGCCAATGTGTCCATATTCTCCACAGTAATGACATCTACACCAAGTGTTGTAATCCCAACCAAACATTGCTTTAATAATTTGTTCTACTGGATTGGGTGTTTTAGTTCTGCATTCTAATGCCTTATGACCTTGTTTGCTACATTTGTGACATTTGCCTTTAAATCTTGGTTTCTCCTTGCATTCATTTGCTTTATGACCATGCTGATTGCAATTGTAGTATTTTCCATTGAATTTTTCTTTTCCATTGCTCCAACATTTGTTTGAAGTATGACCAATTTTGCCACAATGATTACAAGTAGGTTTATGATTCTTTTGAGTACCTTGTTTGGAGGATTCACCTTCTTCTTTGTATCCAAGTCCTGCTTTTCCGTTTTGCCTATGAAGGTTTCATTCATACACCTAATTCATATCTTCTTGAGATTTCAACATTCTCTCATTGATTTTCCTTTCAGCATCTAGGTCACTCATCAATCTTAAATTGATTTGCTTTTCAGATCTCAGCTTCTCTCTTATATTTTCATTTTCTGATCTCAGAGTCAAGATTTCTTCATTTGCATTGGAGATTTGATCAATAAGGTTTTCTAGCTGAAGGGTTTGATTCTGGATTTCATTGTTCTTTCCATCTATTTCATCTTTCATCTTATTTCTTTGTTCCAAGATTTCACAGAATCTTGTTGACTGAATTTCCTGTTCTCTTTTCAATTTTCTTACTTCTTCTTGCAAAGATCCACTCTTTTCTAGAAGTTCTTTGATTGCATTGTTTGCTTCATCTGAGCTGCTTGAAGGGAAAAAGTCTTCAATCTTTTCTTCAACATACTGGTGGTCATTAATCTGATTTGCAAGTTCCTTCCTTCTTTTAGGGAAAGGGAAAGATGCTCTCTTGCTTCTTTGAGTTGAGTTATGGCCATTTCCAGATCTAGCTTTTCATTCTCAATTACTTTGTTAAGTCTGAATATCTCCATTGTCCTGAATCTTTTCTCAAGCTGTCAAAATTTATTCTAAGAACCACAGAGCTCTGATACCAATTGTTGGAAATATTCAAGACTATCCAGGTTACTGAGAGGGGAGGGTGAATCAGTAACTTCAAAACTTTTAACAAATTCAAATCTTAATAATATTAGATTGATAATCTGACTACATGCAAGAGTAACAGAAAGAATAAAACATTCATAACACTTTGAACACAGAGATTTGGTGACCCAGAAACCTTCCAAGTAGAAAGTAAAACTGGGGTGGGGATGATACCCACAAAACTTCAATACTGCAGTATAAAGTTTGTCGGTTAAGGCTTACAATGATCACTTCTGATGATCTGCCCTGTTAGGAGCAATAACGACTGCTAGGTCCACCTTGTCAGAGGATTTACAAACATAAAATAAAGTATGCACTTGGTTAAGAGATTTTACAAAGACTGTTAAGTCTACCCAGTTAAAGGATTTCAAGCTGATTCACCTGTTAGGATGAAACAGTAGATCTCTTACTTGCGGGTGGCTGCAAGAAGTTGGGTGCCAATTTTTTGCAAAAAGTGGAAGTGTTTTTCTTATTTTTCAAAATTTATCTGAATTGATCTCAAAATTTGAGGCACTTAGAGATTGAATCTCGGAAAAATTCACTAATAGAAATTGTAGTACTTGGAGTCTACTTTTCAAATATATAATTTATTTTAATACCCACATGGTATAAATTATATTTTGATAGGCATATTTGAAAATCACTTTTTCAAAATGCATGTTTCAGGACCATACCACATCCATGTACGGCCACCATATTTTGACACAAATAAATGAATTTTTTTAAATCCTTTTTAGGGAAGATACCTAAGACATAGAATATTGATGAGAATGTTTTTTCTTATTTTTTTATTTTGTAAATTATTTTTTATTAATTTTTAATTAACAATAAAGCTTATTTTTCAAACCTCTCGTGTACGGCCACCATAATTTAATATAATTTTTCTTTTTTTCAAAAATTCTTTTTTTTAAATTCAAAAGAATTGAATCTAGATTGATGACATATAATTTATTTTTAAAAATACTTAAAATTAAAAAGTTATTAAAGTTTTAGTGAGTCTCACTATTTTACGTTTATGTACCACTATCAACTAATAAATAATGTAAAAATAGTAAAAATAACCATATTATTATGAAATTTATATTTTTAGAATTGTGATAGTGAGATCTTTAATGGATTTTTGTTTTGTCAAAAAAATCGATCCAGAAGGGCTTCAAAAAATTACGGTAAGCCTTAAAATTTTTATTCCAATGCCTTAGCCAAAATTTTGGAGGCTAAGACATAGGCTTGGTCTCA
>BSBK01005539.1:0-305430 GCA_027943335.1 Chamaecyparis obtusa
TTTTTGTAATGAATCACATTGATTGATCTATTTCTTCAAAGATAGCATGTATAATTCATATTTCCAACGACATATAATTAACCTATATTATTGACCTGTATGTTTGATTAGAATAATTAAATGGAAAAATAAAAAGGAAAAGCAAAATATGAATCTAAATAAAAACAAAATATGAATCCAAATATAACTAAGAATTTATGGGTCATTGCCTTAGTATAGTTTATTAACCTCACCTGAAATTAATATTGGCTTTATCCCCCCTTTATGCACCTTGACAATATTGATTTCGTCCTCCCTTAATGCACCTGGAATCAATAGTAAATTCATATATTACATGTAAAAAATATTACAAGTCAAAGGTGTAATTTCACGAAACTACAATTACAAACTTAATGACTACCTTAAGAAATTGTTTATTCAGCCAATAATATAGCATAAAAAAATCCCATTAACATTTACAACATATTTCATGAAAAATAAGTAAAAACTAATTAACATCCCAACTCCGGCAAAAGATTTCTTGCATGGATAACAAATCCATAATGTAGAGAAAACATCATTCCTTCAAAGATGTGTGAATACACACCTTTAAAATATCAATGGGTACACATGCAAAAAACCAGAGTGTTGGTATATTCGAAATTAAGTAATCAATATACTAGAGTTCCAAGAACTAGAGTAAATCATGAACTAATTAATAGTTACCATTTGGAGTAATTAATCCCCAATTTTGACTGATCAAACATGCAAAAAGTATAGTGTCTAGAATTTTAAGTTTTTGAGAGATTTTATGATTTAGCCTATAGTCTGATGTACTCCAAACACTTCAATCTAGATGGTAATAAAAACCAAAATAGGGATAAGAAATGTGTTTATTATGACAAGAATAAGGGACATAGAACCTAGTAAGTAAATCAAAGAAGTGCTCATAAAAAATTACTATAAAATCAAGATTAAGACTTAGTTGTCTGAACTTTATTGGGAGTACCTATCAATTCCATCAAATGTGGTGGTTTTGTTGGTTGGGTTTTTTGTGCTTTTGTTGACTATACTAAAAATGTACTGCTCTATGCATAATTGTGAGGTAGAGCCCTATCTAAAGAGCTAACGCTCACAAGCATTTCAGGCCCTTTGGCTAGCTTGCAATCTCACTACCCATAAAAGTGCCACCAATGATAAATTCAAGAAGAGTTTGTAGGCTTATGCCATAAAAGATTTCTGAGTTTCTAGGATTATACATCATAAAACATCTATTAATTTATGGGATTATACGCTATATAAAATAAAATCCATTTTGGTAGAAGTGAATTTGAAAACCAAATTTGTGGGGTTGTGGGAGAGGGGAAAAATGAAGAAGACAAAAATCCTTAACAAAATGACATCATGTCCCACAACAGTTCAATGATATAAAATGGTGCCAAAATATGAATTGTAACTCAAAAACTTTTTGACCCATTGATCTGATCAGATGCATTATGAAACACAATTTAAAAAATCTCCACCACCATATACATATCAAAATGAATCTGCTACAAAAAATATGCGGTTAGAATTTCACTATAAAAAATGAATTTCATCTCATTCTACCCTGTGGGAGAGAGTCTCCATTAGCAACATGATTGTCCATGCCTTGTAAAATCCATTTACCTGTCTATGATTCTACAAGCTGGGTTATCTTAGAACATGAATATGCAATTCAATTTAATGGACCAGTGAGCATAATAAAGTATAAAGCAGTGATTGATGAGAAAAATTGTATAGGCAGGAAAAGTTCTTTCAATATGACCAGTAGTTCAGTTTGGGTTGAATTGTTGGTCACTTAGATTGTAGATTGTTGAATAAGGAGGAGCAATGCATCAATTTCAATTGCATGATGATTTGCTTAACAAAATGGCATCCTATCCCACAACAATTCAATGATATAAAATGGTGCTAGAGTATTAATTGTAACTCAAAAACTTGTTGACCCATTGATATGATCAGATGCATTATGAAATAAAATTTATGAAAACTTGCCTCCGTATGCATATCAAAATGAATCTTCTAAAGAAAATACACAGCAATAGACATGAGCATACCTGCAATTGTCACATAGCATACATGATATCTCGTAAGACTGCACAATACAGTTCTAGGGGATCCGAGCAAGTGGGTTTTAAAGATATCTCCTCCATGGGCCTTCATCCTCCACTCCAAAAATTCATGAAATGCATTGGCCCTTTGGAAAGCTAGAAATAGTAGACTCTTGCCTAGTAGCGGCCAGCCAAAACTACTCGATGGTAAATTAGGGTTTGAAGAAGGGTTTCTGAGAAGAAATAGCAGAAACATTTTTCTTGTTAAACGAGATCATGTTGCATATCCTTAAATATAAGGTTTGCATGATAAAGGGAAGAGAGGGTGACACAAAATGAGGAGGAAGTGAAGTTTAAAATCATACCTTTCTCATCCTTTTGGATTCTGAATGTACAATCCAATAGATCCCTTTCACCGCAGAGATGCCTAGCCGCAGAGATCTCCTTGTCTAGCGGCTGCAAAAATCCCTCTCGGCGCTATTATAGAAATGACCAACATTTTCTTTTCTTTTTTTTTCTTATATCCCATTAACGTCGCAATTGCGATGTTGTCGGGGTATAATTGAAAAAAAAAAGCCAAAAAGACATAACATTTGCCCGTCATTGCAAATAGCCATCACAATTTCACCCCAAATGTATTAGTGATGGCAGTCTTTTAATGAGGCTCTGTTCAAATCCCAGAAATCAACACATAACCTCAGCTCCCCATTCTTCTTCTTGACAGGAACAAGGTTGGAAACCCAACTAGTATGTTTGATGGGGTAGATGATGCCACTTTCTATTAGTTTGAGTACTTCCTTATGCATAAGTGGTTTGAGCTTGGGATTAACAGGCCTTTTCTTTTGCCTCACTGGTTTAGCATTAAGCTCTAATTAAATAGTGTGCTAAGCAAGGGTAGGATCAAAACCCTTGAGGTCTTCATATCCCCATGCAAAAATATCACTGAATTCTCTGAATAATTTAGTGTAAGCTTGCTTTTCTAAATTAGTGTTTACTTTTCCAAACTATAGGCTCTTACCTGGCTCCAACTCTAATTTAGCACAATGTTCCTATTGGACTACCAGGCCAGCTTTATTTTTCTTGACCTCATCATCTTTTTTGAAGATAGTCTCTAAGGTGACAAGACCTTTAGGAATCTTATTAGATCTAAGTTGTATCACTTGATCACCATAGTTCTGTGATAATCTCTTTTGATTGTGCCTTGAAAAGACATCTTCTTCAAACAAGAACTGCAAAAATTTTTCATCATTGTCGAACACTTGCCAACTAATATTATTATTTGGAATTGAAGGTCTGACAATAATCTTGATGTGCTATTGATCTACCTTTTTTGAAATGCTATTAGGGATGTCAAACTGAGATCCAATAGCAGCTAACCTATCAGCATTTTGATTTAATTTTCTAGGGATAGCAACGATATTGAAAGCATGGAAATCTTCAATTGCATCCCAAAATCTATGTTTGTATGCTTTCATGACATCATTTTTGGTTTCACTCATCCCTCTTACTTGGCTGACAACAAGTTCACTGTCACCATATACTTTTAACATTTTAAGCCCTCTTTTCCTAGCCCATTCTAGTCCATTAACCAGACTTTCATACTCTACAGTGTTGCTGGTGCAGGAAAAGCTGAATCTAAAGGTAGTATAATACCTTTCTCCTTTTGGGGACACCAGCATAGCACCTCCACCAGAACCATATCTACTTCTAGCTCCATCAAAAAAAAGTTCACAGACCTGACTACCCCGATCATCCAAATCAGTGTATTCTTTGAGAAGGCTTGGTTCTATAGCTCCACTTTCTTGAACAAGATAACTCCCCAAACCAAAATCCCAAACAAGAATCTCTTGGATCTCTGAGGTTCTTTCATCTAGGAGAATATCAGGGATATTCTCAATTTTGGTGCTTGCTTCACTAGTGGTTGGGAAATCATTGTCATCAAATATAGGACAATTAGTATTGATGGAGTTGGACACATATGGCTCTATATGATGTATTGCTAAGGCTTCTGATTTAATGGTGACTTTGGTACCATACCTTGTATGAAAGAGCATGTGAGATGATTTGGAAGAAATATAACCTCTTATCTTGGCTGTGAACTTCCTTGAGAGACATATGGCAAACAATGTAGGGAGATCTATGATATATATGTCAAGGAGAATGGAAAAATTAGGACTAGCATGGAGAATTAGACTGGTATCCTTGGCCACACCTATAGTACTGATCAAGGATCCATCAAGTTGTGTAACCTTCTTTTGGAAGGGTTCATATTTAAGTCCTAATTGATTAGCCACTTTCTTGGGCATTACAGTGCTAGTAGCTCCACTATCTACCATACAATTATGCACTAAAAATTTCCCAATAATTAAAGATACATAAAAAGGAGGTGGCTTTAAATTCCTACCTTGCATGGTATTGGCCTTGGAGTTGCTAGTTGGAGTCTCCTTTTCTTGATCAGTGTTGACCAACACTGGTTTTATAGTTTCTTTTGCAGGTTTAGGATTTGTTGCCTGTCTCATGGCCTTCTCCAAAATTTCAAGTTGTCCTGGAATAGAAAAAGAGTCCCACATAGACATGGTGACATTCACCTTCTTCATGTTGTCCACAATACTATAAGGTGCCACAGTGTGTACCCTTTGTTGTGCTTTTTCTATGATGGGCTCTGGCTCTTTTGGAACTTGGCCCTCTTTGCTTGTGTTGACAGGGACCTCCTTGGATGTGATAGGGGCAGCTTGCTTTAGTGGCTCTATAGATGTAGTGGCCTTAGTACCAGAATATTCTCTCTCCATGTCTTGGGCTCTTCTCTTTGCTCTTGTCTAGGCAACAAAAGCAGCTTCATCATTGACTCCATTGAAATCCGGTTGCTCCCAATTAAAAAGAGCAGTCTCTTTCTCTTGTGTTTCTTGTTGAGGAGCTGTCCCACTAGAATGAGCTTCTACTTGAGCTTGTGAAGCATTTTGAACCATTAGTGCTTGGTTCATCCATCCATGAGAACACATAGCCTGATTGTGGGGCTGATTGCAAGGGAAACACCATTCATTATCCATGGCCATATTGTTTTGACTAGGAACCATATCCCTGACTGGATTTACAGAATTAAGAGGTGCAAGGTTATACAGTTGGAATGGTCTTTGATTAAAACTTCATCTTTTCCCTTGATAGCCTCCTTGGTATGGTGGCCTATTTTGTTGATAAGGTTGTCCTTGATTTTGGTATTGCTGATTAGGACCTTGCCCTTGTGATTGGAAGGGTGGCCTGATGCCTTGGTTTTGTTTCTTCAAGTTTGTGACCTCTTTGGTTAGAGTCTGCAGCAAGTTTTTCATTTCTTGTATACTATTTTGTTGATTACTCTTCACCTCTTGCAACTCTTGGGAGAAATTTGTTGCAGCATGCTCCTGACCACTGGTACTAGCTTGAGGTGCTAAAATTGTGGGAATAGGGGTAAATGGGGGTACTTGTGCAGGGGCAATGGGCTGAAGACTATGAAAGATAGGCATGGGAGGTCTTCTCTATATCATGCCTACTTGGATCAAACAATTTTCAGCTTTGACAGTAGTGTCAAAGGCCTGGGTTAAAGTGGTACCACCCATAGACTGGATCATGACATAAATTTGACTATTTAGACTTTGCAAGTAATACAAGAAGGCATGGTCAGCTAATGGCCTTATAGAGACTAGGATTCTATTCCATGTTTTAAGGAATCTACTATTATAATCTATCATTTTCTCTTGAGGGTCTCTCTTTATAATTGTTAATTGCTCAACCAAAGACAAATTATCTGATTTATCCTTGAAATTCTTGCTTAATGCATCCCCTAATTCATCCCATGAAGTAATAGAACCAATAGTTAAAGTTCTAAACTACTCTAGAGCCTTACCTTTCAGAGATGCTGCTAATAATTTGGTGGCCACATCCTCTTGAGTAATGTTGTGTATGCTACAAATGGTGGTCACATCTCTTTCGTGCTCAAAGGCTATTGTTTGTCCTTCCCCTATGAGATTAGGTATACTCTTTAATGCCACCAAGGGTACATCATGATGCACTGCAAAATTTAATGGGCTCCCCTGATTGAAAGGTGTAAAGGTAAAATTTCTAGCCATTGTAGGAGGTGTAACCTAAAGGCTAACAACTATATGAGTTGTATTTGCTAAATTTGGATCTTCTTATTCTTCTAGATCTTTGGTCAGAGATTGGCATCTTCTTCTGAAATGAAAGAGGAGAGGTCTTCGCTCTGAAGTATCAGGAGGTGTGGATTGGACTCTTCTTGTAGGAGATTCTCTCTGAGTTGTCCTACCTTTGTAGCTTCTTTTCAAGGGCAACTCTAAAAATTTAGCAGGCTTTGAGCTTCTAGTCTCGATCTTTCTCATAAACCTTAAACGAGGTTGGCCCGAATCTTTGAAACCAGTGGAATCACCAGATATACTTGATAGAACAACCTCTAAAGGTCTGTATTATGCAATCTGCATATCAGAGATGACACAATGTTCAATGAATGAACTTCTTTGCTGTCCCACCAGGCATGCCAAAAATTGTTATACACTGAATTTGGGCCTCTGATCTCAAACTCTCCTAGTCTTGATGATCCAGAATAACATGGGAATCATCTCAAGGTTGTGGGACCTTTTGCTAACCGAGATGAGACCTCCAGATTCTAGGCTGGTTCCTCTTGGATAATCACCCTGATTTGCTCTTAACAGGAAAGTAAACTTTGAGGGGAAAGGGTTAGAAGGAATGCATGAAAGGGAAATGACATGAAGAAAATCTACCTACTAGGTGATGCACCGAAACTATGGTTTGGATCTCAGTATAGAGGGATGAAACCAATAAAAGAATCAAGTCCAATAAGTTACAACTCACTAGATAGGCTTGCATAAGTATTTCATAGGAGGGTCTGAAAAAAGGCTCAACCTATGACCTGCAAATAAACATCTTTTTCTACAACTAGGTGTAGGAATGAGACAAGGCTGCTTGGGGTTGTAGTATACCCACAAAACACCTAAATCAGATCAGACACAGGAAACACACAAAATTGCAGAAAGAAAGAGGAACTAGGAACCCCAATTTCTATTAACAACATTCATAAAATTCAATCCAATAAGAGACAAACTCAGATAAGAAGGCATGAGGACAAAAAGAGTGCCACAGAATGCTTTGCAATATTTGAATTCATCAATGAAAACTTACAAGATGTGGGAAACCAGAGAGCAGGAATGAATGCTACAAATAGTTTTCAAAGAAAAGAGCCTTTTTCTTTTTACAAAATGTGAATTCTGAGCTCAAAAGCTCCAAAAAACAATATATACAACCCTGCACACACGCAGGAATAAAAAAAAATATCTCAATTAGGGCTACAGAGGTTTACAATAAAATATCCAACCCTAATTCAATCCAATCTGGCCATAAATGTACGTGAAAATATCCCAGCAGATCAGATATATTTTGTTTGCGTGTTCACTTCATGTTTATTCCTGAAAAAATCTATCCACCATGATCCATCTACCTTCCTACAACTCGGGCTCATCATAACTACAAAAATTTGATACTGTGAGATATTTGAATTTAAAAATTGATAACGGTCATAGGTGGCGTATAAATTTCCCATTAACGGTCAATATTCAGAAATCGATCTTACTTTAAAGCATGACCATTAGATCCTTTCTCTTTACCCAGGCTTGGCACTTGATTGCAAAACTAATTTGGTATTCACCCTAGGTTTCAATTTTCCTTTTGTTGCTGAATTGCTTAACCTTTTAACTAACCCGGGCTCTTCCTAGTGATTATGTGACTAAAGCCACAAAATTAGGTCCACCTTTCCACCTGTCATTCTCTTATTCATTCTTGACTACTCTGTAAGCATACACCTTGGCAGGCTCTGACACGGCCCCACTACAACTTAGATTCTGATCCAACGGTGGTCGCATGATCACAAAGACAAGGAATATTCCTTGTGAACATGTGACCACCGTAGATCTCTTTTCCTGTGGTACCCCACTAACACATCTAAGAAATCTGGTCTGACTAAAATATAATCCAACTCAGCACGTGGACCAATGAGAAATGAGCATGTCAGCGAATGAGGACCCACTCGACAAAGGTCTGACAGCAGAATAAAATCAACGGTGAGCACATGATCGCAAAGGAAAGGAATGTTCCTTGCGATCATGTGACAACCATTGGATCTCTTTCTGGGAAGTCTACTAGGCCCGCTCTGATAGATTGGAACAAGTCATTACCTCTGGCCAATGAGAAACTTCCATATCAAAATATGTGGCACTGGACCCACCAAAGCTTTGAAGTGCTGCAGAGAAGGAAAGATCAACGGTTGTCATGATTTCACAAGGCTCTGATAGATCCTTTACAAAATCACGGTAGTCGTTGATTATCCCAAACAGGACCCCACAAACTGCTTGTTGCATGATGAGAACCGATGACTGCAAACTGCCACCACTAAAACTATTGATAGTTTTTCGCATGATCGCATGTAGCCAGGAAGGCCCATGCGATCATGTAACCAACTGTAAGGTGTTAGTCACTGATCACCACCTCACTGTTCACCTAACTACTTACCGTTTGTTTCATGATCACATGTGGCCAGGAAAGCCCATGCGATGATGTGACCAACTGCATGATGCTAATTGATGACTGCTTACTGCTTGTCTTGACTGTCGAAAAAGAATGATAGGGAAATTTTAGGCAATAGTTACTTTTACTTATTCTAAACCTCTTCCAACTATGGTTCCAAGTGTTCCTCCAGTTGTGTCTTCCATTCCTCCAGCTTGATATGCTTTACCTAGTGTTTCTTATGTTTCTATTCCTACTATTTCCTCTAATGATTCAACAATCATTAGTTTGGCTCAAACTATGTCATCTCTACAACAACAACTTGCATCCTTGACTCAAAACAAGTGTAGCATTCCTACATGTGACATGGGAAGTCCTTTGTCCCTAGACATCATTCGTACTCCCATTCCTCAGCAAGTCGATATGCCTGGTCTTGAGAATTATAATGGTAAGGGAGACCTATTCATCATGTTAAAATATTTCAAATCCTTTGTAGTGATTATGCTCATGACCATAGGATTTTAGACAAGTTGTTTGCTAGAAATTTTTGTGACAAGGCCTTACAATGGTATTATTCCTTACCTCCTTATTCTATTGACTCATTTCCAAAACTGGCTAATGCTTTTATTCAACAATTTCAAAATAACATTGGTTTGCAAGTGTCTTTGACTGATTTGATGCATTGTAAACAAAGCACTAAGGAAAATTTGACTGAATTTATTGGTAGATTTAAGCATTTACATGCTTAGATTTCCTATCTTGTTCCTAATATTGATATTCAACATATGTTTATTTCAAATTTGCAAAAGGATATTAGAGATAAGATTATGCTTACTGAATTTGCCTCTTTTCAACAACTTTGTGCAACATTTCATCATTATCAATTACAAGTGAGTCAATTTGAGAGCAACATTCCAATGGCTCATGTTCCAATTGATTAGAGTGATGCTACTCCTAATCCAAACAAATTTCAAAAATTCAACAACTATGTCAAGATAAACAAACAAGTGAATGTAGTTGCTGATCAAGTTGTTGTTGCATCTCATAATGCCACTTCTGCATCCACTGTTTTTCGATTAAATTGTACATTTACTCCTCTCTCTAAATTTTTACATTCTATTATGAATAGGTTGTTAACTGCTAATATGATTACTTTACCTCCTATTCGACCTCTTTTACCTGCTACAATTGCATTTAAATATTTTGATTCTAAATCTTTTTGTCAATATCATCCTCAGAATGGTCATGATACTGAGAAATGTTATTCTTTAAAACATAAGGTTCAAGATATAATTGACTCTAATGCCTTATCTATTGATAATCTTAATGGTAGAGGGAAAAAATTTGTCTCTCCTCCTAATCAAAATCTTCAAATCTATACGAATCCTTTACCTACACATGATACTAATACCATTGCATAGCCATCTTCTATGAATATTTTGTATGATTCAAAGATGGATGATCTTAATCACATTATTAATCAAGTGGAGCATGTTGTTTAATCTATATCTCCACCTCAGCCTCAACCTCAGCTTCAATCTCAAGTTCAATCTAAACCTATACCAAAACCGCAGCCTAAATTGAAAATTCAACCTAAACCTCGAAAGCAACCTAAAAATAAAAGACCTCGAGAAATTTTGATTACCTTAGATGATTTTGAGACTATTAAGGCTCCTGATGGTCCCCTTTACATTTATGATAGCATTTCTCAGATACCTACTCGTGGTTGTCTTGTTGATCCTACATCCTTAGTCAATGTTATTACTGAAGAAAATCTTTTTATGAAAAACTTGCAATGTGATTCTTATGATACATCTAATGTGTGGATTCAAACATGTAATGGTTTTATGTATCCATCATTTGGTTCTATTAACTTTCAGGTTGAACTTTGTGGTAAAATTGTGAATACTACCTTTGTTGTTGGTCCTACTTTTGATCAGTTTCAAGTGAAGCTTGGTTTGTCGTGGTTGCCATGCACGTTGTTGCTTCACCTATCCATAAGTGCCTTAAATTCATTCATTATGAAGAAGTGAAGATGATTAATCATAGTTTAAACCAACCTTCGAGGCCCAAAGATTGTGCTACCCTTGACTTCTTTTGGCCTTCATTACCTAATTCATGTCCTTCTCGACCTGATAATCTTTTCCACTCATATCAAGCCTGTAAGAATCATAAGATTATTGAATTAAGCATACCTCCTATGGATCTTAATCATGGTCTTTTGCCTACACCTTCTAGAACTCCTTTATCCATGGCTTCTACATCTATTAATAAAGCTCCTACTATTTCTTGTCAGTCTGCTGATAATCCTACTAATCCTCCTATAGAACCTATGAAGGATCCGGTAGTTGTTCCTCCCAGTTCTCAACATATTTCAAAAAAGACAAAACATAATAGATCTTCTAATGAACATCATAAGAAGTTCCATGCTCAAGCTAAAGCTCATAATTCTATTGTTCAAAAATATTTACCTTATTTTGATGAGTCTATGCATGATGTGTTAGAAGAAGTTGTTTCTAATAATGATGTTAAAGTGCAAGATTATGATGATCATATTCATATCTTAGAACCTATTGTGATTTATCTAGATGAAGAAGATACTCTTGATGATGTTAATGATGAATATGAGACTATTGACATTGACATTGATTTACTTAATATGATTTCATTACAATTAACACTTACACCTAGTATCGAACATTATGATTCTCAAGAGGATCCTTGTTTGGAACTGGCTATCATTTCTACTATGTTGGATATAGTCCCTCTTTCGAGTTACCCACCTTCCCTAAATGATACAGAATGAGATGGGTAGAGTAGGTGACACGCTTGATTAGCTTGTCCTTTATGGTAGCTTTGTTGTGTATTTTCTATTGTACTGTGCTTCTCCTGTGATGTGTTTGCTAAATGTTGTTAGATTATTTTATATTACCCTTGTTACTTTGTTGGTACATGGTGATAAAGGAATCAAACCTATTGTACAATTCCTCTATATGTATCTCTATCCTTCCATATGTTGTTCCATGTTATGTTGTACCTGTTCTATTGTTCGTAAATGTTTCCTTGTATAGTCTACTTGGATTCAAGACTTAGTAGCACTGATTCTTTTTGGTCTCCAGGTCATGGTCTGAAAAGATTCTTCTTCGTATCTCTTATGTGATCTTTTCTCCATTGTGATTGTAGTTATACTTTATTTGGGGAATGAGGTCAATTCAATTGCAGTATTATCATATATATATATATATATATATATATATATATATATATATATATATATATATATATATATATATATATATATATATATATATATATATATATATATATATATATATATATATATATATATATATATTATCTTATGATTATATTGACCCCATGGCAGGTGGATCCCTTTTGTGTTCTTTGTATGTTTATGTGGTATTTCCCTTGATTTATCTTCATCTAGGGGCATCTCGTACTGGAGATGTAATCAGTGGAGTTGTTTATGTTTCCATTAAAGCCATTGCTCCTATTAAAGTGTTAGTAATGACTTTAATGTGGGGGCATACACTCTGCTCACCTATTGCACACACACACTTTTCGATATGCATATATTATTTTTCAAGATACTTTTCTCCCTTTATGGATTAGTGACTAATCCTTAAAGCACAGATTTTTATTTAGGATCTCTTGATCCCTCCAATTTTAGGTCGAAGGTGTCCTTAAGACTGGATCTCTTTTTCTTTTGGTTTTACTCTTATAGAATAGAATATTCTTAAGGGTGAATCCTTGATGGGTTGACTAGTGAGTAGCCACATTCACTAGGCAGTTCAATTCCATCTTTCCAGTTGTGTTGTTTCCTTGTGTGGTTCACAATGGGACATAAGCTATCATTGGGCAAGCTAATCACATCCTCTTTTCTCTCTTTTCTAGAGATGTCTCTCTTAGTATGATCTTGGAGTTGATGAAGACTCGATTCCCTAGGGGCTTGAGGATTTCTTTGTCCCTTTGATTTCAATAAGATTATCTTTTAATTATGATCTCCTTTACCAAGATTTTGCATCGAGTCCATACTCTTGCTAAAGTGGGGGCTTAATGTATCATCTTAAAATGGAAGCACTTCCATGATAAGAACATTTAGCCCTCTCAGTAAGTGGTCTGGGGTCATGTCAAGCGACTTGAATAGGTCTTTTCATGGATCTGGATTTTTCCCCCTGTTCTGCTTCTCTCCCCACCTATTTCCAACTTTTTCTTAGGAACTTAAGATCTGAGACCTTAGGGTCAAGGTCAACCTCCTAGGTCAAGATCAACCTTGACCCTGACCTAGGGCAGAGTCAACCTCGACCCTGACCTTGGGTCTAATTTTCAAGTTCTGGAGGTTTCGGGATATCGGGCTTCATAAAGTTTTATTTTCTCACTTCCAGATTAGTTGTTTCAGATTTTAGAATGGTAAACTCTTAAATTGCATTTAATCTAGGTCCATTTCTAGGGGTTAAGGTTAATTGGGATTTAATTCTTCAATGTCGGCCTCTCTAGAAGTTTTTGCCCTAGATCACAATAAAAGGAAGCCTTCCTCTCTCATTTCAATCCTTCTCTTTTCATAATCTCTCAAGCAAGTGAAATCAAGAAATCAAACAAGAAAGAAGGAGAAATAAAGAATTCAAGAATTCATTCATCTTCAAGCATTCAAGCATTCAAGATCCAATTCATCAAGGAGATCCATTGTTAGCCATTGAAGGATTCAATCTCTATGGAGCCCTCTTGTTGAAGATTTATCCATTCACATTCATCCAAGCCTCTTCCTATACTAAGATCCATTGAAGATTGGTGTTGAAGATATAATGCCTTTGATTTGAGACATCCTACATACAATTCTACATTGATTTGGAGAATCCCTACTTGTGGATTGAAGGATTCGAATCCTCCACAAGGATTTCAACATAAGCAAGGTGAATAGTTCCATTTACTTTGTTTATATATTATAATTTCAATTAAATTTCAAGGTTGATTCCAAATTGGAGTTTGACCAAGGCAAACCCCCCATCCAGACAACAAAAACAATGTTTCTTGTAGGTATGGGTATAGGACAACAAATTGCAGTTCAGATCTGGATACCCTTTTTGACGAACTTCCAAGATCTATGAATAGAATTTCCATTGGAACTATTTCAGGTCAGGGACAACCTTCAGTGGGGGGTAATATTGTGCCTCGAGGTAAGATTATGCCTCGCTATCTAGGTCAAAGTGGACCTAAGTCCAGAAGACAAAAAGTTTTTTGGGTTTTGTTTGTCTCAGCATTTCCAGTCTGGAGGAGGTTGCAAAATTCCCTGAAATTGTGCAGAGACATCATAAATCAGCATTTTCTAGATTTGCCCTATTTTGAGATTAGTATTTATCTTCTATTAATTTAATATTTCAAGAACATAATTTATATATTAAAGTGTAAGATTTTATCCTTTCTTCATATTCTCCATAGTTTGATTCATTTTTGTATCAATCACTTCTTTGTGATTAATCAATTTGGATCTCTCTTCTTGGGAATTTGGATTAGGGATAGATCTTATATTTCCCCCATTCCTCACATAGATATAACAATATTTTGTAAAGGGTAAAGATAGACCCCCTACATCTCTTTACCAACCTTTACAAGTACATTTCCCTTTCATCTTGACCAAGCAATAGGGGTAATTCCACTTCCTCTTATGTGGCTATATTCTTTCCTTCTCTGATATTCTTCCTCAAATGGTGATGATATGATCTATCACCAGGCACTAAAGCTTTTATCATGTCAGCTTCTTTCTTTTTATTCTTTCTTTGAGAGGGTTCTCCTTCCTCAAGTCTCTACCTCTTATGAGGTGGTTCAGACATATCTCCTTCCTCAGAAGTATCCTAAGTTATATCAATGATAGGGGATTCAATGCCTTGGGGTGGACTATTCCCTTCCTAAGATTCATTAGTGTACTCAGCATAGTGAGAAGAAGAATAATCATTCTTTACTTCCAGCTTCTCTTCAGGATTTCCCTCCAACTGGCTAGATAGAGTGCCATGCATCTCTAACATTCTGTTAATTCTAGCTAAGTATGGGAGGTCTAGGAAGAATCCTCCAAAAGAAATCTCTTTCTTTTTCAGCTAAGCTTCCAAATTCAATAAGTCATAGAATTTGGTAAGTTTTCTTCTTATTTCATCCTCATCCATCATATTTCTAATCACATCTTCTTCATCACATCCCTCATGGATTCTTATTATACTAATATTTGGGATAAGCATAATTCTGGCATTTTTGATGAAATACTCTAGATCTACATACCTACACAGATTAGTAACCATCTTGTAATTATTTAACCATAAACTAACCTGTGGCAAAGCCCTTTTTCCAATCAAAAAGTTCCCTTCCTATGTGGTGCCAAATGTTCTTTATCAGTCCACATTAACTGCCATAAAAACTCCAAATGGGCTAACCTTGGTGGTACATATGTTGGTAATATATGAGGGGATTATGGGAAACTATAGACCCTGATCAATGTAAAATTCTGACCTAGATAAAAATCTCCCCAATTATCACCTTTATCCCATGTGCTGGTAAATTTTTTAGGTCTTAGGAGTTTGAGCACCAAAACTGGAAGTTTCACAATGTTTGTTCCCATCAGATTCAAAAGTGGGTGAGCTATCCAATTCTCAAAAGCACAAAAATTATTTTCATTGGAAGTATAGTTCCATACCCTCAACTAGAATTGCAAAGGGTTTGGGTGTTCCTCAAACATTTTCCTTGGTCTCAACATTTTCACATTGAAGCTATCAATATTGAAATACATAATTAGATGCATTAACAAGAATAATGCATGAATTTAATTGGCTTCTTCTTTGCCTTGATACATGATAGACCCTCATGTATCCTATTGATTACATATTGGACATAATCATAGTCTATGTTTGCATATGAATTCTGAATATCTAGAATTATCATCAGTAGATCAGCTGGCAACCTTTGAGCATCTCCATCTATCACCAAGACTCAACACAACCCATATGCCAAATAATTCATGTAGAAATTTAGGGCTTTATACTCATATGGAGCATTCATGTGGGGTGGGAGAGGGGCTACATATTTACTAGTTCTAGGGAGATGTTTGGAAAATTTGGCTCCTTACAAGCCCTAATTAGCGTGCATATTTTACTTTCTCCTTCTTCAAATCAATATTTGTAGATGATGCAGTGTAGATATCAAAGGCTTTCATGAAAGATCCCCTATCAAGAGTGACTAAGGGAGACTGGTCACCTTTCGCAATGGTCTTGGATATGGGATCATAATTTCTAGCTAGCTCATACATAAGGTCAACATCTATAAAAACATCTGGGACTATCAATTTGGCCATGCCTAAAACCCATGCATTACAGATTGGGATGGGTCTATCATGATTCATATAGAAGTAATTAAAAAGCATAAAACCAAAGAAAGAAGGGTTATCAAGATCCCTACAATTTTCCATTTCATCAACGAAGACTTCATCACTTTGTTCTTGTTTTGATTTGATCCTGGCAGCAATTTGATGAATTCATTAGAGAAATTGGGATTGTCTTTCTATTCATCTCCATGCTCTTTTTCTTCCCCACTAGAAGAAGCTCTACTTGATTCAGGGTGGCTCATTTTTGCAATTCTTTTATGAATACTTGGCTCTGCAACTCACTTACTACAATTGTTCAGAAATATCTGTTGCTCTGAAATGTCAATTTCCCTTCTGAAGATTGATAAGTGTAAATGCAAGAATCTCATTAATATAACCTTGATCATTTAATGCATAGGAGTTATCAAGATCACTTCAATCTTCTTTCAGTCATCTCATCATTCAACTCTATGTAACACCAATTTTGAAAAATGGCTAGTAGTAATGTAAGATGTTGACAACTTATATTTAAAAATTACAGAGAGAGCAAAAGAATGATTACTATGTCATGATCAAAAAATCCCTCGAGTACTGACAGAAACCCTCAATCATCTCGTAACCCTTCTTTTAGCTCATTGTTTATCTAGAGATTGAGTGACTGAAAGACATTGCATGATCTCCAAATCATTCTACTAACTTTAGTTACATCGCGAGATCGAGTAACTGAAATCTTTATTCATGAAATCTCTGAATGAAAACCTTAACTCAAATTTGATCTTGAGATATAGCGACTATTGTATTCTTGTGATCTCTAAAAGATTATGCTAATCTTGGTTATATTGGGAGACTTGACGAACACCATTATTTATGAATCACTAAATTAAATCCTTAACCTTTGTTCTTTTTTGATATTGCACGCTAATCGTTGATCTTCACTATTATCCATGGCTATCGCTAAATCACTAGATGCTTTAAGACTTAACCAAATTATCTTGAGACTAAGTGATAGCCTTTAGTCACTTATTCACTGAATGGAAAAACCATTATCTTATCACCTTTTCTCTTTGTCGCTAGAGCTCTAGATAAAAATTCTCTAAGCTTCACCTTTATGACATTAAGCAAACACTATGTTCGCTAAATCGCTGAATATCTTATCTTTACTACTATCTTAGTATCTAGAGATTAAGCGACTAAAGAATAATTAATCCTTGATCGCTAAATCTCTTAATATTTTTCCCTTAATCACTGAGTCTTGGAGATTGAGCGAACACCTTGTTTGCTTGATCATTGAATCCATTATACACTACAGACTTAATATTGAGATATAATACTAACCGTCGATCCTGATCTTCATCTATGACTCTTGCATAATCACTGGACACTTTACCAATTCACCATTACATTTAGTGAATGAGAGAAAACCGTTGCGCTACGTCGCCAGATGTTTAGAGGAAACCACCAAGAATCACATGAATTGGAGATTGCATTGTCATTAGATCGCTAGATCAAATCATTAACTACCAATTTAAAACTACAGATTAAGCAACTGAAAGACAAAGAGAAAATGAAAGACCAGGTCTTTGTCACTGAATCACTGAATGTTTGAAGACTTAACAAACTTGTTATGAGATTTGGAGAACACTAGGTAAGATAAATGACCACGTGCATATGTGACCCTTTAATTACCTTAGAAAGTAACTCGAAAATATAAATATCTAGGGCATACTTAGGGTATTTTTGAAAATAAAAACCCTATTGAGGGAAAAAAAATCTAGGGCAAGAGTATATGGACAATTTTTGCATTTGCTGAATCTGACATTCAAATATTAAAAGGACAATTTCTTGCAAAATTTTCATATTGATCATACTTAAAAACCATTTATTTAACCCATCATTGATATAACTAATGATGGTGTAGTACATAGATAAGTATTGTAAGCCTGCTTATGCACAAGTCCATCCCATCGCATTAATTACATTCCTCTAAATATCATCTTCTGCAGTTATTGTTTTGTGTGGAATGCATTCTACAACACTACCCTCTTGTTCTATAAATAGTCAATAATAGTGAGGATTAAAATACTTGCACATGAATACTTCAAGGAAACTCGCAGCAACACACAACAGCAGGAAACTTGAGGGGAAGCACACAACAATAGGGAATTTAAAGGGAACTCACAGCAACATCTAGGATTTTAACAAACTTATGCTACTTTGATTCATTCTCAACCCTTCTTCCCTCCATTTCTTGCAAAATTTGTTTATTTGAATACCAAAAAAGTATTTACCTAAGTTCATTGGGAAAACAATTTAGAATAATAGAAATACCTACCAATATGGTGAAGCTGATTTGAACCAATATATTGGGAAAAATCAGCTCTTCAACAACCCAGAAATGCTGAATATAAAGGTTAGAGGGGTGATTATTATCTATAGGCCTAGATTAGGGTTAGAAATCCAATGCTTTGCCCAGACAGAGTCACACCTAGAATTTGATTGTTAAATTACCTCTCCCAAAATGCTTACCAATTTGAAGGTATACATTATACACAATTATTTCTCTAATATACGTGTATAGAAAAATATTTGTCTTTCATTTTAAATTGGTTATTACTTCTCCATAATTTTCTTCTTTGTGAGACACCACAGTATGACCTAGATTCAGTTGGCTTTCATCTACACAAAATTAGATTTGATTTATAATTTTTTGAAATTTGTACATGAACCAATCTCACCCTCTACAAAATAATATATTTTCATTTAAAAGTAAATGCTAAGTATTTTTAATTACAATTTGAATCTGAAATTAAATGTAAATTATACAAATATTTTACTATGGCATTGTTAGTATGCTTATTAATATTTTTTGAACTACTTTTTAGAAATATTGCAACAGAGAATAGTTGTAATTGATGACATCTTTCAACATGTGGACATTCATAGGATACATGAAGAAGAAAGAATTTCAGGATTGTTTGCACAAATCTTACTACAAGAAAGATGACTAATAACATATCATCCAATATCACAAATAAATTTTTCCCACTTTTATAGGGATCCATATATATCAGAATTGGAGACTTGTGAAACATGCAATCCAATCGAGGCTCATCATATCCCAAGGGAGATATGGTTTCAACCAGCATCAATAGCATCTGAAACCGAATACTCCTCTTTGATACATGGCACAATACAATTATGGTTAGATAAATTGCTTCGAGCTCCACAAACCAATACAACATCTTTGCAGAACCTTTGCTATCATGGTCAAATATACTGCTTGCATTTTGCATCAAGCTCAAACATATTGTGCAACCAATAGGTCGTACAAAGATGGGTACCACAAGGACATTATTTAGCTATGCCCATACATGAACGTATAAGAAAGGTTGTAAGGGAAAAAATACCTACATGGACCCAAACCACTTGTAAAATCTACCCAACTATTAATCTTCAGACATACAACTAGGGTGTAGTTCATCAAACATTCGAACACCTTTACTGGTTTGATGATTTGAACCCCATCGCAGATGAACCCATTGTACCTAATTCTATCCTTTAAGGTTGTTAGTTTACTCAATTTATAGTAAACTAGATCTATACTACTTGTTTATAGAAAGCTAATGATATTTAAACTTTAAAAAAAAATTATCCTCTTTCCAAGAAAATAAATTAATACAAGTATTACATGTAAGCTTCAGTTCAATTGAAATGCTATATTTTATCAACCATGTACAAAAGTATTAACTATTCCATTAATTGTACTAAAAAATAAATACATAGATTCTTTGAATATGCAAAAAAATAGTACTTCCCAACATATTACATTCAGTTCTAAGCATAGAATATATTTAACCAATCATAAACAAATAAAGTAAAAAGAACATTATTGTAAAACAAGTTTAATACATGTATTTTTTGTAAATAGTTAAGTCACTAGAGAATACAAATGTTCTCATGAAAAAATAAAAGAAATAATGTATTGCAACAAAGATTTTCAAATTACATCATTTTGTGTATGATAGTTACACTCCCTACATTTAAGGATCAAGTGCCATGTGTAATTCACTCTTCTTCTTCTTCTATTTCAATGGCATCTGGCTTCTTCTTCTTTAGTTTGTTGCTCCTGTCCCAAGCTGCAACATCATCTTCAAATAACATATACAAATATAAATAATATATAAAGATAATATATTGTTTTTAAAAAAATCATCTCATATATTTATATTAACCATACACTCTAAATATTAGGATCCTTTAAATATTTAATAAATTACACTTAAAAAATAAATATGGAAATATTTTTATAAAAATGAAAATAGTTTTATAATAAACAGTACTTACACATCAATAATCAATGAAAGATGGTGAAATGACCTTAGTTGATTCAATCATCTCAATTCATATTCAAATAATATAAATTATCAATCATTAAAATTAAATAAATTGAATTATATAAAAAAACATCTTTAATATATAAACCACCCAGAAAATTCTTCGGCCACCTCATAAATCCCTTGATGAATGAAAAATAGGCACGTCAAAAACACGGCACCGTGGACCCACACAACTCTGCAACTGCGATGTTATAATAGTTATCGCATGATCGCATAACCAAAAATTGGGCTATGCGAACACGCAACAAGCCATGAGATTGCCACCTTGTCACCGCAAACACTGGCCCCACCTTATCTGGTGAACTGGCAACCGAAGAACTTTTTCCAGTTCGTGAAATACTTTACACCATCACCAAAAGACTTAGCGACCACTCGACCATTGTTCGCTGAATCGCCAAATGAACTAGGGCATCACCTTTTTATTTCACGAATGTGTGAACATAATGAAATTTGTCGGCACCACCAGATCCTTATCCATTTCACCAAACCTCAAACCCCACCTAGGTCCACTCGATGCCACATGTCACCATGCCATTTTCTGATCCACGCCCAGTCACCAAACACAGAACCCACAGCCGAGAAAAGCCTTACCATTGGGAAGATCGAACAGTGGTCACATGATCGCAAAGGGGAGGAATATTCCTCATGATCATGCGGCAACCGTAGATCTCATCTGCATTGTTACTCCACTTTGAGAAATACCGGGCCCACCAACTAACTACCAAGGATTCAGTGAGATGTTAACCACTAACCGCTAACCACCAAACACTCGGAGATTACGTGACTAACAGTCACCAAGTCGCTGAAGGTTAGGCACCTAACTGCCAGAAACAAGAGAACGCACAACAACATAGTTGCTAGGTCACCGAATAAGATGTGCGCTAGAGAACTGGAGAATCAGCGACATAGCTGAGCCAAGACCGGGCCCCACAAGCCATTGCACCTGTGCAGTTAAGACCAAGGTTGAAAACACACAGAGTTTTTGACACAGAGAAATACTGAAAACACACAAAGTTTTTGACGCCAAAGGATAAGCGCACAAAAGCAAGAAGCACAAGGTCGAAAACAACAAAGGCCGAAAACACACAGACTGAAAACATCATGGACTTTCAGAAACACTGTGGGTTTTCGACACTGTGGCAAATTTTGACAATATCCTGCAGAAATTTGAATAAATTTTTGGATTTTTCGATTCAGCACATGTGAAATGGACTGGAGCAAGGTGAAACATTGAAGAACATAGGGCAGGAGCACAAACCATGAAACATTTGTAGGGAGGAGGCCATTTTCATAAGATTTTGCAATGATAGGAAAATGGACTAACATAGCTCACAACAATCAAAACATTTAAAGCACATCCGTAGAAAATCTAATAAAGATTTCATTAATTAATACTCTTCAAAATCTTATACAAAATCATATATTTGTAAAAGCTAATGTTACTATAAAATAATCGACAACAAAATGAATTCTTTGCAAAGTTCATTACAACACATAATAAAGCTTACCACAAATCAACAATTACCAATGGAAGCTACATTTACTTTTCAAACCAACTCACAGTAAATAGCTTTCTTTGGGAGAGTAGACCATATATATTTAAAAAACTTATTACTCTGCAAGACTAACTCTGTTGTGCAAGCAGTTCAATGGATATTAGGTGAAGAATTTCACAATGCCACTCATCGATGGAAGGTAAATGCTGATATTGCCACTATGTTAATGGCTTGAGGTTTAGAAATTGGAGAAAATGTTCAGACTGTTCATTTTGTCATGATCTCTCTTTTCCCTAAAGATTTGATTATCAGACTAAATTTGTTGCTACAATACGCACATCCTGGTCAACGATTTGACTATAGTAACTATTTTGTAAATGAAGAAGACAATAAAAAAATAGAAATTATTCCTTTTCTGTGATGGCCCATGTCAATTGACAAATAGGCTTACAAAAAAGATATAAAAAATCAATGGGTAATTCTATGTAAAAAAATCAGGCAATATAAGAAAATTGAAGCCGTATCATTATTTATAGTTGTCTTTCCACAACGGCAACATTCTGTCTGTGTACAAATAAAAAGGAAACTTTGGAATTATCAGCTTCTAAAGGAAATCAACTTCGATTAGGGATGCCAATCATCTATCCCAAATGTCGTCGCACTTTACATCAAAAAAGACAAAAGATAGTTTAGAATTTTGCAACTTGACAAAAAATAAGGTATTTACTATCATATTTAGTTTTTATTAAACATGAAATATCATAACACTATTTTTAGAGTTTTTGATTAGTTTTTCTAAATATTTTTCTTCAAGTACCTTAAAGCATATACTTTTGGAAACGACATAAGTAGAACAATAGATTTTCAATTTTATATGGCATGTTCTTCAAAATTGTAGAAAACTACCTTCTTGTTAAAATATTTGGTTTACATCTTTTTTTTGTAAATCATATTTAAAAAAAAAAAAATTCATAATTTCAATTTTTTATATAGAATCTAAGTCTTTTTATAAATGTGGATACCCATTTCAGTGTTTTCAATAAAAAATAGCTATTTCAACGACGATTACATTTTTTTTGATATTCTTAAATATCTTTTGATTGTATCAAGCATGACTAGCAAAATGATTTATATTTCAACGTACGATTGAAAAACCAATTAATAAATAGGATCATACTAAATATGAACAAATTATAAAAACAAATTTATTTTCACATCATATCACATTTATGGAGCATTAAAAACTTATTTATTGTCATGTAAAATAGATCTACAAATCATTTATAAAGTTAAACATAATTAGACAACATGAAACATTCAACACAATAACATTAGTTCGATATACATACGTGGAAAACGTACATTACCTTACTCACTACAAAAAGTTGGCGTATTTGTATTTATGCAAACAATCAATTTAATAGAATAATATAATAGAAATTAATAATAATAATATTAAACTATAATTTAATACATTATTAAAAATAGCTATTATATAATGGGTACGATTTACAACATACTTAGGGTTACAGTTTATCACAGGAAAACCTTTTTGGATTATGCATGTTCTTATATCAAAACCTGAAAATTCAAATTCAAATTCAATACTAAATTTATTATTATATTGTAAATTTATAGAGGTCAAATTAACTTTATCTAAATTACTTACATGATTTTTTTTATGAAACTTACATGCCAATGCGAACTCTTGATTGTCCACTTCAGAATATTAATACAATATATTTTGATTTTATTTACAATAATAATCATTTACTATATATTGCTTTAAGATTTGTATTTAGCCAAACATTACACACAATATAAGTAATTGAACGAAAGATCTACATAATTAAATTGTATTTTACATATATCTCAAATTATTTGAAAAAGGTAAATAAAAAAAGATAATCAAATTTATAATATTAAAAAACTTTTTTTTATATGTTTCTTCACAATTTTATTATTTATTATTACAATATTTGAATCAAATTAATAAACTATATTTAATAAACTTACAATTTAAAAAAATTTGATAAGTTTCTTCACAACTTTATTATTTAATATTTTAATATTTTAATATAATTAATAAACAATATATAATGCTTAGGGTTTACGACTTACTTAATATCAAGGTTAAAATTAGGGTTTAATGTTAGGGTTACCTGGTTCTAAACTGATCATCTAAAACATTCCATTCATTTATAATAATTATAATCATATAAACTACAAACATTATGCAAAATCCATAGGAAACCTTTTTCGGATATATCGACATCTTATATAAACATTCGTAAATTCAATATTACATTTCATATAATATAATAGATTAATAGAAAATCCTAATAATAATATAAAAATATTATTGAATACATTAGTAAAAATGACTAATATCTAATGGTAACGGTTTACAACATACTTAGGGTTAGGGTTTATCAAAGGAAACCCTTTCTGGATAATGCATAATGTTATATCAATACCCAAAAATTCAAATTTAGTACTGAGAATTCATTATTTTCATGGGCCAATCGGTGCATCCCGACAGGTGTCGATTAATCACAATGCCTTCAAGAACAAAATTGACAACATGAAACTTTGCGGGACAATGATTACTGTGAAATCAAATAACATCTGACGATCATGATAAACTATATTTAAATTGTAATTACTATATTAATCATTCATTATATAATGCTAAAATATTTACAATTACCCAAACATTACACACAATATAAGTAACTAGATGAAACATCTACATAATTA
Source organism: Chamaecyparis obtusa (assembly GCA_027943335.1). Taxonomy (NCBI): domain Eukaryota; kingdom Viridiplantae; phylum Streptophyta; class Pinopsida; order Cupressales; family Cupressaceae; genus Chamaecyparis; species Chamaecyparis obtusa. The sequence goes on from BSBK01005539.1 coordinate 24,650, forward strand.
AATTTAATTTTAAATATGTCTTTTTTTTAAAAAGGTGAATAAAAAAAAATAATAAAATTTATAATATAAAGCATAATTTTTATTTTTATATGTTTATTCACAAACTTATTATTAAATATTACAATATTTGAATATTTTTAATAAACAATATTTATTACGTTTTACGAAAATAAAATTCAAAATTTGAACAAAATATTATCTTTTTTTTTGCATTTTAATGGTTACAAATGGACATGATAAATTAGAAATAGTATAGTCCTTCATTTATTATAAAAAGTACTATTATAAAAGATATCAAATTATATAACTAAGTGAATAAGGTGAAAATGGAAGCATAGTAACATACATAACATTCATCACCTATTCATTTAGAAAGGATGTTTGGAAGCATAAATAGATCTGAAAATGCTTGGAAATTAATTAGATCAAAGTACATACCTCATCATGATATTAGTCTAGAAATACCTATTTTTTGAAGTCTATGTGAAGTTTCAAAAAGTTCTGTCACTTGTTCTGGACTCGAAATGTTGAGGCGAACAAAACCCAGAAATCTTTTCTCCAGATTCACACAAGTCGACTTTGACCTTTTAAAAGGTCAAAGACCACATTTTTATTCTGAAGTCCGATTCTGATTTTGTTCGCAGATCCTGAAAGTTTAGCGAAAAGGGTACTCCGATCTAGCCTCTGATTCCTGAAATAGCACCTGCAAATATCTGAAAAAGGGGTTTTTGGGGTGGCTATATAGGGTTTTTCCTTAGTCAAACCCCCGTTTTGGTGATTCCCACCTCCACGAATAGCCGATTGAAATAGTATGTGTGTGTGTATATTGAAAGTGTAAAGCTAAGATCTAATCCTCTAGATAAAAACCCTAGCATGAATATGTATGAAATAACAATGCATAGATTTGAATGTGATAGAAAATCATACCAAGCCCCCAAGGCTAAAGTACTTCTACCATTCTCACAATCCATAGTTGTTACTCCATGATTGAATGCTTGAAATGTTGATGATGATGGATCAAGGAAGAATGATTCTCTCTTGCTCCAAATATGAATGCTTGAAGATGCTTGAAGACTTGAAATGCTTGCTTGAACACCTTGAAAACTTGAGAGCTTGATTGCTTGAGATGAGATGTGAAAATGAGAGAGGAAGGCCTCCTTTTATAGTGAATTAGGTCACACTCCTCTAGAAGGGCCACCTTGAAGAATTAAATCCCAATTAAGTCCTAACCTTTAGAGAATGGATCTAAATTAAATTTAATTAAAGGATTTACCGTTTCGGAGCCCGAAACAGCTGACCCAGAGGTGGGAAGTTAATAACCCCGAAAGCCAAATTAGCGAGAATTGAGAATTTGAAATCCCGATAGGATGAGGTCAAGGTTCAGGTCAACACTAACCTAGTCAGGTTCGATGTCATCCCTAACCTAGTCAGGGTCAAGGTCATCCCTGACCTAGTCAGGGTCAAGGTTAACCTTGACCAGAAACCATAACTTTTTGCCAGGATGCAGTTTAAAGGCCCCAAGTATGCCCAGAAACTTAGAAATGAAGCTGGATAAGAATAGAATGCCTGTGATAGATAAAAGATCATGTGATTGACATGATGAAGGCTAGGAGGACCCATTTCTGTATCCTACCTAGAAATTAGAGTCATAGAAGAGGGGAATTAAGGAGAATCCTCAGGATCCTAACCCTAATTTCACCTAGGACATACAAATGCATCCTAAATGTAGGTTTATCATGATAAATGCACTAAAAGAGGGTGCTAAACCTATCCAAATGGAAGTGCTTCCATTTTAAGATGATACATTTAGTCCCCAGTTTAGCTTAGATATGACACTACGTGAATATGCAAGCTAAAGTAAGAAAATATCATAAAGATGAAAGAGGAAATAGCCAAGTCCTTGATGTAAAGATTTTATAGAAAACTATTAAAACCTACAATACACTAGGTTAATGAAAATCTATAATCACCTAGAGCTTACTATATGATAGTTTGAGAAGTATATAGAGCCCCTTATGCCCCCCCCTGTTTCGGCTTTCTACTTTGGAAAGGTGAAACAGGGTGATAAGAAAACTTTAGATACTGGATATCTAGAGTGTTGAAAAGCTCATTCCTAAACCTGTTAGAAGGATTCCTACCCTTCCCAAAATGGTTCAGGGAGTTAGATATCTAAGTCACAATTCCAACTCCACTGATGGCACGGAATACGGAATTATCTAACTCAAGTTATGATGAAAAGAATGAATGTCTATCGTAATGCATGAAAGGAAATTCTTTCCCTAACCCTAATTTTAAACCTATAAAAGAGATGAAAAAGGATATACTTACTCATTCTTACCATTTATAGATTCTAACTTAGAAGCAAGATGCCGAGAAGAGAGGAACTACGAGCAACACACCTGGAGACTATGAGACACCGTCTAGCTACCAAACAAACACTCCTTGAGGTGAGATTCTTTCCAAATTCATGTTTTTGCTGAGAAAGGTTGATTTTACCCCCTTGAGGTTGACCTTGACCCAATTAGGTCAACCTTGACCCATTTAGGTCGACCTTGACCCAAAAAGGTTGACCTTGACCCAGAAAAGTCGACCCTAACCCAGTAAAGTCAACCCTGACCCAATAAAGTTGACCTTGACCTAACTAAGGTTGACTTTGACCTAGATCAGTTATACATTCAGATTTGATGATGTAGATGACTGATATGATGCTGGTTTGTGATTGCAGGACCTCGTCTACTTTCGAGAGCATCCCTTTGGGGAACTACTAGTGCAGGTCAAGGAGAGACTGTCTGATTTGGATGATGAGGGTTTATAGCTACTGAGGGATGTGAGACTATATTAGGTATCAGTCCTTCCATAGATCAGGCTGCATTAGGAGATGTTATCTGCACTGATAGAGAGATGGGATGAGGATACATGCTCCTTCCATCTTCCTGTCGATGCGATTACAGTGACATTAGAGAATGTATATAGGATTATGAGGCTTCCGGTCTGAGGAGAGACTATCAAACCTAGGATGCATAAAAATTGGGAGGAGATTCATGCATATGTAGAGTACTATACAGGTGGGCGTCTAGTGATGTGGACTCATTTAGATCACATCTCACTATCATCCATAGTATCAGCCCGTATTCCCTTAGTACGGAAGGTGATGCTATGTGTAGTAGCCTTGGTTGTGTTACCCAACTCAAAGGGTACTGTGTTTTGTTCACCTATGACTCATTTGATTTAGAGGATGGAGAGAGAGAGGACTATGTTCTCATGGGGTCACAGCATGCTCTGTCAGCTATACCATGAGTTGAGTCAGCTGGTGAGGTATTAGCGAGAGAGTTTATCGACATGCACCATTCTATAGATTTGGATTTTTGAGCACTTCACATGTACATGTCAACAGGGAGTACCAGTGATGGTAGATGCGAGTATGGTGAGAGCCTTTGCATATCCTATGAGAGATATATAGTAACTTGGAGATATGCTCTACTGGAGAGTAGATCTTGACTGTATTACTAGTGCTGATGTGATATGGAGACCCTATTGCCAGATGACAGAGTGGCCAGACACCTGATTCCAGATGAGACACCCTCAGCAACGTAAGATGCTAGAAGGTCACTAGAGCCATATAGTAATGCCATATTATTATGATCGAGTGATGAGATAGTTCAGCCTACCATAGGGAGTCCCTAAGGCAATACCTCGCTATGCACATCCAACGAGATACCATCAGAGACCCAGCACCATGTGCCGACCTTTAGTGGTAGACATAGAGGATAGCGATGCAGAGGAGACAAAGGATATTGAGGTACCATCAAATGTATCCTATGCAGGGGTTAGCTGAGATTACATCTAGTATTGGAGCTTAGAGGGGACCCACCCTATCTTCCCTGAGGATTATCCTACAAGTGATCCGGACTATAGAGAAAGGACACACCAGGATAGTGAAGATAGTGGGGAAGATGAGGATATCAAAAATGAGGAGGAACACATCTCTGAAGGGGAACCGATGGAGGAGGAGGAGAGAGTAGATGATAGAGCTGAGGACATGCACCTAGCCGGTGATACTGGTGTAGATATACCTATCACTCCTACATCACCACTAAGATTGTGATGGCCCCCATGGCCCCACACAGAGACACCACCTCCGTGGCCTAGACATAGAAAGTGTGGAGAGAGTAGTCGCTCCATGACCCCACCATCTAGACACTTTAGTGATGTCCAAGAGGGAGACCCAGGTATGGACTATGAATTTTTTTGACTACAAATATGATTTGATGAAAATATGATATGAGCATGATAAAATTATGTTTCCTCTATAGCTATCATAGTAGAATGGAGGAGTTTTGTATCTAATGTTCTCAAGGATAACATTATTTCCTACTGACTTCCAGCTAACAAGCGAGATTCTTCCATTGGACACAGAGATCTAGGCAGACATGTTGATATCTTCATATGCATCTAGCAGGAGTTGAGGATGTGCAAAGAGAGGGAGGAGAAGATGATGACAGAGATACAGAGTCTCTGAGAATGTGTTCAGGCCATGAGCATATCTAGGAGGCATACACAGACACACAAATCTTCATCTTCCTATCACAGAGGAGAGAGATCTGGGAGTCATCGACCATCAGAGTGACATGGTGATAGGTGTAGTGATAGATAGGGCCATTGGCCTCATATGTATCAAAACTTTGAAAAAAACTATGGATTGCTGATAAATGAAAAACTTTCTTTACTAATTAGTTCTATCCTTGAATATTATGTTTTCATCAATATAAAACTTAATAGAAAGAAAGAAATAAAGAAAGTGCATAAACATATTCAATATGTAATTTTTACTAAAACTACATAACCTATAAAGGAAAACATTATAAGGAACACATAAATGCACAAGGAAAAAATGAGATTAAGGGTAATAACGTTTAAGATGCATAATATTAATGGGTTCCTTAAAAGAAACACCATCCATATCAGCAAGTTTGTAAGCACCCAAACCAAAGTTCTCAATAACAACAAAAGGTCCAAGCCAATTAGGGCTAAATTTTCCTTTTTCGCCCTATAAAGCATTCACATTTCATTGATTCTCATAAAGAACTAAATCACCAACTGTAAATGTTCATTCAATTACCTTATGATTGTATTGTTTCTGGAGAGATTTATGATAAGCTTTTATATGATCTAATGCATGTATTCATTGTTCATCCAACATTTCCAATTCGTGTAAGCATTGTTCATGAAAAGTATCTTTATCAATTATCCCATGAAATGAAACACGTAAGGATGGTATTTCTAGTTCCAAAGGCATAATAGCATCAGTACCATAAACAAGATTATAAGGAGAAATACTTGTAGCAATATGAACACTAGTCCTATAGGCCCATAAAGCATAAGTCAGCTGAGTATGCCAGTCTTTGGCATGCTTACTAACTATTTTTCGCAAAATTTGTTCAACAAATTTATTCGATGCTTCATCTTGTCCATTAAATTGAGGATAATAAGGAGTTGAAAACCTATGTTCATTCCTATATTTCTCCAAGAATTTTGTAACGTCTTTATTTTTAAAAGAAGTTCCATTATCTGAAACTATTGTCGAGGGAATACCGATGTAGACACCTAAAAATCCTTTAGAAAATAAAGTATTTTTATTTTTTGAAAAACCCCTGATGACATCATCATTTATTAATTAATTAATTTATTTATTTTTATGCCATTAAATCCCTTTATCTTAATTAAAAATATTTAATTAAGGAATCCCTCCCAAAAATGTTTAAATCTTATTTAAACATTATTTCCTTATTTATTAATTATTTAATTAATAAATTGACCAAAAATCTCCAAATAAATTATTTATTTATTTTTTTGCCCAAAACCTTGCCAAATTCCTAAAGACCACTAACCTCTTCTAGAATCTTCTAATCCCTCTTTAATTTCGATTAAAGGCTAATCCCATCATTTCTTAACCCTAATCCCAACTCAAGAATATTTAATTAAGATTAAATATTAATCCTCAATCCCTAAATTACCCTAGGAAAACTCTAGACTCTTCTAGAACTTTCCTAATCCTTCCATAAACCCATTTAGGGAAAATTACCTACTTTCCCTAAGCTAATCTAAGTCTCCTTTGACTCCTAGTCAACCCCTTCCCCTAATGAGCCTCAAACTCATTAAAGCCTTTGAGATAAATAAATCTTTATTTATCTCCTAAATTCTTCTTTATCCCTAGAAAAGCCTAGACTCTTCTAGAAAGTCTTCATCCTTATCCCCTTGAGTCAAACTCTAACCAAAGCCCAAACACTAACCTTTCTTCCTAACCCAAGCCCTTAGGAAATCCTATAAATACTCCCTCTTCCAAGAGCAATTCATTAGCTTAGCTTTTATTCTCATGCATTGTTATCATGCTCTTTTACTTCTAGCTTTAGCATAATCAGTCCTAATTGTTAGATTTCATTATTTTCTTCAAGCTTTTTAGCACATCATAGCTTAGTAATAATGGATTAACATAGTTTCTTTCATTGTTTTTCATAGCATATAGCATCATATCACATCTATAGTTGGTCTAAAATCAATCTTAGCATAAACATCATGTAGCTTAATCTTCATTTTAGCATCATTTTGGATCCTTGAGGCCTTAGGGGAAAATCAGGTGTTCTATACTTGTTTTGTGCCATTTATGAGGTTTTCATGGATCTCAATCCATCCTAAAATGCATAAGGAACATGCTCCATGCGAATAGAGAGCACACCCACATCCCCTTAAGCAAGAGCAAATCAAACAGTGCATGGGCGCATTTGTTTTAGCTCAATCTGAGGTGGCTTAGCTTAGTTGTTCTTATTTTGGATTGATTTCATGTTAGATTAGAACTTAACGTTTGACTGATTTGAGCCTTTCAAAATAGATACAGATAGCCTTGCTCACATTCTAGCATGCCCGGTGGGACCCTGTCCTGATCAACTGCTTCAAAATCAATAGTTCTTGGCCGTTTTTCTCAAATTTCTTCAAAATTCTAGGTTAACACATTATGTCTTGGTACAAATTTGCACATTTGTTGCCCACAGCTGTGCATTTGTACAAAATTTTGTAAAACTGCACATTTATGCTCAAAAATTGTGCATTTGTTAATTAAATTGCGCATATGTCCTGATTTGCTGTGCATATGTCCTGATTTGTTGCACATATGTTCAAAATTTAGCGCATATGTGAAATAGAGCTACGCATATGTATTTTGTAAAAACTTGCATTTTAAAAGCATTTTGATAGAATAGGTGTAGTTACGGATTAATTCTATGTTGTTGCGCATAGGTGCAAAATTCAAAAAGTTTGCATCTGTCACTTTTTCCTGCGCATCTATGCTCTATATCTGCGCATTCATTCCAGAAAGTGGTAAACTAATGTTTTTAAGGTTTTTAAATTTTGATTTTTCTTGTAGATTCTAAACTCTTGTTCTTTTTGCAAGTACAAAATCAATCAACATCATTCCTAAAGTCTTTTAAATTGCTAAAATAAACTTCAATCATGCAAACTAGGAATGATCCTTGTTTTGAAGGCATAAAAAGAACAATCAAATCTGCATTGCAAAATCTTAAAGTTCTAAATCAACTCAAAAGAAAATCCTAAGTGGTCCTAAAAAGAACATCAGAAAGAGATAAAAAGAACTTCACTTGCAAAAGTTTTCAAATCTTGTTAAAAATCCCAAAAGCAAACTAGGAGCAAAAATCAATCAAAATCTTGGCAATCTTTCCCAAACTATCCTAAATCAGTCCTAAGACTTTGTTTTTTTGGTATATCTATTGTTTCTCTTGAATGTTTTATAAGTTTTCATGCCTCAAAACAATCTAGGAAATCTCATTTTTGGGCTTAAAACATGAAAACTAGCACACAAAGTCTTGAATGAAAAACAAAGTCCAAAAGAGTCATTTTTATTTTGAGTCTGACACCAATCTTGAATGAATTAAGGGAAAGAAAGGCATCCCTATTCCCTCCTTTATAATTCAAGCAAAGTGCATAATCAAATCTTGAATGCCTTAAAGGATCAAAACAAAGCACTTCAAAGTTCTTAAATCAACACGCAACTCTCAATCTTGAATGCTCAAAGGAAAGAACTTGCAATCACTCAAATCGTTTACTTTTTGGAGAAAGAACAAATGAAACCTTAAACACTTGTGTCTTCAATTATTCAAAGTTCAAATCACACTTAATAAATTTGGGAAAAAGAACAAACTTGCTTGATGTACATCTAGGAGCTTTCATTTTCTTGCAAAATCCTTGTTAAAGTAAGCAACGTAGAACATTTGAACTTGGACAAGTTCACTTGTTTTACTTTTAGCGAGAAAAGCACTTCCTTCTTAGAGAATGACCTCAAACCGGTATCCCCCCTGGCCAATATATAAATAAAGTGAAGGCAAAAAGTACTCACTTATATCTCCTAATCCACGGGTGTTCGTGCCAAATATAGTGACTAGGAATGGTAAATATTCCTCCCCCAGTGTTGTTGGCTAGGCTCTTAAGTGAGTCACAGGTGGTCAGCATAACCGGGTATGGAGACTCCATGAAACTATTAAAAACCTGATAAAATAGAGGCTACCCTATCTACATCCAAAAGTATCAAAATCCTTGTGCAAGGACCAATTCCAAGGGGTTTACTGGGTCGCCTCAAGATTACTCACCATTTGTATTCCCTTCTAGGGGGTACCAAGTTGTGGGCAAGTGATTTTGATACTCACCTTCCTTAGGTAGATCTACTTGAAGTGCTTGACAGTCAAAAACTCCATGAAAACATTGTTGGAACATACAATTTTCAAAGCTTTTTTAGAATCAAAGTCAGTTATCCTGCTTGTATCCTGCAAGGTTGCTTTCTCCCTTGTGGAGATTGCTTTTCTGAGAGTCTTTTTTTTTAATCTATCCTTTTCCATTGGAAAAACATCAAATTGATCTACAACTTGGTTCAAAGATGCTCAGAACAGACATGTCAGTCCAAATCCTCCCAAAATCCAAAAAATGTGCAAAGCTTTTAGAATCTCAAATCATGGTCTTCTAGTCATATTCAATCCAGTCTTGTCATCCTTTCCTCCTATCTTAAGTTAGCAGAGTCATCTTGGTCATCCCCCATCCCCTTGTCTATCTTCCTCTAGAGTCATTCTTCTTCCAATCTGAGTCTTAGTCTTCCAATCCATCTTCATCCTTCATTCCTATCCAACTCATCCACAAGTCAGCATGTCTCAAACCTACTATGATGATTTTGGTTATTATGTCTCTCCCCTCAATCCATCCTATCCCAAAGATGATGAAAGCCTTGTAGATCATGATGTGTATTTTGAAAATCTTAGCAAGTTTTCTCCAAACATCCCCCAACATCCAATCATTCCTCTAAAATATCCTATCATGCCTTCACACTTATCCACTAGCACTCCCTTTCATGTCCTCAAAAAGGCAAATCCATTATCTTATCCATCCACAACTTATCCCTATCTTAAACCTACACATCCTCCATATGCATCCTTCATACTTCCATCTCCTACTATGGTCATATCCCAATCACCACCATCCCCTCAAAACACCTCACGCTACTTCCCTTATCTAAAACCTCCATCCACTTATCCTCCAAAACCCTTTCAAAACCAAAAACCAAGTCTTCCAATCCATTTCCCCAATCCTCCATCCTATCTCAATCCACCATCTTCTATTCCAAACCACATTTCCAAAACTCCCCTCCCACAAGCAGAGTGCATCCTTCAAACCACTTCATATCTCGTACCTCAATCCATCATTCCTACCTCATCAAATAGTCCATCAAGTTCACAAGCTTCCTCTAGACCTACCTATGTGAACTATCCAAACCCACCATCCTCCAACTCTTCGTTTGCACCATCATCCCCTCAAGAAGGTTCCCCTTCATCCACCCCATCTTCATATAAGGACTATCCTAGCTCTCCATCTCCTCTGCATTCCAATCCTTCTTCACCATGAAAGTCTCCAAGGAGTTTCACAAGGAAGCCAACAACAAATCCCACTCCTAGAGTTGAAGAGCCAAGCCATATCAACACTTCATGTGAAGCCATCATTGATGAGGCCCATCCATCTCTCCCATCTGTCATCTATCTGTCATACATTGATCCTCTTCCATCTCCTAGCATCATTGAGTCCCTTCCATCTGAAGTTTTCATCCAATCCCCACCAACATCACCTCCTCCTAGCATTATCCAAAGAACATCCAGTGAGCCCCATGAGTTCAACCTTCTTCCTACCATCACAGCTATAGAATCTTCCATCCTTTCATCCATACCATTTAAAAAGTTCACCCCTCTTCCTGCCATCACACCTGCAGAATCTCCCATCCTTTCATCCATACCATCTGAAGATTTCTTCCTTCTTCCAGACATCACAGCTATAGAATCTCCCATCCTTCCATCCCCCCCATCTAAAGAGTCCATCCATACATCCCCCAATACTCTATCCACACAAATCCTATCATGTAAAGATCTTGTCCAAAAGCATGTTGAAATACTCACAGAAGAAAATCAAGATCCAATCCCTTCACTTCCCCCATCACATGTTCTATTGCTTCCATCACCCCCAATCCAAAAGCCTACAATCCTAATTCGTCCAATTCAAGATCCTACAATTCCTCCATCTGAAGATTCATTACCATCCCCTAATCCCAGTCAAGATCCCATCATCCTATCCTCTATACTTGAGGATTCTCCAATCCAAACTATCACACTGCCATCACTCTATCCTCTTGGTCCACTTACATTTGTCAAAGGTAGCCCACTTGAAGCAGAAGCAATAAGTTCCATATCTTCCATTAGGGAACTAGAAACTAGATGTTTATCTTATTCCCCAAGTCAAAAATATCCTTGTTTGGATAAAATGCTCAAGAAATGGAATTATCAAGGCAAAGGCCTAGGCTCTCGTGAACAAGGAAATCTGGAGCCCATTCAAGAAAATAAACATCCAAAATCATGTGGTATTGGTCACACATCAGAAGAAGGCACTTCCTCCAAAAATGTTGGTACAACTAAAGCTAAATTCAAGCATCCTTCCAAACCCACCATCACATCTTCCAAAGCATACAACGCCATTCCTCCTCCATCGTTACAACCAAAGACAACCTATCACATTCCTCCTTCATCCTCCAAATCCATTTTGGGTCCCTATGTCCCGAAATCTACCAGAACATATCCTTCCCATGCTAACTCCATTTTGGGACCTTACATCCCAAAATATCATCCCCCATCTTATCCTACTCAGTCCTTCATCCAAAATCCAAGCATCCCTAGTCAGGATCAACAAAGGCACATTTCCACATATCCTATCTACCAATCTCCTTCCATCCCTCCATCCATATTTCCTCCATCCTGCATATCTCCTCATATTTACTCCAATGCTCCCCGCAATTTGGATGCCATATCCAATATGAATAAAGGGAAATATCCACAAAGATCTGAAGATTGCCATGTCCAGTCTAAATGACATGCTCAAGAAAAGCAAAATCCAATCAAGCAATCTAACGTATTTCTATGGCCACAAAGGCCCAGAAAAGCACAAGAAAAATCCACTACATGGCCACAAAGGCCCAACAAAGAAAAAGCAAAATCTTATGCATACCAACGGCCACAAAGGCCCACCAACGCTAAAGAAAAAATGATGTGGATCCCAAAGCAAAAAGATGTAATGCATCTAAAAGAAACATCCACAATGACATCCAAAGATGCTAATCCCCTAGCTACTCAGTCTTCTCCTCCATCTCCTCAATCTATTTTGGGTCCCAAAGATCCTAAATCTCCTAGCATAAATCCTCCATCCTATCTACCTCTATCTTTCGAAACCCATCCACTTCATCCATCTTCCTCGCAACATGTGCCAATGTTGGTCCTGACAACATCTCCCTATCATGATCACTTTCCATCTTTCCATGCAAACAATTTCTAGCACCATATCTCCCATCTACCCCATCTTATCCATGCCTTTGCATAATCCATCCATCCCAATAAAGTTGTACCAACATCCAAGCACATCAGAAAGATCAGTGAAGTTAGCAACAAATCAGAATATTAGTGGAAGGTCAGCATCTAGTCAGCGAAAAATTAGAAAATCCATAAAAATTAAAAAAAAATCAAGAGAAAAATATCAAAAAAAGAAAAGAAAAAGCAAAAAACATTCGTCCTATGGTGAAAACTTGGCAATTCAAGCACCTTGGACAAGTACCATGGTGAAAACCTAGCAAATAGGTGTCATGTGTAGGTCTCTCCCCCAATTCCTTTCTGCAGTTGGGGTCCATTCCCTTCTATCACCTCTTATCCAACATCTCTTCCATCCCATTTGTCTCTCACCTCCTTCATCCTCCTTTGGATCTTGATGACAAAACAAAGACTAGGAAGTATACATGCTTTTCGGCACCTTCTTGGCATCCATCACACCTTTCAGCTACATATCCTCTATCCAATCCATTCATTCTAGCTTCCATCTACCTTCCTCATCCTCTTGTTGGCATATCTTCTATCCAATCATACCCCATCCTACTGCCTCTGAATGAATGAATTATCCTAAGCAGGGGGCATCTTATTCCTTGGTAACATATTCCTTGGAGACTATCTTTCATCCAAAATCTTCCATCTCCCAAATCCTTAAGCAAATCCACCATCCAATTCTTAAGCATTCCTCTATCCAGATCCCTCAGTGGTTCCTCCAGCATTCCAGCTTCCAATCCTCAAGAAAATCCACTGTCCAATCTCTCCAAACATTCCTCTATCCAAATCCCTTAGCAGTTCCTCTAGCATCCATCTTCCAAAACTATCCATATCTTCTAGTTATCCAACATCCAAGATCAAGCCAATCGATCCAATCACATCCTTAGTCTTGTAGCAAGCCTTGATCTCAATCCAATCATCATTGTTGGGATATGTCCTTCCCAAATCTGTGTCATTTCAAGACACATCTACTATCAGTCCATCTTGGCTTTTTCATCCCAACTGGGGCATCATCTTCCATATCTTTGTAGTTTTCAGCTTCATCCCTAGGTTCCTTGTACATCCTAATCTTGAGTCTTGTACCATAGCGCTAGTCATGTCTCCACTTAAGCTCATTTGTACATATGTGTCTTTAAGTCCTATCCTTTGTTTCAGTCAGCCCTTGTCGCTGTCTTGTTGTACATGGTCCTTGTCAGTCCTACAATAGCATTTGATCAGAACTCTTGTCCTACCTAGCCTTGTACTTTAGCAATATCAATTGTTGACTATCCTTGATCATCGTGACTATCTTTGAACTGCATCATTTGCCAATCAACAACACAACATTCTCCCCTTCAACATAGGGTCCGCACAGATGTATGCTTCTATTTTTTCTGACCTAAGCCTAATCATAGGTCCCCTTAGATGTATCCTTCTTATCAGACCTAATCTTCCACCAAGCACACCAGGTCTGTGTCAATGTATCCTTCCACATGTTCAGACCAATCTTCCCACCATCAATCACATCAAATCTCTCTCCTTGGCAAAGGTTGCCTTTTGGAGTTATCATTTTGACCTTGGATTTTATCCTTTGGGTCTTGTTAATCTTTTATGGCTTCTTGTTGTTCTCTACTCAAAGTCGCCATGATCCTTTATATCATGGTGTGCAGTGAATGAGGACAATCTGAGGTGAGGTCTTTTGATCTTTTGTTTCTGCCTATGAGTCAGTCATGTGTTTTTGGTTTCTTCAGCATCGTTTCCACCATGCCTCCTCTAGGTTTCATGTGTGATGCTAGGGTAACCTTGCGTGTCTTTTTAGCGTCAATCCTATGCAATGCTGGTGACAAGGCCTTGTGTTCTTTCGTAACCTTGGTAGGTCTCTAGCATTGCTATATCAAACTAGGTTGTGCTCTCAAAAAGATCCAAAGCATGTAGCTCCCTAAATCCCCTGCATCTTGCATCCTATAGATTAATCTTGCATCTTGGATCTCTCATGTAGCTGCATCCTGCATTTTGCATTCCATCTCATCTTGCATTCACCCATCTTTGCTCTTGGAAGATTGGTTATTTATCTCCCCTTCTTCCTTCTTTTCTTCTTTGTTTCCTTTCGAGAAAATTCCACAATGTTTACTCCTTGCGTTATTTTCTCGAGGGGGCACAACCCCTTATTCCTCCAAATTCTAGCCTTGGGCATCTTATTTTCTTGTCTTTGATTCCACGCCACTTGTGGCATCACATCAAAGAGAGGCAAAATGTAGACACCTAAAAATCCTTTAGAAAATAAAGTATTTTTATTTTCTAAAAAACCCCTGATGACATCATCATTTATTAATTAATTAATTATTTATTTAATTAATTAATTTATTTCTATGCCATTAAATCCCTTTATCTTAATTAAAAATATTTAATTAAGGAATCCCTCCCAAAAATGTTTAAATCTTATTTAAACATTATTTCCTTATTTATTAATTATTTAATTAATAAATTGACCAAAAATCCCAAAATAAATTATTTATTTATTTTTTTGCCCAAAACCTTGCCAAATTCCTAAAGACCACTAACCTCTTCTAGAATCTTATAATCCCTCTTTAATTTCAATTAAAGGCTAATCCCATCATTTCTTAACCCTAATCCCAACTCAAGAATATTTAATTAAGATTAAATATTAATCCTCAATCCCTAAATTACCCTAGGAAAACTCTAGACTCTTCTAGAACTTTCATAATCCTTCCCTAAACCCATTTAGGGAAAATTACCTACTTTCCCTAAGCTAATCTAAGTCTCCTTTGACTCCTAGTCAACCCCTTCCCCTAATGATCCTCAAACTAATTAAAGCCTTTGAGATAAATAAATCTTTATTTATCTCCTAAATTCTTCTTTATCCCTAGAAAAGCCTAGGCTCTTCTAGAAAGTCTTCATCCTTATCCCCTTGACTCAAACTCTAACCAAACCCCAAACTCTAACCTTTCTTCCTAACCCAAGCCCTTAGGAAAGCCTATAAATACTCCCTCTTCTGAGAGCAATTCATTAGCTTAGCTTTTACTCTTATACATTGTTATCATGCTCTTTTACTTCTAGCTTTAGCATAATCAATCCTAATTGTTAGATTTCATTATTTTCTTCAAGATTTTTAGCACATCATAGCTTAGCAATAATGGATTAACATAGTTTCTTTCATTGTTTTGCATAGCATATAGCATCATATCACATCTATATTTGGTCTAAAATCAATGTTAGCATAAACATCATGTAGCTTAATCTTCATTTCAGCATCATTTTGGATCCTTGAGGCCTTAGGGGAAAATCAGGTGTTCTATACTTGTTTTGTGCCATTTATGAGGTTTTCATGGATCTCAATCCATCCTGAAATGCATAAAGAACATGCTCCATGTGAATAGAGAGGACACCTGCATCCCCTTAAGCAAGAGAAAATCAAACAGTGCATGTGTTTGAGCTCAATCTAAGGTGGCCTAGCTTAGTTGTTCTTGTTTTGGATTGATTTCATGTTAGATTAGAACTTAACATTTGATTGATTTGAGCCTTTCAAAATAGATAAAGATAGCCTTGCTCACAACTGAATCTTTCTATAATATTATTAAGGATGAAATCACATATAACATCTGCTGTTGTAGAATGAAGAGGGACAACTTCAACCCATTTCGTGAAATGTAAGTATGCCCTTGAGAAGAAGTTGATGATATTTTTTCGATAAGATCAAAACCCCAAATACTAAAAGGCCATGGAGAAACTTGATTACGAAGCTCATGAGCAGGAGCATGAATCAAATTACTATGTTGTTGACATTGAGGACATTTTTTAACAAACATAAAATAATCTTGTTCCATAGTTTGCCAATAATACCCCATTCGAAGTAACTTATGAACTAAAGATTTGCCACCAAAGTGTTCCCCACAAGAACCGTAATGAGCTTCTACTAAAGCTATAGGTATCTCGGTTCTATTGAGACACAGTAATAATAAACCTTCGTAAGAACATTTGTATAGCGCATCTCCTAAAATGATATAGCGTACTGCAAGTTTTCGAATGCGATTACACATGTTCCTTGTTGCTGATTCAGGAAAGGTACCATCCTTCAAAAAATGAAAAATGTGTGAATACGATTCATCCAAATGCAAGCTGAAACAATTAGAGGTAATCTTATCAGAGATTGCAGGACTTTTAAGGGTTTGTATTGTAAATTGGAAATTTTCAGCATTGTTCTCAAGACAAACCAAGGATGTCGCACTTGCCATAGCATCTGCGTGCTAATTATCTTTCCTTGGAAATGTCTAGATTGTGTAAGAGGAAAATTGTGAAAGGACATCAAGAGCTAAATCTCTATATTTTGTCATTCTATTATTTTTAGTCTGATATCCACCTTTAATTTGTTCAACTATCAATTGTGAATCTCCATACATATTTAAATGTTTGATATTGAGTGATGAAGCGGCTCGTAAGCTAGCTATAAGAGCTTCATATTCCGCAATGTTATTAGTACAAGGAAAGGTCAATTTATATGATAAAGGGATGGGTTTCTTTGTAGGAGGAATCAAGATGATACCCACACTAGATCCTATCTTACACTTAGCCCCATCAAAATATAATTCCCAAATATCATCCTGTTGAATAGCTAAAATATTGTCATCAGGAAATTCAATAAGAGTAGAACCTTCAACGGAGTGAGGACAAGGAGCTTCAACTAAATGATCAGTCAACACTTGTCCCTTAATTGATTTTTGAAGAATAAAATTAAGGTCAAATTCAGTAAGTAACATTACCCATTTTGCCAAGCGGCCAAAGAGATTAGTTTGCGAGAAAAGATGTTTTAAGGGATCAAATTTGACAATCACATTAACTTCAGCATTTATGAGATAATGCCTAAGTTTTTGACATGCATAAACCACTGCTAAGCATTGTCTTTCTAGAGGTGTGTATCTTGTTTCATAATCCAATAAAGTTTGACAGATGTAATAGACAGGCCTTTCATTACCATTGTCATCAAGTTGAGCTAATAATGCACTCACAGCTTGTGGGGTAGCTGAAGTGTATAATTGAAATGGTTTATCAAACTTAGCAGGCTGCAAGATAGGAGGATTTGCAAGATACTCCTTAAATTTCTCAAAAGTCTATTTACAGTCCTCATTCCAAGAGAAAGTGGCATCCTTTCTAAGCAAGGAAGTAAAAGGGATGGTTTGGTTTGCCAAGTTAGAAACAAAGTGATGGATAGCTTGTATTTTTCCTTGCAAACTTCGTAATTGAGAAATATTTTTAGGAGGCATATGAACAATAGAGTCGATCTTTTCAGTATCTACCTCGATGCCTCGCTTAGAGATTATAAATCTTAATAATTTACTGGAATCAACTCCAAAGACACACTTCTTAGGATTCAATCTCATATTATAACTTTGAATTCTTTCAAATATCTATCTTAAAATAGTAACATGATCTTCTCTTTGTATGGATTTTGCCAAGATGTCATCCACATAATCTTCAAAAATCTTATGGATGTAATCATAAAAAATTAAAGTCATAGCTCATTGATAAGTTGCTCCTACATTTTTTAATCCAAAGGGCATCATGACCCAATAAAAAGTTCCCCAAGGTGTTATAAATGCACTTTTAAATTGATCTTCAGGAGGGATAAAAATTTGATTATATCCTGAAAAGCCATCCATAAAAGATAACAGAGCATGGTCTACTGTGGAATCCACAATCATATCGATATTAGGTAGCGGGAAATCATCTTTCAAGGATGCCTTATTTAAATCATGAAAATCAGTGCACATCCTTATCTTATTTTCTCCTTTTAACACAGGCACAATGTTTGAAATCCAATCGGAATAATCAATAGGACGGATAAATCTGGAATCCAATAGTTTTTCAATTTCACCTTTGACTAACAAAACAATTTGTGGATTCATCTTTTGAATTTTCTATTTTACAGGTTTCATATTAGGCTTTAAAACAATGTTGAGTAACAATCTTAGAATCAATACCTAGCATATTGGAATATGTCCAAGCAAAGATATCCTTGAATTCAAGAAAAAGGGAAGCTAACTGATCACATTCATCATGAGTCAAACATTTCCCAAGTTTTATCACCCTTTCAGAATTAGTTTCATCCATTTGAATATCAATAGTCTCGGTGTTTAATAAATCACTTCTTATCGAAGAATCCATCGGTAAAGGAGCAATATCTTGTTCTTCATGTTCTCCAAAATAAGCATCAGTTTTTAAGCAATAAGGCTTTCCTCATTTATTATGAAACTTAGGTAAGTCCTCATAGGCCCCTAAATATTCCATTAAAGCCTCTTCTTTAGGGAAGATATCCAAAGAAGGTTGTTGATTAAGATCAATAAGCAATGGGTTAACCAACTTCAACTGTCCACTACAAATATGATTAACATTGAGAGGAAAAGCAGATGGTTTTCGGTAAGGATTAAATCCTAATCTGTACGTATGGTCATAAATGTCATTATCCAAGGGTACTTGTATACCTTGTTCATATTTACCACATCCTTTCCCATTGAATCCTGATTTCTTAAGCAAATGATAACTAGGACCATATCGATAAGTCATATCAGAAGGAGTCCAAGGAGCAACATATGTCACAATATCATAACAATCAAGTTTTATAGTGTCAAGTGTTTCATTGCTTGAAGCGTCAACAAAATTACTTTTTAATTCTTTAGATAATGGAGAAGAAATAAAAACTTTTTTCTCAAATTCATTTTGTTGCTTCATAAAGTCTAAATCAGAGACCTTATATTCACTAATAAATGTGGAACTAAAATCCAATGTTCCCCAATCATCTGCAGTCAAGGAAGAGGAAGAAGATGGATCTTCTTGTTGTTGAATTTCAAGTTGTTTTATCTCAGATTATTTTATTGGCAATTATTTTTCAATCTCTTGACTAGGTTCAAAGATTTTAGCATATTCTTTGTTTAAGCAAGGATTCAAAGCATCATCTGCATGTAATGTATACATTAGATTATTATAGATGAATCAAACCTTATGATGAAGAGTAGAAGGAACTACATGCATAGTATGTAACCAAGGTCTTCCTAAAAGAAGTTTATAGTTAAGTGGTCCAGGCATAACATGAATAGGAGTATGTAGAATAACTGGACCCACCTTGATAGGTAAGGTAATAATACTCACAGTTTTCTTTGCAATATTATCAAATCCACGTATAGGAACATTATTAGGTTGAATGGTAGATAAATCATCATTAATTGCTTTGAGCATGTCCATGCTACAAACATTAAGTCCAGATCCATTATCAATTTAGGTTCTTCGAATGATGCTTTTATTAATAGAGACAGCCACCATAAGAGTATCATATTGATTCTACACCTCTAATGAAGGTAAATCATCATCAAAAAACACAATAGGAGGTATAGAAGGCATAGCATGCATACAATCCAAAATCGAATGAATGTTTTCTTGGTTAGGAGGCGTAGCAGGAAGAGTAGATAAAGCCTTTTGCAAAGCCTCATAATATGTCAGGGAGGTTTGAAGTAATTCCCACAAAGATATTTTGGCAAGAGTAGCAAGTAATTAATCAACTAAGTTGTACTCCTAAAAGGTAGAAGGGTACCTAGGTGCTTGGGGAAGTGTAGGTTGAGAAGGAGGTAAAGAAACTGGAACAATAGGCTGAGGATTATTCCGTGTGCGTTAAGCATGTGAAATGGAATTAGTGTTATAAAAGAAATCCAAGGGATCTCTAGGTTTACCCTTAACTGTTATAGGAGGACATCCTTTTACTATCATCAAAGGTTTAGGAAATATCATTTTTGGTTTATCAATGTTGCAAATAGAGGGACATGAAGGTAACCATGCACACACCATATGGTAAAGGTCAATTGGAGAGGTTGTGTAGGAGAGTGAAATAGGAATAGGATCCATGGAGACCATATTTGAACCATTTTCATCCTCACTACCATGTTCCTCATTAGGGATTCTATATTCTTGTATAATAAAAGCATCATCAAAGTACTCAAAACAAGAATCATACATGTTGAATACAAAGAAAGTACTAAAAGCATGAAAAATATTTTTGTATTTTTAAAGGAATTTTGCAATTTTTTTTGTGTTTTTGAAATATAAATGCAAGAAAGAAATCTACAAGATTTAAATCTAACACCATAAAAGAAAGAGTTGTCATAAACGGGTTCACCAAAATGAATAAGGTGAAAATGGAAGCATAGTAACATACATAACATTCATCACCTATTCATTTAGAAAGGATGTTTGGAAGCATAAATAGATCTGAAAATGCTTGGAAATTAATTAGATCAAAGTACATACCTCATCATGATATTAGTCTAGAAATACCTATTTTCTGAAGTCTGTATGAAGTTTCAGAAAGTTTCATCACTTGTTCTAGACTGGAAATGTCAAGGCAAACAAAACCCAAAAATCTTTTCTCCAGATTCACACAAGTCGACTTTGACCTTTTAAAAGGTCAAAGACCACATTTTTATTCCGAAGTCTGATTCCAATTCTGTTTGCAGATCCTGAAAGTTCAGCTAAAAGGGTGCTCTGATCTGGCCTCTGATTCCTGAAACAACACCTGTAGATATCTGAAAAAGGGGTTTTGGGGTGGCTATATAGGGTTTTGCCTTAGTCAAACCCCCGTTTTGGTGATTCCCACCTCCACAAATAGCTGAATGAAATAGTATGTGTGTGTGTGTGTGTGTATATTGAAAGTGTAAAGCTAAGATCTAATCGTCTAGATAAAAACCCTAGCATGAATATGTATGAGATAACAATGCATAGATTTGAATGTGATAGAAAATCATACCAAGCCCCCAAGGCTAAAGTACTTCTACCATTCTCACAATCCGTAGTTGTTACTCCATGATTGAATGCTTGAAATGTTGATGATGATGGATCAAGGAAGAATGATTCTCTCTTGCTCCAAATATGAATGCTTGAAGATCCTTGAAGACTTGAAATGCTTGCTTGAACACCTTGAAAACTTGAGAGCTTGATTGCTTGAGATGAGATGTGAAAATGAGAGAGGAAGGCCTCCTTTTATAGTGAATTAGGTCACACTCCTCTAGAAGGGCCACCTTGAAGAATTAAATCCAAATTAGGTCCTAACCTTTAGAGAATGGATCTAAATTAAATGTAATTAAAGGATTTACCATTTCGGAGCCCGAAACAGCTGACCCAGAGGTGGGAAGTTAATAATCACGAAAGCCAAATTAGCGAGAATTGAGAATTTGAAATCTTGGCAAGATGAGGTCAAGGTCAAGGTTGACCCTAACCTAGTCAGGGTCAAGGTCATCCCTGACCTAGTTAGGGTCAAGTTTGTCCCTGTCCTAGTCAAGGTCGAGGTCGACCTTGACCAGAAACCCTAACTTTTTGCCAGGATGTAGTTTAAAGGCCCCAAGTATGCCCAGAAACTTAGAAATGAAGCTGGATAAGAATAGAATGTCTGTGATAGATAAAAGAACATGTGATTGACATGATGAAGGCTAGGAGGACCCATTTCTGTATCCTACCTAGAAATTAGAGTCATAGAAGAGGGGAATTAAGGAGAATCCTCAGGATCCTAACCCTAATTTCACCCAGGACATACAAATGCATCCTAAATGTAGGTTTATCATGATAAATGCACTAAAAGAGGGAGCTAAACCTATCCAAATGGAAGTGCTTCCATTTTAAGATGATACACTAAGTATAAATTTTAATTTAAAAAAAACTTTAATTTCATATGTTTCTTCCAAATTATATTATTTTTTATTACAATATTTCAATAAAAGACATAAACAATATATGATGATTACAATTATGATATAACATAGGAAAACCATTTCGAATTATGCATACTTTTATATCAATACCCAAAAGTACTAAATTATATCTTTAATTTATAAACTTCTAATTAACTTTCTCTAAATTACTTACATGCTTAAATTTCGGATTATCCATCATCTTATATCAGTATACATAATATCAATTACAAATTGAACACAAAGTTAGTCGAAAAAGATTTTAAACTTAGTACAAATTCGACTGAAAATATCACCAAGGTCCATTTACTATAAATATTAATGTTCGATGACATCCATATAAAATTGACAGTACTCGTGATGCCTTCAAATTATTGTAATCGACGTTTATTTATGTTGGGATCGTGATAACCATTTGATCAACATGTACTCCAACCATCACTTTAACTAACCTACATATTACAATTAACAAATATATCGGCTATCTAATCTCACAAAACTTAATTTTTTGACAGTTATTCCATAAACACACTAATCGAAAAAAAAGAAAATAAAGCCACATGTCATTCTATGCACCAAATTTACTAATACCCACTATATTTAATACACATAGTGTTCATATCTACAAGGAAAAATAATTTTCCACGAAAACAACAACATTAATACCATTTACCATTCAGACCTTTAATGACTATTCAATTATCATCTATAATTATTAAATGCCCACTATCTATCAAATCATTCTTTCAAATTAGTAAATATCTTAAACACCAAATGTATAGAAAATATCTTAAACATCATTCCATCCAAATAGACAAAAACCAATAAATCCATCCCTGCAACATAAGAAGCCCTTTATCAAAAGTCCACATTGCAATCTATTACCCTTTATAGAATGACTACCAAAATAAATAGTTATGATCATCTCAATGGAATAGACAGTGCATGGAAAGAAATCACAGATACAAAGCTACATTTTTATAGTTTAAATGATCTACACAGAAGAATAAATTCACAACTAGTTCATCCCATTACACAAAGAGTAACTGAAAGTGGATTAATACAAGCTGCAGGGTTTCCAATCGCTATTAAGGTACCAGAGCTCATTATGGAATGCATTCAAAGATTTGACCCACATTCTAGAAAGACAAAGAAACAAAACAACAAATTTCTCATCAGTTTGAACATAGATTCAATACAGAAATTCTTTGGTTTACCTTTAAGACAACAATATTCAGAATGGAATTTCTCTCTAGCAGCTTCAAATTTTAACGAAAAAAGGTCACGATGGCAAGCTATAATTTCAACAAAATGGTTTGAAACCATCAGAGCAGCCAGATCAAAATTACCGAAAACCCTATATAGAACAAATCTAAAAAAAGAGATTGTAGACATTCTAGTACTTATGCACAGAATCAAAGGAAGAGAACAAGCCCTAAATTTTGAAGAATGGTGGTTTTTCCTTGTGCAATCTATATGTGTAGAGAATATTTATATAGATTGGGCACAACTAGTAAGTGATAGACTTACTGAAATGCTTATCTCAGCAAAACAATCATACAATTTTGCAATGTCATCTTTCCTCATCTATGTCGTAGCATGTCAACATATAGGGAATGACGTACCTAGTGTTACTGACTATGATGAAAATATTCAAGTTTATGATTTCTACCCTTGCATACAACTAGAAAATAGCTATGCACATTACATAATGGTTAATGATTTTTTTACAATGAAGATATGCCATGAAATTCAAGGTTGTCCAGAATGCAAATTATCAAATCTAGCCGCACAAACAATAATGCAATCTGGAAGCTATTATACATAATATCCTACATTTAGATATTTCAAGATTGGAGCTTTCGATGGCTTCCCATTCAAATTGCCAAAATAACCAGATGATAAAATGGTTTTGATAGAATTATGCAGACAAATCATCAAGGTCAACAATAGATGCAAGGAATGACATAAAGCAGGTATTCATTTTCCAATTTCCACAGGACCTTATACATGCTTGTCTATCTTTTTTGTAATGAATCTCATCAAATTATCTCAAAAAAAATATAAATTTGATGAATATAATGTTATTAGGCATCATTTTGACCCTTCCAATTATATAAAACAAAACTTGCAAGTAGGCCCTAATTTTAATCACATACCTTCATTCGAAGATTTATGGGCTAATTGTAAAGATGACTTTGAAATGAGAGAAAGATCATGGTCCCATCTCATAGTTGAACAGATTCGACTATATAATATTCTAATAGATGTTGAAGCATTATACGATGATCAATCTAATCTTCTTTCCAATCATTATTTGACAAAAATAAAAGGGACAACTTTGCAACCTGTAACATTTCAAGAACTAGAACTAGACAATCTTGAAGATAGAATGAAATAGATAATTAAAAGAACAAAAAGATGGGTACAAAAAAAGAAAAAAATGAAAAATAAGTCAAACACATAAGGGAAATCATCAATAGAATCTTGAACAACACCGTCAGCTCAACTACCATTACCAACAATACAGATGATAGTTTAGTCCACTCAACAAAACATAGGTGGAGATGATCAACCACCAAAAAAAAAGAAGGTATAACCAGCACCTACGACAGCGGTTCACTTCCTTTGATCAACATGGACACTCAATAGGAACCAGAGAAGAGAGAACAAGAAGAAGAATTAGGTCAATCAAAATAGAATGCAATAGACCAATCTTTCAAACAAGAACCACCAACTAAAACAACACAATTTATTCAACCTACTATAACATGTACTCAAAATATAGTACCAAAATTTCAAAGTTCAACTCAAGAAATGCAAAGCACTCCAATAGTCAAAAAATTATTTGATATTGAAAGTTTAGCCTCTGCCTAAAAAATTCTAGCCACTCCTTCATGGTTAGAAGAAACAATACAAAGAAAAAGAAAAAGAATAGAGGATAGAATTCCTCCTCAAGATTTAGTTTCTCAAATCATTAACAAAACTACCGGTTCATAGAAAAAAAAATAGAAAAAGAAAGAGGCAAACTAGCTGCTCTTCAAAAACATCAAGATACAGGGCATGTAATAATACAAGTTTCAGAATCAAAACAAGACAACTTTTTAGATCTAAATGCAACATATTTTGATGTCAACCAAATTGACATAGGACCCCCTTTCCATGATCGTATAGTTGATATGTGGGAATTCACACATCAAGAGGTAAGAGACAGGTTGGACCAACTGAAAGATGAAAAGAACATACTCAAAACTACTATCAATCATCTATTTGATTATTCAAGAAAATGCTTTCTCCTATCTCTTCTCGAATACCAAATCAGACAAAAGATATTTTTGATCCATCACTTGATTCCAGTGAAAAAATTATCAAGCAAATGCATGAAGACAGACACATGACACAAATCTTACGAGAATGGATACAATACCTCAATTCAAGAGGTGTGGGTCTCATCAACTGCCTAGCTAGTTATTACAAAATATATATTCAACTCAAAGATGTAATCTACATAGACTCTTAGTTTCTCAAAGAATAGAAAAGAACATATAATAGATAAGAAAAACTATTGCAGACAATAATAGATATGGATAGTGAAGAAGCTCTGAATCTAAGAATTATCAAATCCACTGACAGTCCTCTACAAAAGTGGATCTTTTCAATCAATTTCAAAATAGAGATCAGTACATAAGTATTTTTAGAACTACAAAATCTAATCGATACACTCAATACGAGCATTACACATATGGAAAAGATCTTTACAAATTTGGGATGCAATTTTTATGAAGCAAATGCTCAAGATACTATAGATATAGAAATCATGAAGAAAAACTATGAATTACATCTTCAAAGAATCAACAGAACAAAAACATATGAGGAAGGAGATATCTACAAATTGACTGCAATTGGAGACTTATTAACATCTGTAAAAGAAGACACGGAGAGCATTTCTAAACAAATCAAGGAAATTAAAAAAAAACATGAATATTGGATGGTAAGAAATGACAATATTACCATACCAAAGGAACAAGAAATGCTCAATGTACTCACAACAATGGAAAAATATAACGGTCAAAGAAGAGAGCAACAAATGCAAGTACAAAGAACATGTGTATCATACACTTTGTTATTATGCACTTCAAGTTTATATGTATATTTCAATTTAAGTACTCTATTTAATTTTTCATTACAAATCGAAATCATTGTATCAAATATCATTACATATAAATATCTATTTCAAGTTATTACAATGACTACTACTTTTCTCGCATTAATGTCTATGCTTTTTATAAAGTACTTATTGTAGTTATTTTACTTTCAGTTTTATTTAACATTCCAAATTAACTATAAAAACAAATTACAGCTTATACATCGAAACAACAACAAAGAAACAATTAAACATACCAAAGAACTCTACATAACAACAGTTCCATATGTTTTTACTGACAACTATAATTTACTCCACTAGGAACATAGAATCGAACTACACGAAAACAAAAAAACTAGCTATCAGATAAAACATATGGCACTTGTTCTTATGAGGAATTTATCAAATACATACTCCATTGGTACAACAAACAAAGTTATGAACATTTCATAAACTAAGCTTCCATTTTTTCATAAAAATAACAAACAATTCCACAAAACAATAATATCTCATGTCTTAACTAATAGGTACAATTTACTCCACAAAGAAAATACAGTCGAAATGCATAGATACAAAAATTATACCTATTGGCTAAGACATGCGGTACCTGTTCTTAAGGAAATATACTACAACATACTACATATACAATTTTTGCTAAACTATCCAAAATATAAAGAAATAAAACAAAAAATAATGATAACATGAATATAAATAATACAGTTCACAGTCTAATTACAGAGTACATTTTGATTTCCTACTTCCACTATCCAAAAAAATAGAAAATTATTGATACTCTCCATTCAAAATAGTATAATATCTATAAAATTTGTTCACATTTTCATAATAGAATGGTTATCATTACAACTTTACAATCCTTTCTTGTATAAATTAATAATGTAGTGTGCTTAAAAGATATACGAATCAAAGGTATGAACATTTCTCAAACTACCTTTTCATTCTATTGATCTCCTTTACTAAATATACATAATGAAAACAATCAATAACTACTTCTTGCATCTTGTGTTGCTCTATTCAATCACAAATCATATTTTTGCCTTGATAATAAATTAAGACATTCCAAAGATCAGGTATGCATTTGTTTGATAATTTGTTCACTGGAATCAAGTGATGGATCAAAACTATCTTATGTCTGATTTGGTGTTTGGAAAGAAATAGAAGCAAACATTTTCTTGATATAATCAGTTAGATGATTGACAGTAGATTTGATCATGTTATTTTCATCTTCCAATTGTTTGCCTGCAAACTCTGCTACAGTAACATCCATTTCAATCCTCTTGGATGCCTTCAAAATCAACTCCTATATCTCTTCACTTGAAACAAAACTCTTTCCCTCATTGCTCATCTGGATCAATTGTTGTGCAACTCCTTGTTCATCCAAATGCAATGGGGATTGGGACATAGAATACATTTCTTACTGTGGCTGAGCCACCTCTTCCTGTCTCTACCTCTTTAGAGAAGGTTGTTCATCAATAGGATCATACATTGGTCTCTTCCCTTTGGAAGTGGATGGAATGGGCCTATCCTTATGTTGCATTGGTAAAGGACAATGTATCTCTTTCTCTCTTAAATAGTGTATGTCCCCCTAGGGAACAACTTAACATATCCACGCTGATTAAGGATTTTTCTTGCCCTCTCTGGATCAGATTGGATGACAACACTCTTTTTCTCATTTACTGCCTACATGATCCCTTAAAAATGTTCCATTACAGTCTCAAATTTTCTTGTACAAGCCTGGAAATCCTTCAGTAGGTCATACTTTTTGTCAAAGATTTCGATGAAATCCACAGTCTTCTTATAGCTCAGCCATTTCTACTTTTCTCAATAAATTGTCTAATATTGGAAATTTAACATCTTAATAAACATGGTTATTCAAATAGGTCGTCCTACACTTTTCTTTACCCTAATTACTACAAATACAAAATGGTCTAATTTTATAATAGAATGCTTATCACTATAGCTTTACAATCTTGTGTTCTACATTCCTCTTCATTCTATTTATCTTCTTTACTTAATATACATAATGAAAACAATCAATAACTCCTTGGATCTTATATTGCACTCTTTAAACACAGATCATATTCTTACCTCTCCAATAAATTAAGCTCTTCCAAAGTTTAGCTATTATTTTACACAATTTTATTTTACATTTCTCAACAATATTTCCTTTTTTTTTTATGACAAACATATTAATGTATTATTTCATGGAGCTTCTGTACTCGATTGATTTTGATTTATTTGTTAATTTCAATATGTTTAAGACATAAAGTGTTGTTCTTAGCCCTGTGTGGCATACAATCATTTTACTATTGGACTTTACCAAAACTATTTCATGCTTGTTGGCTATGTAGTTTATGTACTGGATTGATTTTGGTAATTTAAAAAATAAGAAAAAAAAATCAAATCCACAATAAATAATTATTTCTATATCATTAATTTTAAACATAACAAATACTAATAAAAAACCAATACAAAAGCTACCTAATATTTCTCTCTTCAATCACAGATAATATTTTGAGGTTTGCAAAAAATTAAGGTGTTTCAAAATTCAAGTATTTTTTTACATAGTTTGATTTTAATTTTCTCAATTTATATGTTAAATCTATCAAGTGTTCTTTTTAGATTTTTTTGATGGTATAAGATGTGTTCAAACATGAGAGACAAAGCTTTCACATAAGACACACATTTAGGACTTCAAAACAATTGATCCCAACAAATCCTCACTCAGTGTAAATGGTGAGTACCCATGATTCTTCTCTTACTAAAGTACTATAACATATAGTCCAAAAAAATTATGTTGTTTAATAATGATTGTGAGTTGATTTTAGGTTGGAGTATTTTTTTAGATAGGACTGTTCTATCAAGAGAGGAGACATAGGAACTGGGTAGCTACAATGTCTTAATGTAGATTTCTATCGAAGTTTCAAACTGATAGTCCCTTTTGTCAGAAAAATTAAAGGCTAGTGCACCAATAACAAAGTGTCTCTACTTGTTTCAAACTCTTCCATTAGCCTCTATTTCTTCTGATAGAAATCACTCTTCAAAATGCACTAGGGAGACACTTGAATCACCGAAGAGTTTGCAAAAAAGTAGTTGTATCTATAGGAAAAGGACACTACATAATACAAAAAAGATGTAGTAGTTTGCCTCACAAAAATACATTTCAAAATAAAAGGTTAATGAAAGGGAGCTATCTATAGGTTAATGGGCAAAAATATGCAATGTTGCCAAGAAGAGGTTGGGAAACAACTCCTTGTGTGGATGGTGGTTTTCACACATCGGTTAATTGACAAATTATTTTAGGATTTTATCAGGGTTTTCTATCTTACTAAGGTTATTGAAATCTTTTATATGTTAAAATGTGTATGACTTGTATGTCAAAATGTAATTTTTATATTATAATTTAATATTTATAGAAAAATTGAAATTGATTCATGACAATGGTTTCTAAAATAAATAGTGGTAAAGTTTGCAAATGTAATGTATTGTTTTTTGTTTCACGTTCACTATATGTCGGTAAAATATATAAATTAAAAAAAAATTAAATGACAATTTTTAAAATTATAAAAAAAAAACCACCAAACGTCCTACCCTCAAGTAATTTCTAACCATTCTTGATAGTGGATAATAGGATATTGCTACTTATTTCTATATCATTAATTTTGAGCATGAAAAATACTAATAAAAATAAAATACACATTCTACCTAATATTAGTCTCTTCAATCACACATAATATTTTCAAAAAAAAAAAGTTAACGTGTTCCAAAATTCAGGTATTTCTGTGCATAATTTTATTTAAATTTACTCAACAATTAGACCTTTTTTTTTTCAAACATATTCAAGTTTAACATATACAAGTTTCGTAAATAATACATAGCTAACAAAAAAAAAATTTACTTATTTATATGTTGTATTTACTTTGGTAAAAATAAGATTTTATAATTTCAACTGTATTCAATTTTAAGATTAAATGTAATAATTGTTTTATCAAATATATTAGATTTAAAAATTCATTTAATTACTATATATTTATATCAAAATATAGAAGCTCAAGTACTTTCAATATAATTTCTATCATTCATTGTCAATATAACAAAAACATAAAAATAATTGCAATTATACAAATACACAAATGTTTACTTTGGTTAAAAAAAAGATTTTATAATTTCAACTGTATTCAATTTTAAGATTAAATGTAATAATTGTTTTATCAAATATATTCGATTTAAAAATTCATTTAATTACTATATATTTATATCAAAATATAGAAGCTCAAGTACTTTCAATATAATTTCTATCATTCATTGTCAATATAACAAAAACATAAAAATAATTGCAATTATACAAATACACAAATGTTTACTTTGGTAAAAAAAAAGATTTTATAATTTCAATTGTATTCAATTTTAAGATTAAATGTAATAATTGTTTTATCAAATATATTAGATTTAAAAATTCATTTAATTACTATATATTTATATCAAAATATAGAAGCTCAAGTACTTTCAATATAATTTCCATCATTCATTGTCAATATAACAAAAACATAAAAATAATTGCAATTATACAAATACACAAATGTTAAAACCAATATTTCTTTGTTCCTATCAATGCTAAAATCATTAACCTTTTCATAAAATTGATAATCAATGATATAATTATTTTCGTTCAAATCATATCTTATATCTCAATCTCATGTTCTTTTATTAAATTCTTATATGTTTTATATAACAACAAATAATTACATTATAAAAAAATATGAAACAATTACCATTATGCAAAATTGAACAAAAAAAATTAAAATTAAAATCAATAACAAAACATAATTGAATACAAAAAGTTCTATATAATAAATATTCACTCATATTTTATTCTTTGTTAACGAAAAAAATAACACATATTAAAACCTAACAAAAAGAACACAAAATTAACCACATTTCAAACATACAAGTCAAAGAAAAAAGTAACTTCACATATATTCGACATACAAATTGCATACATTATACCTATTAAAATGAAACAAAAAATTTAAATTACTAGATTGTCTCATAATTTTTATTCATTAAAATTGTCTTAAACATCATTCACATATTACTCTTTATGTATATGCACTTAATTGTCTTGGCCTTCGTAAATCTACTAATCTCTATGAACATTAATAGTTAATTCAAAACAAATCTTATTAAACCCTACTCATCTATTTTATACTAAAGAAAATTAGAGTCAACTATACATGACTAATGACTATTGATATATCCGTTACACTAAAAGACAACTACTAATGTATAAATCTGAGAATATTTTCCTTCCTTTACCAGAAGTTCAACTAACAATTCAATTGACTCCTAATGCCGTTCTTGATATGGTGATCTATTTTCTCCCAAGCTTAGTTCATAATCTATTAATATGAATAAAATGGGATCATTTAATTTTATGATTTTTTGTTGGCTTGGATTCCCTCTTTGTCAGTTTCTGTTTCCGTGTATTCGATACACAGGATGAAGAACGCGTGTTTTAGAGAATTTCACACAAAAACCAAATATGCTTCTTTACGAGATCTAAATATATGCTCTGTTTAACTTATTAATGGCTTATCAAAACTTTGTCAAATCATTCGATTTCTTCTCCGTTTCCAAGTATTTTGCTCTGTACTCAATCAAATTCAGTTGTAATATATATCTTTGCAGCGCTCCATAGAACGGAAATAAATTTGTCTGCTTAATTTTTCCCCCTTTCAGAAATGAAGGACTTCACAATGGAGTTTTACCGATCAGCTTCAATGGCGAACAATATTTTCCTGGCGGATGACATATTTCACCAAAGCCGCCTGCTTTCTGCCTCCCTCCACAGATCTCGAAGTACAGGCTCAATTTCAAATGATTTCTACAGGAAATCGAAATCGCTCCCTCAAAATCTCCCTCTGTTAAAAGTGAAGCTCAGGGAATGGAAAACAGATTCGCTGGACTCGGAGTCATCTCAGTGGACATCATTTAGGTCTAAATATTCTAATTCTTCACAGAGAAGCTTCTCTGACTCTCCCTTCGACAAAAGTTTCCGGCTCAGAAATGCGGCTTGGGAGAGAACTAAATCTAAATCCAAGCCACAATTGACCTCATCTGCACCGCACTTCAGCAATAAGAAATCTCCCAAATGGCTGCAACTTTTTACTCCGGCTTTGATGAAAACCCCTACGATGGAGCTGCAAGATATTCGTCTCAGGCAAAGGAAGCTTAATAATAATATTTGCGCGCAAAAGTCGGTTCTTAAGCGGTCGGTTTCGTGCATATACGACCACGGTCCAGAAGCTCAGAAAAGGGAGAATCGCAGAGCAATGAAATTTCAAGAGGGATTTGAATCTGTATATGTCAAGGAGACACAAGGATGGAAAAGGTGGAGGATCTGTGTACCATTTCCTTCATTGAACAGTGATAAAGATTTTTCTTACCCTGTCACGAATTGCTCTGCCACCAAGCACCGTGTTTGGCCTGCAGAAGAAGGATACCTTCCAAAAGGCGGCTGCTTTTTTATGGCCACCAGAAAACACTAAATTCCATTAGAGGTTCTGTGTGCTTCAATTATTACAGTTTTTGGTTCCATTTCAACGCTTTGGAAGCAATTTAGTTCGATTCGATCAGATTGATTTCTGTAATTATGTGCGGAAATCTCTGTGCTCTGGTCATCCTTTTACTTAGTAGAGTTCTTTCTAGAACTTAGGCAAGATAAAATTGAAAACAGAGAAACAGAAACCCAAAGGGAGAAAATCTTTGACATTGGTTGTCTACATTTTCATTCCTTGTCCCATCCATTTGCTATGGAAGATTCGAATTAATTTTGATTGTGCCATTTTTTTCAGTAAGAGATCGAATTCCTGGGAGAACTACATTTTACTTTTGTTATTTTAGGTTTGCTAATTGAAATTACATAGATTTAGATAACCAAAGATTTAGGCGCTTTATTTTAATCTTGGTAATTATAGTAAGAACTGAAAAGTTCATTTTCACTTGCTATGAGTGAGAGTCAGTTTATACAAGTACTTTCGATCGAGTTATTTGATATATTTTAAATATTTATTTTGAAAATATTTTATAATAATATATATTAATAATTGTTCATTATTATTATTTTTTTATTTTAAATGGTTATTGAAGTATAGTGAGTTAAACACAAGTAAATTTGTACAAATTTTTAATTGAACTATTTTTTTTTTAAATGTCTTATGTGGAAATCTCTTGTATCATCTTTATCTATAATGAATTTGTGTTGATAAACTTACGTTTCAAATTAATAATTATACAATGAATGTAATGCTCTTTTTATGAATAGGGCATTTCCATTAGATTATAATTAAAATTACACTATTCATGATCATTGAGATTGGGGTCCGAAAGGAACCATCCTTCTTCTATTTTTTCTTCTTCTTCACTCTCCTTTCTCACGATAGAAATAGCAAGCCACCCGTGAGAACCACTTGGAAGAAGTGGGGGAATTTATATTTTTTGTGTACTTTTCACTTGAAAGTACAAAGAGTGGGCAAGATAAAACTAATGATAAAGGATAATAGAAGCCTCAATAGAAAACATGCAATCACTAGTTGAGACTTAAAAAATGACAATAATTACAAACAGGGTTCAATCACAAGACAAGTTTTTTATATGCAATGACTATAAAACAAGTACAATAAACCTTGACATACAAAGAGCTAAACTATACTAGCATAGGCAAGTCCAAATACTAGGAAAATATGTGTTTCATGAGGTCATTTCCATAAAATATCAATTATTTGAATAGTTTATAAAGGGAGGTTGTTAAGTTAGCGTTACACGTGCATATTGAATTTTGATGAGGAGGTTGTGTGACTGGATGGTTTTCCACCTTACAATTGTCTCCTTTTTATCACTTCTTTGAATTCAATTCACAAGCTACTGTACAAACATCTTCCTTCAAAAGGTTCTCTCACTCCCCCTTAATACACATGTGTCCAACATGGGCATCAATAGACCGGTCTTCCTTTCACAACCCTTGAACATAGCATGTTCAAGTGCTAGGTCTTCTTGTCTCCTTAATCTCTTTCCTTAGATTCATTGATAACATGGGGTTTGAATGCTCAACTATAACTTATCTTCACCAACTCCTAGGTGTAGTCTTCTTACACCAAATAATCACCAACTTGATTGGTTTGAGAGTTCCAACAATGGGTTACTACCCAATTGTACAAGATTGTCACAAATTAGGCCTACTAGCACAATTAGGCCAACCTAAAAGGTATTCTCCCTACCATTTTTGCCTCCAATTGAATCTTGCCAAATTAAGGTTAGGTTCAAATACCCTTTTGGGCCTTCAATACAATATCTCAAAACCAGAATTAGATCCATTGATCCAACCACCTTTATGTCATAACCCTTCTATTAAGCCTACATGGATAACACTAATACTTTACTGCAAATGCTTGTGACCAAACACTTCTCCTTGCAAACTTCGACTCTCATCACCATGAACATTTAGTACAACATCTTTTGACCATGACACAATCATCCAAACCACTCTCTCACTTCGTTTTATCAACCAAATTCAAACTGTTGTCACTGCTACTATCCTGTCACATAGGGATGCCAGGCCTAGGGCTTCTTGCCATAAATAGTTTCACACTTGGAACACTCTGAAACCACTTCTATGTTGCAAGGCATGGTTGGACCTATGAAATTCCAGAAGGTTAAGATTTTTAGCACGAGAATGATGGCCCAAACTTCATGATTTTCTCCAAACTCTAGGACTATGAGGGTTACATAGTAGTCGAGAAAGATTTGTCTATTATTCACATTCCCTTTGACTTCAAACTTTGAACCAAAATAAAAATAAAGTTTAAACAAAACACACCCAAAATCTAAGCATTAACCATGTTTGCCAATCCAATGACACAACGAATGCACAAGGTTTTTGCACGGAATTTCAGAGGATTCTATTGCTTTATTTTTCCAAACTTCTCAATAATTCAATAACACCCATCCTTTGGCCATTATAGGTCTATTTCAAACCTTTTACAAAGGTTCCTCATCAATTTTTGAAGTTAGGCAACCGGTTGCAATTTTTGTTAAGTATGCACCAAAACTTGTCAATTTTGTGAGCAACTTTGCAACTTTTTAGGCAACCTTGCGTTAGACTTACCCTAGGGCCTTATCCACCTTAAATTTGAATTTTATAACAATAAAATGACTCAAAAACATGGCCTAAGGTTTGTCTTATACATTTAACCCCCTTTTGGCTTTAAATTACATCAAATCCCTAAAAGGTCCTAAATGCAAACCTCATACCAACTTTGGCTTACAAATTTGGGCTCACATTTCAACTTAAGCCCAATTGGTGTTTGAAATCTTATTAAAATACTACTACCCTAATTGGATCTCCTATGCTTTGATTTATCTGCATGATCTGAGGGTGCTCCTCCACCAAATTTTCTTTCAAGATTTAAATCCTTTTTAACAAACTCATTTTGTGCACACGTGGCAATTATCACAGTCCATAAAGTCATATAGGTCTTCATGGAATTTAATCAAACAATTTTCATGCATTCCGTGCACATTGCATTTGTTGAAATTTTCTTCATTTTCTCTTTACAAATCCAATTCGAACATATCATGCACTCTACGCACTCATAAAATTATATTTCATTTAACCATATTGTCAAAAAAAATTATATGCATCATCAATGATCCACATTTTACATACATGTGTGTGTGGGTAACTGTAGTTTGCCAAATATCCACAATGTGTTCCAAGGTTAATACAAATTGAAATACTCTATCAAACACTTCTCGTGCATGCAGGGAAAGTTTGCAAAAGATTGTAGGATTTGGCTTTACCCTTGTTCGTGAGGAAACTACAAAAAACATATGCAACCTTGGAGAAGTACAATAGTTACAAGCATAGCATCTTACCAAATTTTTGTCTCACTTGTTGTGCAGGGGGTTTCGCCAAATATTTTAGTTGCATTTCTTGAGGCCACATTTTTGTTGGAGATTATAATCTCAACTACCTAATTGTACAATTAGTTTTATATCTTCTGTGCATTTAAACAAATCCCAACACAAGTCAAGGAATTTTTTTTCATAGATTCAAAAATATTTTCTATTAACTCTTCCAACTACCCATTTTCACATTAGCTTGTTTCACATGCTTATGGTTTTCCATGATAACATTATTTTATGTTTACTCTCTCTCTTTAGGTTTTCTATGTATTCATTGAATTCTACATTTTGTCTTCACTCTCCCAGTAGAGTCCTACTCCACAGAGTTGTTTATGATATTGTAATGGTGGTTGAATGGTGAGGTGAAGCTCAATTAGTTGATGTAATGATATTTTTTGTTTAATCAATAGAAGGCTTTTATTCTATTTTCTTTTATTCTGCTCCCCTATTTTCTACAAGTGGTATCAGGGGTAAAGGTTAGTAGTGGTAAATTTTTTCAAGAGGTGGAAGGGATTTTGAGACCATATACATGAAGGAATAGAAAATAATAGATTCATTATGCACTCATCTCATTGGACTGGTAAACCAACTCAAATCTCCCAACTCAAATCTCATGGTGAGACACTTGAAGAAAAGAGAGTGGTTGTGATGAAGGAGCATCTCAGGTCCTTGGCAATCTTGTGTCACCAAAAAAAAGTTTGAGTTTTTTGTGTTGCTCAGTTCCTTCTTTGACTGAGATGGCTCGGTACTTGCTCGGTTCCTTCGTTAACCAAGTTGGTTGGTTAATTCCTTGGTGCTCGGTTATCTTTTCCTAGTACTCGGTTATCTTTGCTTACTGAATTGTTTCTTTTGGTTTTCTGTTGAGGTTAACTTGTGCACTTAATTATGGTCATAGATTTAATGTCAATATCTATCATTGGTAAGTGTGTGGACCTAGATCTGGTCATTCCTTTCGTTAATGGTGGAGATGAAGTCTGACTTGTTCGGTAGCCTCTTGTATATATTCTAGTCTTTGGTTGTAGTTTAGGAAGGAAGTTGGATAGGAGATATAAGTTAGAAGATTGAAGATAGTTTCTGAATCCTCACATGTTGGAAAACTATTGTAATTGGATTGTACTATATGGCCCTAACTGGGAAGGCCTTACAGCCTGACATGTATGAATCTATTTGATGAAATAAAGGATCGGATTTTCATTCTCTCTCTCATTTGTGTGTTGTTGCTTCTATGTGTGATCTCTACAAGGTAGATCTTGATTAGGGTGTGCCTTTGGCCCCTCATCCCCCTCTTCCCTGCACCAAGTGGTATCAGAGTGAAGGTTAGATCTAGATCTAGATTTGTGAATCTAGGTTTGAGGGTTCCTTCTTGTAAAACCCTAGTTTATTTGTTGTGGGGTAGCAGATTGCAATCTAGCCTGTAATTACAGAGGGTTTCAAGATGGTTCTTGGGAGGTAAGATGCAGATCCATGATTAGCAGACATGTTGAGATAACTTGCTGCTAGGCTAGAAGTTGTTGAGACAACCCAGCATAGAGGAAGACATCTTGAAGATGTTAGTGATGATGAAAATGAGTAAGAACAAGGTGATGTAGAGCCTGCACCGATGATGGATCAAGGTGAGGAAAGATTGTTGAAGGCTTTGACAAATCTGAAGTCTACACTACATTGAAATCCCCCTTAGTATAGTGGAAAGTTGGATTCAAATGAATTGGTGGACTAGATCACCAAGATGGAAAAGTACTTTGAATAT
Organism: Chamaecyparis obtusa; assembly: GCA_027943335.1. Classification (NCBI taxonomy): domain Eukaryota; kingdom Viridiplantae; phylum Streptophyta; class Pinopsida; order Cupressales; family Cupressaceae; genus Chamaecyparis; species Chamaecyparis obtusa. The sequence goes on from BSBK01005539.1 coordinate 62,201, forward strand.
GAAAATGTCCCTGAGGAAAAGAAGGTGAAAATTGCAATCACAAAGTTGAAGAGTCATGCATCCTTATGGTGGGAACATCTATAATTGGACATAAAGAGGAAAGTTAAAGACAAAATTAAGGTATGGAATAAGATGGTAAATAAGTTGAAAGGAAAATTTTTATCTTTTGATTATCAGATTAACCTAGTTAGGAGAATGTAAAGTTTGAGGTAGAAAGATAGCTCGGTAAAATATTATACTAAGGAATTCTATAGATTAGATATTAGATCTAGACATGATGAATATGAACTGGAAAGAATTGCTAGGTACCTCAATGGATTGAGATTTTCCATCCAAGAAGAAATCAGTTTGGTTAAGTTGGAAAACATTGAAGAAGCTTATCAGTTTGCCTTGAAAGCTGAGGAGAAATTGAACAAAACACATGAGCAAAGACAAAGAGGTAGAGGTGTTAGATTCCCTAGAGGAAGAGGTAGATCTTATGGTGAAAATGATAGATTTGATCCAGAAAAGACAAATCTGGATAAAGCAAAGACCAAGTGGAAAGATGAAAGTTCATCTAGAGGAAGAGGCAATAATTACCGAGGTGGTTATAATAGAGGTGGTTTCCAAGGAACTTGTTACAATTGTGGAGAAGAAGGAAATAGATCATTTGAGTGTACACATGCAAGTAAGAAGGTCGGTAGTAGTAGAAATGCTTTGGTGCAAGAAGACTCACCGAATGAACCTCAGAAGGAAAAGAACTTGATGGTAAGGAGAGAACTTTGAAGTGAAAGTAATAAGGAAGATCCGGTAAGGAAAATTTTATTTAAGACCAGATGTAGATTTTCTGATGAAGTGTGGAAGGTAATCATTGAAAGCGAAATCTCGGAGAACTTGGCATCCAAGGAAATGGTTACAAAGTTGCATTTGAAAAGGTTGGAACACCCAAAGCCCTATTAGATTTCATGGATCAAGGATGAGCATACACTCTTGGTAAGTGAACAATGTTATGTGAATTTGAAAATTGGAAAGTACTATGATAAGGTGTTATGTGATATCATGCCTATGGATTGTTGTCATATTTTGTTGGGTAGACCTTAGCAATATGATAGACATGCTATATATGATGGGAGATTACATAAAATACTATTGAGGCTGATGGGAGAAAAAAAATCTTGTTACCTTTGATTGAAGAACCTCTTAGTAGTGTTTGTACATCTCTGAAAGTTTTTTAAGGATTTAAAGAAGAATGATGTATGTTTTGCCGTAATTCCTAACAAATCGAGTAAGAAAACAAAGGATAACATCCTTGAAGAGATTGATAAGTTACTCACTAAGTATAGAGAGATCATTTATGATAATGTACCTGATGGTTTTCCACCAAAGAGAAGCATTGATCTTTTTATGGATTTAATCCCTTGAGCTAGTTTACCGAATAAGGCACCACATCGGTTGACACCTACCGAGAATCAAGAATTGAACCGACAAATTCAAGAATTGTTGTAGAAAGGTTTGATCCGAGAAAGTTTGAGTCCTTATGTAGTACCAGTTGTATTGACACCTGAGAAGAATGAAGAATGGTGAATGTGTACAGATTCCAGAGAAATCAACAAGATAACAGTGAAATATAGGTTACCTATACCAAGAATGGATGACATAATGGGTAGTTTGACCAGAGCAAAGTATTTTACCAAAATTGATTTGAAAAGAAGATATCATTATATCAGAATCAGAGAAGGTGATGAGTGGAAGACTGATTTTAAGACAAAATGAGGTTTGTATGAGTGGTTGGTGATGCCTTTTGGTTTAACTAATGCACCAAGTACTTTTACGAGATTGATGAATGAAGTTTTGAAGAAATTCTTTGGTAAATTTTTTATTGTATACCTACTTGATATTTTGATATTCAGTAAGACCATAGAAGAACATTTATTGCATGTTAAACAAGTATTGCAGAGGTTTAAAGAAGAAAAGTTGCTGATTAATCTGAAAAAGTGTTCTTTTATGCAAGAGGAGATTGTGTTTTTGGGATTTGTGATTCAGCTGATGGTTTGAAAATGGATCTTGAAAAGGTTGAAGCTATTTTGAATTGGCCTACACCTGAGAATGTTAGTGAGGTAAGATCATTTCATGGTTTGGCAAGTTTTTACCGAAAGTTCATTAGGAATTTCAGTTCAATTTGTAATGCTTTGACTGAGACTATGAGAGGAGATAAAAGAGAATTCAAGTGGACACATGGACCTAATAAAGGTTTTGAGACTCTGAAGCAGAAGGTTGTTGAATTGTCTATGTTAGCATTGCCTAATTTCAATAAGGTATTTCAAGTTGAATGTGATGCAAGTGGTAGTGCAATAGGAGTTGTCTTGAGTCAAGAAGGTAAACCTGTTTCTTTCTTTAGTGAAAATTTGAATGATGCAAAAAGGAAATATTATGTGTATGATCAATAATTCTATGCTATTGTTCAAGCCCTAAAGAAATGGAGACATTATTTGATACCGAGTGAATTTGTGTTGTATACTGATCATAAAGGTTTACAGTACTTGGGTAGTTAGAATAAGTTGAATTAGAGACATATGAAATGGGTTGAATATTTGCAAAGTTATACATTTGTGATAAAACATAAGAGTGGAGTCACTAACTGAGTTGTTGATGCATTGAGTAGAAGAAGATCTTTGATGACCGAGATGAGAATTGAAGTTCTTGGTTTTGATGACATGAGAGAGTCATATGAATTTGATCCTGATTTTTCTGAGCTATGGAGAAAGTGTAGAGAACCTATTCAAGATCAACTGAGTAATAAATGGGAAGACTCTTTCGTTCAAGGAGGTATGTTGTTTAAAGTTATTCAGTTGTGTATACCGAGAGGATCAATGAGAACTAATTTGATAAAGGAGAAACATAGTACTAGTTTGGCTAGACACTTTGGTGTTGACAAGACATTGAATTTCCTTAAGGAGAAATAATTTTGGCCACAGTTGTATAAGGATATTCATAAATTTGTGAAGAGTTGTGGAATTTGTCAAGTTGCAAAGGGAGTAAGTCAGAATACTGGATTGTATATACCGATTTCTATTCCTGAGAAACCTTGGATTGACATTAGTATGGATTTTGTTCTTGGCTTACCGAAGACAGTAAGAGGTAATGATTCTATATTTGTTTTTGTGGATAGATTTTCTAAGATGACACATTTTATACCCTGTAGAAAGACATTAGATGCAGTGCATATAGGAGATCTTTTCTTTAAGTAAATTTTCAGCTTGCATAGATTATTGAGGAGTATCATCTCTGACCAAGACAATTAGTTTGTTGGATACTTTTGGAAGACTCTTTGGAGAAAGTTTGGCATTGAGTTGAGGTATAGTTCTATGTTTCACCCATAGACTGATGGACAAATAAAAGTTGTGAATAGAAGTTTGGGTAGTGTTTTGAGATGTTTAGTTGGAGACACACTGAGTAATTGGGATTCTATGTTGGCACAAGCAGAGTTTGCATATAATAATTCAGTGAATAGTGTGTGTGTAAATTTTGTACCTAGCTATGAATACAACACTTTAGTAAAACATTAGAGGTTAGCAAAAACCAAAATATGCAAGTAAGAACAATATAGGTAATTAGGGGATTTACTTCCTTCTAGTAGGTGCAAGTATGGTATTCTCAGATTAGACCGAGATCAGTGACAATGCAACACCTAAACAAAGGATTTAAATGATGAAAGCAATCAAATATGAATGCAAATTAATCTATTTTTTATTTATTTTTGATGCAATAAGATGAGAAAAAATCATAATAAATTAATCTAAATGGATTGAAATGATATGCAAATTAAGCTACCAATGATATGAAATATGAAACTAGAATGAATTGAAAACAAGATTGATCTCACAAAACGCTGATTCGCAAGAAGCTTGATAATTACTTTGATGTCAATTCACCAAAGTAAGTATTCAAATTTTGTGGATGATTTGTAAAAAGCTGAGCCTTGATTTTATAGAAATCCAGGGCTTGAGGGTGCATGAAAACAGTCATAAATCACTCTTGATGAACTTAGGTTGATTTTTGAGTCAACAAGAAATCAGAGAAGATTAACTCACAAAATCATGCAAAATCATGCAAGAACAACTTTTGAACTCAAAATAGAATGTTGAGTTTCCAAAAGTTAACAACTTGCATTGATTTCCTGATTTTGAGTTTAACTGCTCTTTGAATGTGCACAATTAATTATGAATTAATTAAATAAATAAAGTGATGTATCCTCAACTTAACAGATTTTTGAAATTAAAACAATTGATTTATGGGTTAATCAATTATTAAATCAAACTTTATTTAAAACTATATTATTAAAAATTGACAATTGACATTAATCAATTAAATAGGAATTTAATCAATTAGTCATAAGATTTTTTATTTTATTGTCAAAATTAAACAATACAATTTTGGAATAATTTAATTAAATTCAATTAAATAATTAAGTGGCAATATTAAATCTAATTAATTAAATATTCAGAATATTCAATTAATAAAACTTTAGGATAAATAAGATTTATCGCCAAATAATAATTAAATTAAAGATAATTAGAATAAATAGGAATATTGCTAGGAATATTCCCCGATGCAGAATTTAGGGTAAAATCAATTGGGACTTGATAATGTGCAGATGTGCCTTAGGTTAGGACTTTGATGTCGATTTCGTTTGAATTTGAAGATGTAGGAGGTTAATGAACCTATAGCCCATTTTTGGGGTATTACATTTTGCCCCTCTTTGAATCATTATGCAAAGCGTGGTGGTTCAAAGAATAGTCTGTATCTAATATATGTATGCAACTGATTTGAAAGATTAAAGATTTGAAAGAATGGAAAAGGAAATACCGACCCGGGACCAGAATGACTAGGAATCAAGATGATGCTAGCTATATCAACAATGAACCGGTGATTACGAAAAAGTGCCAAAATGCCTGATTCTGAACCTTATGATTATGAAGAAGTGAGTGACCAGTTCCAGACCTCAATGTCCTTGTATGAATCATATTGGTATCACATCCTAAACCCATCAGTTATGAAGAACCAAGGAAATGACGCTAATGAACTGATAGTTATAAAAGTTGATACAGTTTACAAGATAGATTTAGGATACCAGATTGGAATAGATTTGCCCCAAGTGATAATAGATTTTCCCTAAGTAATGAGGACTTTAGATGAATCAACAAGTAGATGTGGTTGTTGTCTTGATCACTGAGGAAAGAAATTTGATTGAAAAAATTAGAGTTACAGACTTTGAATGATGTGCAATGCCATGCTGCCTTCGGGATTAAAATTGAAATCTGACAAGAAAAGTCAATGTTATAGTTTAGAAGCATGTTAATTGATTTGAGAAGTGGTTGTGCACATCCAAGAACATGTTATGCATCATTTAGAGGTCCTGGAGACCAAGTTTGACTAGCTTTGACCATGAGTTGACCATGGTTAACCAAGTTGAAATTTTGATAGTTTGATGTAAGATAATCAATTAAGTTGAATTCTGGATTTCTTTGATGATTGAAGGTTGATTATGCAAGTAGTGAATAATATAAATGATCTCAGATTTTGATTTTGATCCTGAAAAAGGATTCTACTTGCTATTTCATTGGATGGACCTTCGTGTAAGATTCAGCTCTTGTAGTCATGTTTAGCATTTTTTTTTTTTCAAGAATCATTTAAGTGTTCAAGCAATTTGTGAGATCATGCAAAGTGCAAAATGAAATGCAAACCTAGGACCTAGGACCTAGTCACTGATCATGTGTCAGTCATTCTCATCATTGAATTTTTAGGTAACTGGATAAATCAATACAATGCCCACTAATTATGAAACCATAGTCATATGAATATTGATTTTTATGCTCAAGAATCAATACAATGCCCACTGGCTAGACAACCATAGACATACGAATATTGATTTTGTTTTCAAAATGTTGGATTAGATATAAGCACCAAGGCATAAGCGCCATGATGACCTGAATATCATGTCCATTTTGATATAGCAATTTGTATAAGCATCAAAACATAGACATCGTGATGACCTGAATACGCCTTGCGTACAAACACATCAAACAATCAAAAGATCATTCTAAATCCAGTGTGAATTACATGTAGTGACACTTTATCATTCACATCCTTAGGTAAGATCACATTTCACAATAGGAGAAAGAACTCACTCAAAAAAGATAATAGTTAGATCAAACTTCCTTGAATTTTCTAGGTATCAATGGTCGAGGTACACATGGCCATCCAATTTGAAATAGAGGCTCTTACAGATGGACACCATTTCAATCCAAAATTTTCAAAGTTGTTAGATTTTCACATACAAGCAAAAGACAAAGAAAAGATTATGCCCCCAGTCATCACTCTCTAAATCCTGTAAAGGATATCATTGAAGAGCTCGTGGGAACAAAATATGCAAAAATCTTAATGTGAATCAGTAAGCATACAAGGAGATAAAAGCATGTAAAAAGCATAGATTATTTTCAGTTTGTGTTTGATGTTTGATTACATTGTTGTAGATGCAAAATCCTTTCTAGAGACAAGACAGATTAGTTGACTCAGATGAAGCTTCAAAGGACTATGACTGGATATGATATATCTAAGATACATTGGAGGCCATAGGATATGACTTTGATTGCCCCCAAGTGTTAAGCATTGATAGGATACAAACGCTTGAGCTGATTGGTGTACAGACCGACTTATTGAAAATAGGAATGCAGAAACAAACTGGGAAATATGTACAAACTAAAGCAAGACTGAAAGCTGGGAAAGACCAAGATTGTGCTGATAGATGGAGCGTTTTGAAACAAGTGGTGCCCGTTTGCTGGGTTTTCACCATCTTGGCAGAGATTCTATTTTTGCTACCAAGGCACCTGTTTCCGGGTTTTCACCAAGGAACTTTTTCTTTTTCTCACTTTTTGTGTATTTTTCATTTTTCCAATTTTTTTTGTACTTTTGATATTTTTTACTTTTTTTGTGAATCATCAAGGTGCCTATTGCTAGGTTTTCACCAAGATGTTCATTTTTTCAAGACTTTTTCCAATTTTTAATATTTTTTTAGGACATTTTACCATAGACTGAATGCCTTAGGCATAGAATTTCTTTAGATGGAGAATGTTGATTGGTTCTCAGAGCTATTCTCCTTCAGTCATTGAGAGTTGATAGGCACCAGAGCCAAAATTAGAAGTGATAAAAAAGAGACCCAGTCAGTTGGGTTCAAACTTCCCCTTGCGCTCTCTATGTGATTGATTTTTAGGATTCTCTCTCAAGACTAGATCGCCAACCTAAAATTCTCTGTGTCTGACTTTCTTGTTGTAACCTATAGACATTATCTTTTGATATACTCTGAGATGATTATATGCTACTTGTCTACGCTCATCTAGTACTTCAAGTTCTTGCAACCTAGACACTCTATAGTCATCATCAGTTACTAGACCATGCATTATGATTCTTAGTGATGGGATTTCAACCTCAATAGGCAATACTACTTCAGACCCATAAACTAAAGTGAAAGGTGTAGCCCCAGTGGGCATTCTGATACTTATTTTGTAGGCCCAGAGAGCTGGATTAATCATGAGATTCCAGTCTCTTCCTATTTTATTAACTGTACGGTGTAAGATTTTCAATAGATTCTTGTTAGAAGCCTCAGCTTGTCCATTCCCTTGAGGATAGTAGATAGATGACCAATGTTGTGTAATCTTGAATTTGGCACATAAATCATCCAAGTCTTTGTTCTTAAATTATCCACCATTATCTATGACTATGGAATGTGGAATACCATACTGGCATATGATGTAGTTCAAGATGAACATAGATATTTGTTTTCTAGTTGGTTGTGTCAAAGGGACTGCTTCTACCCATTTTGTAAATAATTTGTAGCTGTGATTATATGGGTATGTCCATTAGAAGAATGAGGATGTATAGCTCCAATAAGATCAAAGGCACACTGATGAAAAGGCCATTATGTAGTGAAGGGAATTAGATCTCTCCCTAGAGCATGAATTAAGTTTCCATGTACTTGGCACTTTTGACAGTTCTTAGCAAACTTGATAGACTCTTTCTCCATTGCCAGCCAATAGTACCCATCTCTAATAAGTTTTTGAACTAGTGTTAAACCATTTGAGTGTGACCCACATATACCCTCATGGACTTCCTCTAACACACATTGAGACTCTTCTCATTCTAAACATCTAAGGAGCGTACCATCTAGACCTCATTTGTAAAGATCATGACCAATGATGACATATCGGGAGGCATGGCGGATAAGGTATCTCTTTCCATGATGGTTAAAGGTATCAGGGATGATTTGGTCTTTCAGATAGGAGAATAGGTTTTTATATCTAGATGAATCATGACCTACAACAATGAAAATCATGCGGGTTTCAGGGGAGTCATATGCAGGATAAGATAGTGCTTCCACTAGGAACTTGTAGCGGAGCTCATGTTCAGGCTACTGTAATAAAGTAGATAATGTTGCCATTGCATTGGTAGCCTTATTCTCTGTTCTAGGTATTTTCTCAAATGTGATAGATATGAAATACTTCTTTAGATCATCTACCATTCTCTTGTATGGAATGAGCTTTTCATCTTTAGTTTGGTACACATCATTGACTTGATGGATTACAAGTTGTGAGTCTCCATGAATGTGTAAATCTGTTACTCTCCACTCAATTGCTATTTTCATAACATTCAAAAGGGCTTCATATTCAATAATATTGTTTGTACAAGGAAATTTGATTCTAAATGCCTTAGGAATGGAGTATCCTTGAGCAGTGATAAACAAAATGCTTGCTCCAGATCCATTTTGTGTATAGGAGCCATCAAAGAACAATTTCCATTCTCTAGAAGAAAGATTCATGATAGAGGAATCTGGAAATTCCATTTGCATTGGTGTGTCATCAAACAAAGGTGCATTTTCTAATTGATCAGAAATAACTTGGCCTTTAATAGATTTTCTTTTAACATAGTCAATGTCAAATTCACTTAAGAGCATGACCCATTTGGTTAATCTACCTGTGAGGGAAGCTTTGCTGAGTAGGTACTTTAGTGGATCAATTTTAGCTACTAAATGTGTGGTATGAGCCAACATATAATGTCTCATTTTCTATGATGTAAAGATCACAGCTAGACAAGCCTTTTCAATCATAGAATAGTTCTTTTCATATGCCACCAATGTTCTACTGATATAGTATATAGCTCTTTCCTTTTTATTCTCATCATGTTGTGCAAGCAATGCCCCTAGTGATGTATCTGTAGCAAAGACATATAATATCAAAGGCTTCCCTTAAATGGGAGGCATCAAGATAGGAGGATTTGATAGATATTTCTCAATATGATTAAAGTTCTTTTCACACTCCTCGCTCCATGCAAAGGTCACACCTTTATGTAATGTCTTTGTAAAAGGTTGTGATATGTCTCCTAGCTAAGATATGAAGCATCTGATAGATTGAACTCTACCTTGCAATGTCCTCATTTGACTGATGTTCTTGGGAGGTTGCATCTCCATTATAGCCTTTACTTTAGCTGGATCAACTTCAATGCCCTTCTTTGAAACTATGTATCCTAAGAGCTTTCTAGAAGTGACACCCAAAGCACACTTCTTAGGATTTAGTCTGAGACTAAATTTTTCCATTCTGTCTAGTATCTTGCTCAAGTCATTTAGATGTTCATCTCTAATCATAGATTTTGCTAAAGTATCATCAACATAATCCTCCATAGTCCTATGCATCATGTCATGAAAAATAGAAGTCATAGCTCTTTGGTATGTAGCACCGACATTCTTAAGCCCAAATGGCATGACATTCCAGCAGAAGGTACCCTGTGCACATGTAAAAGCAGTTTTCTCTTGATCCTCTGGAGCAATTTTTATTTGATTATATCTAGAAAAACCATCCATTAAAGAATACATCTCAAAGCCTGCAGTCATGTCTACTATCATATCAATGTTAGGTAATGGAAAATCATCCATAGGGCATGCTTTGTTTACATCTCTGAAATTGGTGCACACTCTTATTGATTTTTTTGGTTTAGAAATAGGTACAATATTAGAGATCCATTCCACATAATCAATAACTCAGATAAATCAGGCTTTTAGGAGCTTCTCTAATTCAGCTTTTACCAAGAGTGCAACATGTGGATGCATCTTTCTCAATTTTTTCTTAACAGGTTTAATGTTTGGAGCTATAGATAAATGGTCCATTATAAGATCAGGATTCAACCCTGGCATACTTGAATATTTCCATACAAATTTGATCTTCTTCTTCTTTATTAGGAATGTTGTAAATTTTTTCTTTTCTTCCTCTAATAATGATTATGCTACATGGATCAACTGTGGTTCTTTTGTTGTTCCCAAATTGATAGATTAATTGGGCTCAATTAGAACTAGAGATTTTTCCTATAAATGACTCAGAAGGACATCAAATATCTCATCCTTAGGCACCTCAGAGAGGTTTTAACCTTCGAATACGTCTTTTATTTTTACTCTTGTAGGTTTTGAGACTTCCACAAAGTAGTTTTCACCCTTAGAAATCCTTTTCTTTTTATTCTTATTCTTATTTTTCTAACTAAGATACTTGATGTCTGAATCTGTCATGCTAACGCTCATTTCACTAATCGAAGTCCTCATAGGCTCAACTGCATTTAGGTAGCAAGCAAGGGCATATTCATTGGGAAAGGTATAAATACCTTGGTTCAAGTTGGTGGATGTTATGTCAAGAAGGTTAGGGCATTGGATAGTCAAAGTGGTGAAAGATTGGGAAAGAGTGTTTATGGATATGGATCTGTCATCATTGGTCGTAACTCGACACTCGAGTTCAAAGGTGATATTATAACTTAAGACATTCAATTCATGAATAGGCTCAATGTCATTACAAAAATCTACTTTAGCCATCGATGGATCAGACTCGATAAGTTCATCATTTCTCTCTAGAATTATGTTAGGTTGAGGTGCATATTGGTGAATAACATCAACATGCTTTTTTGTAACAAGTTCATCTAGTTATGGAATGACTCCCCATTCATAGTCATTTGATTCATCTTATGTTTCTTCATCTAGACCTCTTGGAAATCTAAGAACATGAGTAAAGTCAGGATGAATACCCCAAGAAGGATTTCCCTTAGATTCTGATTTGAATTCATACTCGTGGAAATTTGTCTCATAATAACTACCACCTTCCTCTTTTTGATTGTCTTTGAGATTAGCTAGTTCTTGTCTTGCAACTATCTATTGCTCTATAGTAGGTTATTGTGTTTCTACTACATTAATTCTTTTTATTGGATCATCTTCAGCTTCAAGGAGGTCTTTTATTTCTTTAGGTAAATGCTCATAAGGAATGAGTTCATCAGTGGTGTCTAAATCATCACTATCAAATTGTTCAGTTATTTCTCCCTTTAGTTGATTTTCTATGGAAGGCTCAATTTGTTCTAATACATGTAGGGAGTTATTGCTAAGATAGAAAGGTTTCTTCATGTATCCTAGACTTGTATTCTTGTTTGCTCGGCCACGATGATCAAGAGGTGACAGAAGACCTTAACCCTATAGTTCAAGAGGTCATTTTCCTTTATATCCCATCTGTGTGATCAATTTGTCCCCTGGGCCATATGACTTAGAAGGGATATTTGGTATTTTAGTATCACATTTTTTAACCACTTGAGATTTAGGTTCATCTTTGTATAGACATGCAAGCACAACTTCATCATCTTCAAACTCCTTTTTAGATACTTGTTCTGCAACAAAATTTCCTTTATATGTTTCAAGGGGTTCTTTAGACTCTATTTTAGACTATTTCAGAGTTTGCCCATAAGACTTAGGAGAGATAGGGAGAGATGTCAAAGATAAGACTGGCTCTATAGTATATTCTCCCATACCATTTTCTTTGATCTTAACCTCTTTAGCAATGTCTTCCATCTTAGATGTTGAAGCAATGTCTAGCTGCTTAGTGGAAGATTCTCTATTATTGGGAACAAGTTTATCGGCACTCTCTTTCAAGGTATTGCAAATTGTATATAGATTAGTTGGAATCGTCGCCTCAACTCCTTCATAAGGAAATTTCAAACACTGATGGAATGTAGAGGGAATGGCTTTCATGTCATGTATCCAGGATCTTCTTAGGAGGATATTATAAACCAAAGGTAGTATCTTTGATGACAGGACCTGCTCTGATAGGTAGGACAATAGTTTTGTTAGAAGATCTTTCTTGCTCATCATATGGTTTGATAGTTATCTTCTTCATGGGATCAATGGCCATTTCTGAAAATCCCAATTATGTAGTCAAGCTGAAAGAACAAATGTTTAGGCTAGCACCTCCATCTATCAACACACATTTGACATGATGGCTTTGGATGAAGACTTCAATATGAAAAGGCTAGTAATGCAGATGACTCAAGGAGTTATCATCTTCCTCTAAAAAGGAAATGTACTATGGAGATGTAAGATGACCAACCATAGTCTGGAATCTGTCTAAATCAAGGTCATCAGGAACATTGGATCCGAGTAGAGCTTTATCTAGAATGGCTCTATGAGCTGGAGATATCCGAAGCAACTCAAGCATGGAGATTTTAGCATTTGTGTGCTGGAGTTGTTGGACAATACTGTATGAAGTAGGCCTCATGTCTTTAGGATTTGAAGATTTAGATGTAGCCTTCTCTTTAGAAGTAGATGAAAGATTGAAAGGCACCTTAGGGACATTTGATGAGTCTGATATTTTTCCTTGTAGGTGTGCCTAAGCTTGTGATCGAGTAACTGCATTAGCTGATTGATTATCTCTATCTCTTCTTACAATTGTGATGACATTGCAACACTCAGACAGGCATGGTTCAACCATATTGATAACAACATTATTTCTTGAGTAGGCATAATTGACTTTAGCACCCATATTAGGTTGAGAAAAAGAATCTTCTTTACCATGTTTAAGAAATGGTTCTGTGAATGGTATATGACTGTTATTGCTCTTATGATTGTCAATCATGATGTTTCCATTATCAATTTTGTCTTGTATAATGTGCTTCAAGCAAATACAATTATTAGTCTTATGGCCTTTATTGTGATGGAATTCATAGAAATCGTTCTCTCTCCACCATTTCAGTTTAGGTTCTGGATCAAAGACTTTCATCTTAGGCAATTAGATGATTTTGTTTGCCAATAAAGTTTTCATGGCTGATTCCAAGGATTCTCCAAGAGGAGTGAATTTTCGATTAGGATCTATAGCCCAAGGTTTGTAATTAGATGACTTTTTGTTGGACTCTATGGCTTTGGCTTTGGAAGCTTTGATGGCTTCAGTACCAACAGTGAGATTGAAAGTAGGTGCCTTAGATGGGGCATGAATATTATCAACAATGCCATTTGTGATAATGCCTTTAATCTTGTTCTAGTTTTTGTTCTTTTCCTTAGAACTAGATCCAGATTCATACTTGTCTTTTTTAAGTGTGATGTCTCCTTTTTTCACAAGTACTTTCTCAATTTTGATCGCATTATCTACCATCTTGTCAAAAGATGTATGATTTTGCATTTGTAAAGGGTAGTTAATTTCTAGAACAAGATTGTTGATGAAGATTTTCAGCTTCTCAGTTTCTGGAATAGGTATATCATATAGAGAAAATGTCTTCCTCCACCTCTTGAGAAATGTCAGGAATGGTTCTCCTGGATATTGTTTCAGATTGCAGATGTCGATCATGGTGACCAGATGTTGAATATTGTAGGAGTATTGTTAATAGAATAGTTTGATTAACTCCTCAAAAGTTTTGATAGTAGGGGGCATTCTAGAGAGCCAATGAATGACTGCTCCTCCTAGAGATCAAGGGAAAATACACATTAAGTAGGTTGGTTCATGCATAAACTCCATAGATTGAGTACAAAATTCTCTGATATGATCTTGAGGGTCAGAGTTTCCATCATACTTATCATATTGAGGCATCTCCACTCTTTTAGGGAATGGTGGCATGTACAAGTCTTTATCAAATGGAAAAGGATATAGAGCCTCCATGGAGAACTCTTTAGGTTCCTTTTCTTTCTCAAGTTTGTTAAGTTTGACTTGCATGGCATGCATCTGTTTCATCATAGCCATGATAGGAGTTTCTTCATCATGTGTAATGATATCTTCCACATTAAAGTTTGGAGAAATTTTAGCTCCTTGATGAGCTAACTCTAGAAAGTATGCTTCTCTATCTTCCTTCAAGAAATGTTTCATCATTCTTTTGAAGTCATCATCATTTTGATATCAAACAATTTCAGAAGGTGTAGGTTCTCGATCCATACTGTGTTGAGATTGGTGTCCTTGAGACCTGTGATGTGTCCCTCCATGAGACATGTTTGGAGTTTTAGGGTTCCCTGGATTAGATTGAGGTGGGGTTTTTTGATTACCTCTATAAGTTGATGGAGGGGGTACGTAACAGGTTTTCAATTGAAAATTTCCAAGACTTTCATCTTCGTAAAGAATAGAATTGTAGAGTTGTTCAAGAGTTGGGGCCTAGAGAATATTCAGAGGTATTGTATGGGATACTTCTCCAGAGATCTTGTGTGACGAAGCTCTAGTTTCCACCATTAACCTTGGGTGAAGCCAAAGAATAAGATGAAGACAACTAATGAATGAATTGATTCTAAAAGATCAAATGACGCAACCTTGTCAAGATTGAAGTGATTAAAGAATAGTTCAGACATAAATGAAGGATACTATGCCACAATAGTGTGGGTAGATGCCCAACAGATGGCGGGCACAAGTTCACAACCCTTAGTCGTTTAGTAAAAAGATTAAATTTTGAAGATAATTTTGACAAGGTTTTGACACAACATGAAAAAGACTCATATCGATAAATTAGAAGGCTAAATCAGACTCAAGTGACCACTTTAGGAAAATGAATGTATTCATTATAGGTTCTTCTCTATTCCTGACACAATGATTTGTTTGACAAATTCTAGAAATAGGCTGTAAAATTGGATTTCTGACAAATTTGACCAATCTCTGACAACTTTGACTTTGGCTTTGATACGAGTTTTGAAATTTTAGGATGCCTTTTGACACCAGAAAGGATTTTTCCTTTAGATTTGCAATTTTTTCAGTTTTCAGTACCAGTTTGTTTGCAAATTTTTCTGTCCAGATTTTTAAGATCTGTGTAAAAGTTTGTCTCAAGTAACCAAGAAGATATCAAGCACGCAAAATAGAAAGCAAGGGAAGCAAGAAATCATCTGAAAACAATGAACAAGGGAAAAAGAAACCTTGCACATGAACAAGAAATAGTGACTTATTGTGCTAATCCCTAGAACTGCTAATTGTGTATGTTCCAAAAAAAATCTCAATAACGCACATATTCCTAGAAAAATATTTCTTTTTGGCCTCACTAGGGTTTGTAGTAATGATCTGACTCTACAACTTTTGTGATCTCAAGAGGGCGAAATCCAATCCAGTCGCATCGAGGTTTTGACATAGTCCAAGAAATTAATCAAACAGGAGCTGCTAGGGAGATCTGATAGCCCAACAAGAGACCACACCTGTGAAGATTTCCTCCACAAGGACATTTATATAGCCGCTACTGCTACCATGGAGAAAATGGCTATTACCACTTGAGGTTCCATCCACATGGTTTACCCAATTAAGACAATTTCCACTATGGTTAACCCTCTCTAAAGGTGACTCACAAAAGATACCACAGGGGGACTAGATCAGATTCAAGGATCTGGGTTTCTAGTACTATCCAAAAAGGAAGTAGAGCATAATCCCCTAACCTCTTCACTTCATGAAGACAAATCAGATAGATTAATCTAACATGCTAAGACCAAGATTATCTCACAAAGATCTATGATGTCAACTGCTTATGATCTATCAACCTCTCTAGAGAGAGAATGTATCAATCAAAAGTTGAAGACACATGAATCTAGTAGAACGTGAGACTTTCTCAGTACCTTCCCTACCTACAAGGGGATCCTTCATCAAGAGGAGCTTCGCATGAATAAACAAGCGAAAGAAGCTCAATCTCTCAGGATCATCCACAAATAGTGTTCATAGGGCCTATTTACTATATGTAACAGATATGCAAAAAGAAAATCTATGTTCATTTTATAGCCCAAAAATTGAAGTCTGATTTATGAAAGTAGGAAAGGCACTCAAGCTAGACATGTGAGATATTCATTTTATGTTCAAATTGAAATGTTTTCAGATGTAGTAGAATACCCAAATTCCCTTGCAATGCGCTTAGTAGATTTTACTTGATTTTTAGCTTTGTTAAGCAATCCCATGCAAGCAAGCCACAAACTCTCTGACAAGAAAACAAGCAAACAAGATATGCAACGTATATTCAACTTATGAAAACCCTAGGGTTAGATCTAAAAATAAATTATTAGGAGCAATAATAACCAGCAACTAATCCAAATGACAACTCATATCATTCATTGAACCATGTGAAAAATAAGTCCATACCCATCACAAAATTTAATTTTTTTTGTTGCATTTGACCTAGTCAACAAGATCTAATTTTTTTGATATGATTTTAGCCACAAAAGTAGAAATCCAAAATAGAGACCCCTGCTAAAAAATAGAGAGCTTTCCAAAAATGTAAAAATTTTACAAAAATCTCTTCATTTGTGCCCTAGAGACCCATTTTACCAAAATAGACCATTTTTTGTAAATTAACTATTTGAGCTATTATATTGCATCCAAATTTAAAACACAAAAAATAGACCCCCTATATAATTTAAAGAAATTTTTGACAATGTAAAAATTTCTAAAAAATATGCTGATTTGTGTCAAAAATTAATTTTTCCCAGAAAATCAAGAAAAAATTATTAAAAATTCAAAACATCTCAGAAAATTCTGAATTGTTTATTGAAGCTTTCCTAATATGTCTCCAAACCGCAAAAAAAATTTCAAACCACAACTCCAAGCCGTTTGGGAGATAAAATTAAATCTTTTAAACTTTAGGGTTTTAGCTCCAAAAAAAAATCAAAACCATCATGTAAAGGTGGGTTGCCCCATGGTGGGTGTCAGAAATGTGTGTGAATTTTGTACCTAGCTATGAACACAACATTTCAGTAAAACATTAGAAGTTAGCAAAAAACAAAATATGCAAGTAAGAACAATATAGCTAACCAGACGATTTACTGTCTTCTAGTAGGTGCGAGTATCGTATTCTCAGATTAAACCGAGATCAATGACAATGCAACACCTAAACAAATGATTTAAATGATGAAAGCAATAAAATATGAATGCAAATTAATCTATTTGTTTTTAATTTTTGATGCAATAAGATGAGAAAAACTGATAATAAATTAATCTAAATGGATTGAAATGATATGGAAATTAAGTTAACAATGATATGAAATATGAAACTAGAATGAATTGAAAACAAGATTGATCTCACAAAATGCTAATTCACAAGAAGCTTGATGATTCCTCTGATGTCAATTCACTAGAGTAAGTATGCAAATTCTGTGGATGATTTGTAAAGAGCCGAGCCTTGATTTTATACAAATCTAGGGCTTGAGGGTGCATGGAAAAAGTCATAAATCACTCTTGATGAACTCAAGTTGATTTTTGAGTCAACAAGAAATCAAAGAAGATTAACTCACAAAATCATGCAAAATCATGCAAGAACAGCTTTTTAACTCAAATCAGAAGTTTAGATCAACTTTTGAACTCAAAACAGAATGTTGAGTTTCCAAAAGTTAACAACTTGCATTGATTTTTTAATTTTGAGTTTAACTGCTCTTTGAATGTGCACAATTAATTATGAATTAAATAAATAAAGTGATTTATCCTCAACTTAACTGATTTTTGAAATTAAAAAAATTAATTTATGGGTTAATCAATTATTAAATCAAACTTTATTCAAAAAATATATTATTAAAAATTGACAATTGACATTAATCAGTTAAATAGAAATTTAATCAATTAGTCATTGTGTGTGTGAAAATTGTACTTGATCTGTAGACACAACACTTCAGTAAAACATTAGAGGTTAGCTATAATCAAAATCGTGCAAAATCGAAATCTAATCTAACCAAGCGATTTACTGCCTTCTAATAGGTGCAAGATTGATGTTCTCAGATTATAATTGAGATCAGTGACCTAGATGACACCTAAACGAAGGATTTAAATGCAATTGATCTAGATATGAATTGAATGCAATTAATCTATTTTTTAAAGATTTTTTCTATGCAATAAGAATGATAAAAACTGATATGAATCTATGCTAATATGAAATTGATATGCTATGAATGCTATTGAAAATTGATATGCTATGAATGTAAAAATAAGATTGATCTCACAAAGATGTCGATTCGCAAGAGCTTTGATTCTTCAATTCCAATTCTCCAGCGTGATTGTGCAAAATATGAGATGAATTATGAAGAGCTGAGCCTTATTTTTATAGAAATCCAAGGCTTTGGAGGTGCATGAGAAAAAGCCATAAATCACTCAAATAACTCAACTTGATTTTTGAGTTATTTTTAAATAAAGATAATTAAGTCACAAAAATCATGCAAAAGCACAGTTCAACTTGAATTAGAAGTTTAGATCAACTTTAAAACTTGAAAAGATGTTGAGTTTCAAAAAGCTAACAACTTGCATTGATTTTCCAATTTTGAGTTTAACTGGTCCTTGAATGTGCACATGGATAATTATGATTTAATAAATAAATAAAGTGATTTATTCTCAACTTAACTACTTTTTGAAATAAAATAATTAATTTATGGGTTAATTAACTATTTAAACAAACTTTTATTAAAAATTATACTATTAAATAATGACAACATGCTTTAATTAATTAAATAAGAATTTAATCAATTATTCATAGGAATTTTGATTTATTGTCAAAATTAAATAATACAATTAATAATAGATATAATTAAATTTAATTAAACAATTAAGTGGCAAATATTAAATCTAATTAATTAAATATGTAAAATATTTAATTAATCAAATTTTAGGATAAATGTGATTTATTGCCAAATAATTATAAAATTAAAGATAATTATGATGATTAGGAATATTCCCCGATGTAGAATTTAAGATAATCAATTATGATTCGATGATGTTTAGATGTGCCTTAGATTAGGACTTTGATGTCAATTTCATTCGAATTGAAGATGTAGGAGATTAATGAACTTATAGCCCATTTTTGGGGTATTACATTTTTCCCCTCTTTGAATTACTGTGCAAAGCACAGTGGTTCAAAGAAAGTCTGTGTTTGATAGAGATATGAAACTGATGCGAAATTGATAATTGATATGAGACAGAAGCTGATTGATAGTGATTTGATATGAAGATAATAGGTCCTGAATGACCAAAGATAATGTTCACTATAGCAGTGATGAACCGCGGATTGCGAAAAAGTGTCAAAACACCTGATTCCAAACCTTAGGATTGCAAAGAAGTGAGTGACCCGTTCTAGACTCGATTGTCTTAGTAGAACTAGCAGGTATCACATCCGAATCCTTCAGTTGCCAAAGAACCAAGGGAAGAACACTGATGAACCGATGGGTGCAAAAACTGATATAGTTTACAAGATTAGGAGAATACCAGATTGATATGGATCTTGATGAATCTGATATGCCCCAAGTGATGAGGTCTTTTTGATGAATCAGTAACTAGACGTGATTATTGTCTTGATTACTGATGAAAGATATTGATTTCCAATTTGATTACAGACTTTGAATGATATGCAATACCATGCCCCCTTCAGGATTAAAATTGAAATCTGACAAGAAAAGTCAGTGTTGAGAGTTTAGAAGCATGTTAATTGATTTGAGAAGTGGTTAAACACATCCGGTGAATGCATTCTACATCGTTTAGAGGTCCTGGAGACCAAGGTTGACTAGGTTTGATCATGAGTTGACCATAGTTGACCAAGTTGAAATTTTGATAGTTTCATGTAAGATAATTAGTTAAGTTGAAAAATGGATTTCTACTATGATTGAAGGTTGATTATGCAAGTAGTTGACAATATGAATGATCTCAGATTTTGATTTTGATCCTGAAAAAGGATTCTACTTGCTATTTCGTTGGAGGAACCTTTGTGTGGGATTCAGCTCTTATTAGATTGGAAGATGCGAGTGGAGAATCATTTAAGCTTCGAAGTTTATTTAGCCATTGTGAGATCATGCAAACATGCAAAATGCAAAGAGACATGCAAGATGAAATGCAACCTAAGACCTAGGACCTAGTCATTGATCATGTGTCAATTTTTTATCATCATTGAACTTTTAGGTAACCAGATAAATCAATACAATGCCCACTAGCCATGAAACCATAGACATATGAATATCGATTTGTATGCACAAGAATCAATACAACACCCACTGGTTATACAACCATGGACATATGAATATTGATTTGTATTCGGAATGTTGGATTAGATATAAGCATCAAGGCACAAACACTAGGATGACCTGAATATCATGTCCATTTTGATATAGCAATTTGTACAAGCATCAAAACATAAACATCGTGATGACCTGAGTATGCCTTGCATTTAACATACACATCAAATAATCAAAAGATCATTCTAAATCTAGTGTGAATTACCCGTAGTGACCCTTTATCATTCACCTCCTTAGGCAAGATCGCGTTTCACAGTAGGAGAAAGAATTTACTTCAAAAAGATAATAGTTAGATTAAACGTCCTTGAATTTTTTGGGTATCAATGGTCGAGGTACGCATGGCCATCCAATTCAAGATAGAGGCTCTTACAGTCAGACACCATTTCAATCCAAAATTTCCAAAGTTGTTAGATTTTCACATACAAGTAGAAGACAAAGAAAAGATTATGCCCCTAGTCATCACCCTCTAAATCCTGTAAAGGACATCATCGAAGAGCTCGAAGGGACACAATATGCAAAAATCTCAATGTGGATCAGTAAGCATACAAGGAGATAAAAGCATGAAAAGCACAAATTTTTTTAGTTGAGTTTTGATGTTTGATTGTTGTAGATGCAAAATCCTTTCTGGAGATGAGACAGACTAACTGACTCAACTGGAAGCTTCAAAGGACTCTAACTAGATAGGAAATGTCTAAGATACATGGGAGACCATAGGATATGACATTGATTTCCCCCAAATTTGAACATTGATAGGATACAGACGCTTGAGCTGATTGGTGTACAGACCGACTTATTGAAACCAGGATATGCAGAAACAAACCGGGAGATAGGTACAAACTAAAGCAAGACTGAAAGCTGGGAAAGACCAAGATTGTGCTGATAGATGGAGCATTTTGGAACAAGTGGCACCCGTTTGCTGGGTTTTCACCATCTTGGCATAGATTCTATTTTTGCTACCAAGGCGCCTGTTTCCAAGTTTTCACCAAGGCACTTTTTCTTTTTTTTTTCTTTTTTTTTGTATTTTTCATTTTTTTCAATTTTTTTTTGAATTTTTGATATTTTTTTATTTTTTTGAATTTTTGATATTTTTTTATTTTTTTGAATTTTTGATATTTTTTTATTTTTTTGTGAATCATCAAGGCACCTATTGCTAGGTTTTCACCAAGATGTTCATTTTTTCAGGACTTTTTCTGATTTTTAGGATTTTTTTAGGATATTTAACCATAGATTGAATGCCTTAGGCATAGAATTTCTTCAGATGGAGAATGTTGATTGGTTCTCAGAGCTTTTCTCCTTCAGTCGTTGAGAGTTGATAGGCACCAGAGCCAAAAGTAGCAGTGATAACAAAGGGACCTAGCCAATTGGGTTCGAACTTCCCCTTGCGTTCTTGATGTGATTGATTTTTAGGATTTTCTCTCAACACTAGATCACCAACCTGAAATTCTCTATGTCTGACTTTCTTGTTGTAGCCTCTAGACATTCTTTTCTGATACACTCTAAGATGATCATACGCTGCTTACCTATGTTCATCTAGTAATTCAAGTTCTTGTAACCTAGACAATCTGTAGTCTTCATCAGTGACAAGTCCATGCATTCTAATTCTGAGTGATGGGATTTCAACCTTAATAGGCAGTACCACTTCAGACCCATAAACCAAAGTGAAAGCTGTAGCCCCTGTAGGTGTTCTGATACTAGTTCTGTATGCCCAGAGAGATGGATTGATCATGAGATGCCAGTCTCTTCCTATTTTATTCACTGTTCTGTGCAAGATTTTCAAGAGATTTTTGTTTGAAGCTTCAGCTTGTCCATTCCCTTCAGGATAGTAGATAGATGACCAATGTTGAGTAATCTTGAATTTGGCACATAGGTCATCTAGGTCCTTGTTTTTGAATTGTCCCCCATTGTCTGTGACTATGGAATGAGGGATCCCATATCTGCAAATGATGTAGTTCAGGATGAACATAGCGATCTGTTTCCCTGTTGCTTGTGTTAGAGGAATTGCTTCTACCCATTTTGTAAAATAATCTGTAGCTGTGATGATATGGGTATGTCCATTAGAAGAGTGCAGATGGATAGTGCCTATGAGATCAAATGCCCATTGTTGAAAAGGCCATTGTGTAGTAAAGGGAATTAGATCTCTCCCTGGAGCATGAATCAAGTTGCCATGTACTTGACACTGTTGACAATTTTTAGCAAATTTAATAGCCTCTTTCTCCATTTCAGGCCAATAGTACCCGGCCCTAATAATTTTTCGAGCTAACGTTAAACCGTTCGAGTGTGACCCACATATACCCTCATGGACTTCCTCTAATGCACGTTGAGACTCTTCCCATTCTAAACATCTAAGCAGTGTACCATCTAGACCTCATTTATATAGATCATTACCAATGATGACATATCGGGATGCGGATCGGATAAGGTTTCATTTCTCAAAATGGTTAAAGGACTCAAGGATGATTTGGTCATGGAGATAGGAGAATAGATTTTTATAGCGAGATGAGTCATAACCTACAACAGTGCAGATCATGTAGGTTTCAGGGGAGTCATATGCAGGATAGGATAGGGCTTCCACCAGGAACTCATAGCGTAGCTCATGTTCGGGCTGCTATAAGAGAGTAGATAGTGTCGCCATTGCATCAACAGTCTTATTCTCCATTCTGGGTATTTGCTCAAATGTGATAGAGATGAAGTATTTCTTTAAATCGTCTACCATTCTCTTGTAAGGAATGAGCTTTTCATCTTTGGTTTGGTACACATCATTGACTTGGTGGATAACCAATTGTGAGTCTCCATGGATGTGCATCTCTGTAACTCTCCACTGTATTGCCATTTTCATACCATTGAGAAGTGCCTCATATTTAGCAATATTGTTTGTGCAAGGAAACTTTAATCTGAATGCTTTGGGTATCGAGTATCCTTGAGGAGTGATGAACAATATGCCTGCTCCAGATCCATTCTATGTGTAGGAGCCATCAAAGAATAACCACCATGCTCTAGAAGAGAGGTGCATGATAGAGGAATCAGGAAATTCCATTTGCATGGGTGTATCATCAAACAGTGGTGCTTTAGCTAATTGATCAGCAATGACTTGTCCTTTGATATCTTTTCTTTCAACATATTCAATATCAAATTCACTCCAGAGCATGACCCATTTAGCTAGTCTACCTGTGAGGGCAGCTTTGCTTAGGAGATATTTCAGTGGATCAATTTTAGCTACCAAATGAGTAGTATGAGCTAACATGTAGTGTCTCAATTTCTATGATGCAAAGATCATAGTGAGACAAGCTTTCTCAATCATAGAATAGTTCTTTTCATACGCCACCAATGTTATGCTTATATAGTAGATGGCTCTTTCCTTTTTGTCTTCATCATGTTGCGCTAGCAATGCCCCCAGTGATGTGGCTGTTGCAGAGACATACAAGATCAATGGCTTCCCATGAATAGGAGGCATCAAGATAGGTGGATTTTAAAGATACTTCTTGATATGGTTAAAGTTGTTCTCACATTCTTCATTCCATGCAAAGGTCACACCTTTATGTAATGTTTTTGTAAAAGGCTGTGATATGTCCGCTAGCTATGATATGAATCTTCTGATAGATTGAACTCTACCTTGCAACGTCCTCATTTGACTGATATTTGTGGGAGGTTGCATCTCTATTATAGCCTTGACTTTAGCCGGATCAACTTCAATGCCTTTCTTTGAAACTATGTATCCTAAGAGCTTTCCAGAAGTGACACCAAAAGCACACTTCTTAGGATTTAGTCGGAGACTAAATTTTTCCATTCTGTCAAGGATCATGCTCAAGTCAGTTAGATGTTCAGTTCTGATCATTGATTTTGCTAAGGTATCATCAACATAATCCTCCATTGTTCTATGCATCATATCATGAAAAATAGATGTCATTGCTCTTTGGTATGTAGCTCCCGCATTTTTGAGTCTGAATGGCATAACATTCCAATAGAAGGTTCCCCACGCACATGTGAAAGCTGTTTTCTCTTGATCTTCTAGAGCAATTTTGATTTGGTTGTACCTAGAAAAGCCATCTATTAAGGAATACATTTCATATCCCGCAGTCATGTCCACTATCATATCAATGTTAGGCAGTGGAAAATCATCCTTAGGGCATGCTCTGTTCACATCTCTAAAGTCCGTGCACACTCTGATTGAACCATCTAGTTTTGAAATAGGTACAATGTTAGAGATCCACTCAGCATAGTCTATGACACAGATGAATCTAGCTTTTAGGAGTTTTTCTAGTTCTTCTTTGACTAAGAGTGCAACATGAGGATGCATCTTTCTCAATTTTTACTTGATTGGTTTTACTCCAAGAGAAATGGATAGATGGTGCATAATGAGATTGGGATCCAATCCTGGCATATCTGAATATTTCTATGCAAAATTGATCTTTTTTTCTGATAAGAATGTAGTGATTTTCTGTTTCTCTTCTTCTGATAGAGATTGTGCTACATGTACCAATTGTGGTTCCTTTGTTGTACCCAAATTGATGGATTGAGTGGGCTTAATCAGAACTGGAGATCTATCCTATAAATGACTTGGAAGGACATCAAATATCTCATCCTTAGGTGCCTCAGAGAGGTTTTCACCTTCAGATATGTCTTTTCTTTTTACTTTTGTAGGATCTGAGACTGCCACAAAGTGGTTTTCACCCTCAAAACTCTTTTTCTTTTTATTTTTATTTTTTTGACTAAGATATTTGATGTCCGACTCAGTCATGCTGACGCTCGGTTCACTGATGGAAGTCCTCATAGGCTCGACTACATTGAGGTAACAAGCAAGGGCATAGTCACTGGAAAAGGTGTAAACACCATGGCTTGGGTTTGTGGAAGTTTGGTCGATAAGATCAGGGCATTGGATAGTCAAAGCAGGAAAGGCTTGGGATATGGTGTTCACAAACATGGATATGTCATCATTGGTCCTAACCTGATGCTCAAGTTCAAAGGTGACATTACAGCTCAAAATGTTCAATTCATGAATAGGCTCAACATCATCATGGGAGTCCTCTTCAGCCATAGGTGGATCAAACACGTTAAGTTCATTGTTTCACTCTAGACCTACATTGGGTTGAGATACATATTGGTGAATAACATCAATATATTTCTTTGTGATAAGCTCATCTTCTTCTGGAATGGCACCCCATTCATAGTCATTTGACTCAGCTTCTGATTCAGGATCTCTAGGAAATCTTAGAAAATGTGTGAAATCAGGATGAATACCCCAAGAAGGATTACCCTTAGTCTCTGACTTGAATTCATATTCATGGGAATCAGTGTCAGAATAACTACCCCCTTCTTTTTGATCAGTTTGATTGCCTTCGAGATTGGCTGGTTCTTGTGGTGCAACCATCTCTTGCACTACAGTAGGTTCTTGTGTGTCTACTACATTAATTCTTTTGATAGGATCATCTTTATCATCAAGAAGATCTTTGATCTCTTTAGGCAATTTTTCATAGGGGATGAGTTATGAACTATCTGAATCATCATCTGAGGGTTTTATCTCTTCTTTCTTGAGAAGGGGTTCTCCTAGTGCAATTTGTTCTATGACATGAGAACAACCACCTTTGAGATGATAGGGTTTCTTCTTAAAGCCTAAGCCACTAGTATCTTTGTTGGCTCTACCAATATGTGGAATGGGTGTCACAAGACCCTTTCCTCTGATTCCTAGAGGTCCTTGACCGGAATATCCCATCTTGGCTATCAATTTGTTCCCTGGACCATATGAATTAGAAGGGATTGTAGGTGCTATAGATTCACTAGGTTGAACAATTTTGGATTCAGAATCATCTTTGTATAGCCATGCAAGCACAGCTTCATCCTCTTCAAATTCTTGTTTGGATACTTGCTCCACCACAAAATTTCTTTTGTATGCTTCCATAGGTTCCTTAGGTTCTGATTTAGACTGCTTCAAGGATTGTCCATATGACTTAGGTGAGATTGGGAGAGATGTCAGAGACAAGACTGGCTCTATAGTGTATTCTCCCATCCCATTTTCTTTGATATTGATCTCTTTAGCAATGTCTTCCATCTTGGATGTGGAAGCCACATTTTGTTACTTGATGGAAGATTCTCTATTATTAGGTACAAGCTTATTGGCACTTTCCTTCAATGTATTGCAAGTGGTACTCAGATTTGCTGGGATAGTAACTTCTACCCCTTCATAGGGAAATTTCAAGCATTGATGGTACATAGAAGGAATGGCTTGCATTTCATGGATCCTGGGTCTCCCTAGAAGGATATTGTAAGCCAATGGTAGATCAAGCACCTGACATGTGGTATCTTTGATGACTAGACCCACTCGGATGGGTAAGACAATGGTGCCTTTAGAAGCTCTTTCTTGTTCATCATAGGCTTTTATGGTGATCTTCTTTCAAGGATCAATAGCCATTTCTAAGAATCCCAACTGTGTGATTAAGTTGTATGAACAAATGTTGAGGCCTACGCCCCATCTATCAACACACATTTGACTCGACAGTTCTGGATCAAGACTTCTATGTGAAAGGGCTGATTATGTGGGTGACTCAAAGAGTTGTCATCTTCCTCTGAAAAGGAGATATATTGTAGAGATGTTAGATGACCAACCATAGTCTGGAACCTGTCTAGATCTAGATCATCAGGAACATTAGAGCCGAGCAAAGCTTTGTCTAGGATATCTCTGTGAGCTGGAGATATTTGAAGTAACTCAAACATAGCGATTTTGGCATTGGCATGCTGGAGTTGTTGGACGATGTTGTAAGATGTAGGTCTTGTATCCTTTGGATTGGAAGATTTTGAGCCAGCCTTCTGTTTGGAAGTAGATGTGAGGTTGAAAGGTATCTTAGGGACATTAGATGAACTTGGTGTTTGTCCTTTCAGATGAGCCTGAGCTTGTGATCTGGTAACTACATTAGTTGAGGAATGATTTCGGTCTCTTCACACAATTATGATGACATTGCAGCTCTCAGAGAGACATGGTTCAACCATATTGATGACAGCATTGTTTCCAGGGTAGGCATAGTTGAATTTTTCCCCCATGTTAGGCTGAGAAGTGGAAACTCCCTTGCCATGTTGTGGAAATGGTCCTATAAATGCTGTGTGATCATTATTGCTAGTAGGATTATCGATCGTGATGTCCCCTTGATCTATCAAGTCTTGAATGGTATGCCTCAAGTGGAAGCATCCATTAGTCTTGTGGCCTTTAGTCTGATGGAAAGCACAAAATTCATTATCTTTCCACCAATATAGTTTTGGATGCGGATCAGGGTTTCAGATTGGTGGTAAAGAGATCATGTTATCAGCTATCAGGGTTCTCAAGGCAGATTCCAAAGATTCTCCCAGGGGAGTAAACTTTCATTTATTATCCCATCATTTGAATGGCTTCTTCAGAGATGGTTCAGCAAATTTTTACTCTGAAGCTTCAATGGCTTTGGTGGCAAGGGTGAGATTGTAGGCCGGTGCCTTTGATGGGGTGTGGATAGTGTCAACAACACCATCAGAGACGATACCTTTATTTCTATTCCAGCTCTTGTTTTTATCTTTTGAGCTAGATCCAGATTCAGACTTGTCCTTTTGAAGTGTGATTTCTCCTTTCTTGACAAGTACTTTCTCAATCTTGATTGCATTATCCACCATTTTATCAAAAGATACATGATCTTGCATTTGTAATGGATAGTTGAGCTCTGGAATAGGGTTATTGATAAAGATTTCAAGTTTCTCCATTTCGGAAATTGGTCTAGCATATAGAGAAAACTTCTTTCACCACCTCTTGAGAAAAGTTAGGAATGATTCCCTTGGATATTGCTTGAGGTTACAGATATCGATCATGGTAATCAGATGTTGAATATTGTAGGAATATTGTTGATAAAACAATTTAATCAATTCCTCAAAATTTTTGATCGTAGAAGGTAATCTCAAAAACCATTGAATGGATGCTCCTCCCAAGGATCTAGGAAAAAGATGCATCAGACAGGTCAGTTCATGCATGAATTCCATGGAGTGCGTACAGAACTCTCTGACATGATCTTGAGGATCAGAGTGTCCATCATATTTGTCATACTTTGGCATCTCCACTCTTTTTGGGAATGGAGGCATATACAAGTCTTTGTCAAAAGGGAAAGGACAAAGGGCCTCCATGGAGAATTCCTTGGGTTCCTTCTCTTTCTCAATTTTATTCATTTTGACCTGCATAGCGTGCAGCTGGTTCATTATGGCTATCATCAGAGTTTCTTCCTCATGCATGATGATATCTTCGACATTGAAGTGAGGAGGAAGTTTAGCTCCTTCCTGGGCTAATTGCAAAAAGTATGCCTCTCTATCCACTTTCAAGAAATGCCTCATCATTCTCTTGAATTCATCGTCATTCTGACATCAATGGATTTCAGAGGGTGTAGGTTCTTGGTCGGCATTATGTTGAGAATGATGTCCTTGGGATCCTCCTCCTAGAGAACCGTGGTTTGTCCTTGCTTGAGACATGGTAGGAGTTTTTGGGCTCCCTGGAATAGATTGAGGAGGAGTTTGTTGATTACCTCTGTGAGTTGATAGAGGAGGTATGTAACCAGTTTTCAATCAAAAGTTACCGAGACCGTCATCTTCTTAGATACCTGACTTAATAAGTTGTTAAAGAGTTGGACCTGGGGTATTGGTCAAAAGTAAGTTCTGAGATGTTTCTTCTGATTTCTTGTGCGAAGAAGCTCTGGTCTCCACCATTAACTTTGAATGAAACAGAAAAAAAGGACAAAGACAACTGAAGAACAATTTGATTTGAGAAAATCAGATGATGTAACCTTGTCAAGATTATGATAGTTTTGAAGATCTGATGAGACGTGGGTGAAGGATACTATTCCCTAGATGTATGGGATAGATCGCCCAAAAGATAGCGGATACGAGTTCTCAACACTTAGGCTATTTTTGAAGATTGATTGAAGATTGATAGTTATGACAAAGTTTTGACACGAGATAAAAAGGACTCAAATTGATCAAACAGAAGGCTAGATCGAATTCAAAAGATTAATCTCAAAAAATGGTAGAATGCTCAATAGTTGCTGCTCTATTCCTGACACAATGATATTTTTGATAGATTCTGGAACTAGGTTGGAAACATTGGATATCTTGCAATTTGACAATTTCTGACAACTCTCTCAAATTTTTCCAAACGACACTCTACAGACTCATACGACACTGGGTAGTCTATGAAACGACAGTTGCTAAACTCATACGACAGTTGGGTAGTAATGAAATGACAGTTGACAAAACTCATATGACTTTCTGACCTCCTGAGATGACTTTTGACTCCAGAAAAGAATTTTACTTCAGATTTTGCAAATTTTGAGTTTTCAGATTTGAATTGTTTGCAAATTTGTACCGTCGAGATTTTGAAGGTTATACCAAAGTTGATCATTTTTAATAGCCAAGTAGATAAACAAGCACGTAGAACAGCTAGCAAGTGATTCCAAGCACGTCTAAAAACAATGAACAAGGGAAAAAACAACCTTGCGCATAAACAATCAAGTGACCAAATTGTGCTAATCCCTGAGAGTACTAATCGTGTATGTTCTGAAAAGTTTTGAAATAACACACATATACCTGAGAATGAAAAATTAGCCTCTCTAGGGTTTTTAGTAATGGTTTGACTATGCAACTTTTATGATTCAAAGGGGTGAACTCCAATCCTGGCGCACCAGGGTTTTGACACAGTTTGAAAACTTAATCTTCAAGAGCTGCTAGGGAGATCTGACAACCCAACAATGAACCATACCCGTGGAGATTTCTTCCACAAGGACATTTATATAGCGGTTGTCACTACCATGGTGAAAATGGCTATTACCACTTAAGGTTCCGTCAACACAGTTTACCCTATGAAGGGATTGTCCACTACAGTTAGCCCTCTCTAAAAATGACTCACAATAGTATACCACAAGGGGACTTGGCTCCAGATCCAAGGTTTTTGACACTTTTTCACTTTTAACCCAAACAAAGCAAGCAGATTAATTCGACACGCAAAGACAAAGTTTTGCTTCACCAAGGTCTATGATGCCAACTCCATGTGATCTATCAACCTCTCTGGGGAGAGAATGTATCAATCAATAAGAGAAGACACACTAATCAATTTTGATTCACCAAAGCTCGTGATGTCAACCCCACATGATCTATCAACCTCTCCTGGGAGAGAATGTATCGATCAATAAGAGAAGACACACTAACCAAGTTGAATGTGAAACACACTAAGTATCCTCCCTACCTACAAGGATTCTGTCGTCAAGAAGGATTTTGCTAAGAATCCAATCTCTCAAGAATCACGAATAGTGTTCATAGGGCCTAATTACTATGTGAGCACAGATGTATGTTTCCAAAAGCAACTAAAAGTACCCAAAAAGCAGAAAGAGGAACACTTAACACTTAAAGCGAACATGAGATGAGTCCACAAGGTGGAACACTTAACACCTCACACAAGCTGAAAATGAGTCCCCAACTTAGAAAACAAGTGAGTTCCTAAAAGCACAAAAGGGTTGCCAAGTGGAACACTTAACGCTTATGTCCTGTTGACCCCTCCCCTTTATGGCGCTGAGATTGCAACCATGGGGTGGAAATGAGGGGCCGATGGATTAGCAAGTCCAATAACCCAAAATAGCAATCAAGATCAATCACAAGTATTCTAAGACTACTTAATGAATCTTTAAGGGGTCACAACCTAGTATCAATTATGCAAGTGTGTAGAAATAGATAAAAGCATGAAAGGATGCACACAAGCCAGACACATAAGAGATTTATTTTAAGTCCAAATTAAAATGTTAATAGATGAAGGAGAATACCTTAGATCCTTGCAACACGCTTAGTAGATTTTACCTAATTTTTAGCAATTTTTATTGAGCTTTACTATGCAAGCAAGCTACGAACTCTCTGAAAAGCCAACAAGCAAACAAGATATGCAAGGCATATTCAACTTATGAAAACCCTAGGGTTAGATCTAAAATTTAATTGTTAGAAGAAATAATAACTAGAAATTAATCCAAATGACAACTTATATCATGCATTGAATCATATGAAAAATAAGTGCATACCCATCACAAAATTTTAATTTTTTTGCACTGCATTTGACCTAGTCAACAAGATCTGATTTTTTTGATATGATTTTGGCCACAAAAATAGAAATTCAGAATAGAGACCCCTACTAAAAAGTAAAGAGCTTTCCAAAAATGCAAAAATTTTAGAAAAATCTCTTCATTTGTGCCCTAGAGACCCATTTTATCAAAAAAGACCAGTTTTTATAAATTGACTATTTGAGCTATGATATCATGTCCAAATTTAAAACACAAAGAATGGACCCCCTGTAAAATTTAAAGAGCTTTCTGAAAATATAAAAATTTCTAAAAAATATGCTGATTTGTGTCAGATATTAATTTTTTCTAGAATTTAAAAAAAAATTATTAAAAATTCAAAACATCCCAGAAAATTCTAAATTTTTTACTGTAGCTTCCCTGACATGTCACCAACCTACAAAAAAATTTCAGACCAAAATTCTAAGCCATTTGGGAGATAAAATTAAATCTTTGAAACTTTGGGGTTTTAGCTCCCAAAAAAATCAAAACCAGCATGCAAAGGTGGGTTGCCCCACGGTGGGCACCAAAAATGTGTGTGTGAAAATTGTACCTGATCTGTAGACACAACACTTCAGTAAAATATTAGAGGTTAGCTATAATCAAAATCATGCAAAATTGAAATCTAATCTAACCAAGTGATTTACTGCCTTCTAATAGGTGCGAGATTGATGTTCTCAGATTATAATCGAGATCAGTGACCTAGACGACACCTAAACGAAGGATTTGAATGCAATTGATCTAGATATGAATTGAATGCAATTAATCTATTTTTTAAAGATTTTTTCTATGCAATAAGAATGATAAAAACTGATATGAATCTATACTAATATGAAATTGATATGCTATGAATGCTATTGAAAATTGATATGCTATGAATGCAAAAATAAGATTGATCTCACAAAGATGTCGATTCGCAAGAGCTTTGATTCTTCAATTCCAATTCTCCAGCGTGATTGTGCAAAATATGAGATGAATTATGAAGAGCTGAGCCTTGTTTTTATAGAAATCCAAAGCTTTGGAGGTGAATGAGAAAAAGCCATAAATCACTCAAATAACTCAACTTGATTTTTGAGTTATTTTTAAATAAAGATAATTAAGTCACAAAAATCATGCAAAAGCACAGTTCATCTTGAATTAGAAGTTTAGATCAACTTTAAAACTCAAAAAGATGTTGAGTTTCAAAAAGCTAACAACTTGCATTGATTTTCCAATTTTGAGTTTAACTGGTCCTTGAATGTGCACATGGATAATTATGATTTAATAAATAAATAAAGTGATTTATTCTCAACTTAACTGCTTTTTGAAATAAAATAATTACTTAATGGGTTAATTAACTATTTTACCAAACTTTTATTAATAATTATATTATTAAATAATGACAACATGCTTTAATTAATTAAATAAGAATTTAATCAATTATTCATAAGAATTTTGATTGATTGTTAAAATTAAATAATACAATTAATAATAGATATAATTAAATTTAATTAAACAATTAAGTGGCAAATATTAAATCTAATTAATTAAATATGCAAAATATTTAATTAATCAAATTTTAGGATAAATGTGATTTATTGCCAAATAATTATAAAATTAAAGATAATTATGATGATTAAGAATATTACTAGGAATATTCCCCAATGTAGAATTTAAGATAATCAATTATGATTCGATGATGTTTAGATGTGCCTTAGATTAGGACTTTGATGTCGATTTCATTCGAATTGAAGATGTAGGAGATTAATGAACTTATAGCCCATTTTTGGGGTATTACAGTCATGAGATTTTTTATTTTATTGTCAAAATTAAATAATACAATTTAGGAATAATTTAATTAAATTCAATTAAATAATTAAGTGGCAGTATTAAATCTAATTAATTAAATATTCAGAATATTTAATTAATTAAACTTTAGGATAAATAAGATTTATCACCAAATAATAATTAAATTAAAGATAATTAGAATAAATAGGAATATTGCTAGGAATATTCCCTAATGCAGAATTTAGGATAAAATCAATTGAGATTCGATAATGTGCAGATGTGCCTTAAGTTAGGACTTTGATGTCAATTTCATTTGAATTTGAAGATGTAGGAGGTTAATGAACCTATAGCCCATTTTTTGGGGTATTACAAATAGGAATACTAGAAAAACACCTTATCAGATTGTAAATGGAATGCAACTGAGAGGTCTATCAAATTTGAGGGATATTGTTGATGAAGAAAAAAGAAGTGTTGAA
Organism: Chamaecyparis obtusa; assembly: GCA_027943335.1. Classification (NCBI taxonomy): domain Eukaryota; kingdom Viridiplantae; phylum Streptophyta; class Pinopsida; order Cupressales; family Cupressaceae; genus Chamaecyparis; species Chamaecyparis obtusa. The sequence goes on from BSBK01005539.1 coordinate 95,830, forward strand.
GGAGTAAATTTTTCTAAATTCATGAAGACATTGCATGAAGATGTGAACATAAGTTGGAGAAAAGTAATCAGAAATATAAAGACAGAGCTGATAGATCAAGAAGACATAAGACTTTTGTAGTTTGTGATGAAGTAATGGTTTATTTGAAGAAAGGTAGATTTCCTGTTGGAACATATGGGAAGATAAAAATGAAGAAGTTTGGTCCTTGCAAAATTTTGAAAAAATTTGATAGTGAAAAAAATTATGAGATTGAGTTACCTGATGACATGGATATATCACCTATATTCAACATTGCTTATTTGTATGAGTACCATGAATCAGATGAAGAAATGACAGTACCAAATGATTATCCTAAGAAATAGATAGAAGAAGTTGAGAAGATTTTCAAACAAAGAGTTGACATCAGTACAAGAGGAAAATAATATATGCAATATCTGGTAAAGTGGAAGAACAAACTGATTGAAGACAACTTGTGGATTTCACAATCTGAGTTGGATTCAACTTCGGTTGTACCTACTACATGATTTGGAGAATCATTTCAAATAACCCCAGGTGTCTGATGCAGGAGAATCTTGAGTCCTTGGAAATCTCATGTCACCAAAAAAAAGTTTGAGTTTTCTATGTTTCTCAGTTCCTTCTTTGATCGAGTTGGCTCAGTAGTTGCTCGGTTCCTTCGTTTACCGAGTTGGTCAGTTAATTCCCTGGCACTTGATTATATTTTCTTGGTGCTCGGTTATCCTTGCTTACCGAGTTGTTTCTTTTGGTTTTCTATTGAGGCCGACTTGTGCACTTAATTGTGGTTGCGGATTTAATGTTGGTATCTATCATTACGAAGCGTGTGGAGCTAGATCTAGTTGTTCCTTTCGTTAATGGTGGATCTAAAGGCCAACTTGTTTAGTAGCCTCTTGTATATAAATGTAGTATTTGGTTGTAGTTTAGGAAGGAAATTGGATATGAGATAGAAGTTAGAAGATTGAAGATAGTTTCTAAATCCTCACATGTTGGAGGACTATTGTAATTGGATTGTTATAATATTTGGCCCTAACCGGGAAGGCCTTACAACCTAGCATGAATGAATCTTTTTGATGAAATATAAAGGATCAGATCTACATTCTCTCTCTCATTTGTGTGTTGTTCCTTCTGTGTGTGATCTTTGCAAGGTAGATCTAGATTAGGGTGTGCCTTTGGACCCTCATCACCCTCTTCCTTGCACCAAGTTGAAATTTTTTTAATAAGTCTTCCTCTGCTGCTAATTTTTCATGTTTTAATGCAATATCCTATGAAAATGACCTAGTTTGGAAATAGATTTTATTAATTTTCAAAGGGTTTTAAAAAAAATTCTTTTAAAATTAAAAAAACCCTACTTTATTCTATTTCTACCTTAACTTTTTATGTCACTTAAGTTCCACTTTTAGCAAATGTTTTAAGTTTTCAGGTGGGGCCAAATTCTTTTCAAAGTTATTAATTCTAGTGGGTCCCTCTTTAATTTTTCCTAAGTCTATAGCTACCAACAGTATACTATTTCCCTACCTCTTAGTGTGTATTAAGCTATGCATGATCTCTTCTAATCCAATGGATGTCGTGATCCCTATTAAAGAAAGTGAAAGACATTTATCCTTTATGACATCATGATTGTGTGACACCTGGTAGATGGTGGACCCAAGGTAGAGCTTGACTCAAAGATAAGCATCGGTTAGATCAAGGTTAATCTAACGATTGTCATATTGCTTCTATGAAAAGATGCATAGACTTTATCATTCACGACATTGTGACGTTATGACATGTATCCCTAGTGACGTCAGATTGTAGTTGTGAATAAACTTAAACAAGCAGTTAGATTAAAGAAGATACAATAGTCATCGCAAGCCCGTCATCAAAAGATGCATGGTATTTTATCATTGCAGCTTCATGACAAGGCCCCACGTGCTCTCAGATGAAGAAGTCAAGGATGGTCAGATATAGGAGGATCTCACGGTTGTCATGAAATTGTGATAAGAAGTTAAAAGTTCTTTATCTATTATGGCTTCACAATAGTATGATGCATGTCATTGATTATGTCATGAAGTTTAGACCTCGGGGTGTTTAATAAATGATTATATCAAGGATGATCTAATGGCTATTACAAGCCCGTAATGAAAAGTGGCAAGATTATTAGTAACTGCGGCTTCACGATTGAGTGATATGTGTCCAAGGTGGAAAAGTAAAAGGAGATGCTTACATTTCTTTGATAGTTGGTTGTCATGTCATTGGTCAACTGATGCAGGAGCATCCTGGGTGTAAGAGCAATCTTGCATCACCCAAAAAAAAATATTTCTATTTTTATATTCAATAAGGACTATTTTGTGCAGAGCTGCTATTTATGGAAAGTTACTATTTTTGGTAATTTTTGTATATACTCAGAATGATCTGATTTCTTTCTTGGAGGTTTATTTTCGTCATATAAATCTGCCAGTAAAGTTTCATTACCAGATCAAGTGTATATTGGAAGATATTGAAGATTTTATGTATTGGCAGCAGGGTACAAAAACTTTGAACTCAGTTTTGAAGGCTTTAGAGGCCTCAGATGAGGTCAAAAATTTGGGTGACGGGTGCTTGCGCGGGTCAAGCCTGTAGAGCACTTTGTGGCATTTCTGAAATGGGGTTATAATAGCCAATCAGGTCAACTGGTGATGACTTATGGTCTTCGGAAGTTGGGCCACCTGAAATGGTGAAAAATAATTTTCTTCAAAATTTCTGTTCGAGTTTCAAAGGTTATCTTGAGCCGACTATTATGTAATAAAATGTAAAATAAAATAATTCTAAGTTTGGTCGGCCTTATTGGCTAAAATTCTGGAACCTTCCCAGGCGGTGGAAAATTGTCTATATAAGGAAGGCTGTATTATTATCTTAGGTAGTTCAGAATAGTTCTGGGTAGTAGATCTAGGTAATAGTTCGAGGCTTTGTCCTATAGAATATTGTAAGGGAATGCCCATGTGGCTTTGCATATTGTAATTTTGAAAGTTTGTAATTCCACATTTATGGAGATAATAAGAAGCCAATTTTCTGTTCTTACATATTGTTGTTATTTCTCTATTTATGTTATGTGTTTGTGGTATTAAGGGGAGCACCCTTCATCAAGTGGTATTAGAGCAGGAGTTCTTGAGTGTGTAAATAGATCACCGACTGTGAGATAGTTTGCACCAGGATTATGATTAGGGTTTTAGCGCGCATCGCAAAAATGCTTCTATGAAGGGAACGTGGTGGAAGAGCTGGTGTTGTAATACCTGAGGTTAGGGCACTGCAGAGACAAGTGCGAGCATTGCAAGAAGAGATTCGTAGAGGAATGAATCTTAATGTCAGAGATGATATTATAGACTGTTTGAGTGGAGATGTGTATTTCTCAAAGATAGATCTGAAGAGTGGATATCATCAGATTTGGATTAGAGAAGGAGATAAATGGAAGACTGCCTTCAAGACAAAGGAAGGACTATATGAGTGGTTAGTCATGCCTTTTGGGCTAACCAATGCACCGAGCACTTTCATGCGGCTCATGAATGAGGTTCTGAAATAATTTCTGGCTAAGTTTGTCATTGTTTACCTAGATGATATTTTAATCTTTAGTAAGACATTAGATGAGAATATGATGCATATTCGTATGATATTTGAGAAGTTGAGAGAAGAGAAATTGTTGATTAATTTGAAGAAGTGCAGTTTTGTGAAGAAAGAGTTTGTGTATTTGGGGTTCATAGTTTCAGGAGAAGGTCTAAAAATGGACCCAGAGAAGGTACAGGCTATCCTTGAATGGCCTACTCCAAGGAGTGCTACTGAGGTAAGATCTTTTCATGGTCTAACTAGCTTTTATAGAAAGTTTATCAAAAATTTTAGCAGTATTTGTGGACCCTTGACTGAAACAATGAGAGGGGATAGAAAAGAGTTTAAGTGGACTAATGGGGCAAAAAAAAGTTTTCAATTGTTGAAACAAAAAGTTACAGAACAACCTATTTTAGCACTTCTAAATTTTAACAAGGTGTTTCAAGTAGATTGTGATGCTAGTGGTACTGCAATAGGAGCTGTTATGAGCCAAGAAGGTAAACTTGTTGCTTATTTTAGTGAGAACTTAAATGATGCCAAGAGGAAATATTCTGTTTATGATCAAGAATTTTATGCTATAGTTCAGGTATTAAAGAAGTGGAGACATTATCTACTTCCTAAAGAGTTTGTTTTTTATACTAATCATCAAGCTTTGCAATATTTGAATAGTCAAAGAAAATTGAATCAAAGGCATTTGAAATGGGTTGAGTTTTTGCCAAGTTATACACTTATTTTGAAACATAGGAGTGGAAAGTCTAATAGGGTTGCAGATGCTCTTAGCAGAAGGCAATTATTGCTGACAGAAATGCAGATTGAAGTGGTTGGATTCAAGGAACTCAAGAATTTGTATCCAGAGGATCTTGATTTTGGTGAAGCTTGGAAAGCTTGTACAGAACCTGTTACTCTAGACAGGATGAAATGGTTGGATTTCATCATCCAGGATGATATGCTATTCAGAGGGAGTCAGTTGTGCATTCCACGAAGTTCTATGAGGGAGAATCTCATCAAGGAGAAGCATAGCGGAGGATTGGCTGGACATTTTGGTCGTGATAAAACCCTTGGTTTGGTTAGTGAGAATTATTATTGGCCACAGTCGTAGCAAGATGTGAATAAGTTTGTACAGAGTTGCAGAGTATGTCAGATGGCGAAAGGAGTGAAGCAGAATACAGGGTTGTATCAGCCATTACCCGTACCAAAGAAGCTTTGGGAGGATATCAGCATGGACTTTGTTCTTGGTTTACCGAGGACTCAGTGGGGACATGATTCAATTTTTGTGGTGGTTGATAGATTTTCAAAGATGACACATTTCATTCCCTGGAAGAAGACTAATGATGTTGTTCATGTAGCAGAATTATTTTTCAGAGAAGTAGTGAGACTTCATGGTTTGCCAAAGACCATAGTTTCAGATCGGGACACTAAGTTTGTTAGATATTTCTGGCATACATTATGGAAGAAGTTGAAGACAGATTTGAAGTTCAATTCATCACATCATCCACAGACTGATGGACAGACAGAGGTGGTGAATAGGAGTTTGGAAAATTTGCTGAGATGTTTGGTTGGAGATAAGCCAACAGGATGGGGTTTGATTTTACCACAGGTAGAATTTGCATACAATAATTCTGTCAACAGGAGCACTGGTAAATCACCATTCTAGATTGTATATGGAAGTAGTCCAAGAAATGCATCTGAATTGAGGAAGATAGATAATGGAGAATAAGTAGTGCTGAAGCTGAAGATTTTGCACAACACTTGAAGAACATCCATGGGGAGGTGAGGAAGCATATTACCAAGATGAACGCATAGTATAAAGCTAAGGTAGCTGATAAAAGGAGGTATAAGAAATTTCAGGTTGGTGATGAAGTCATGGTTCATTTGCGGAATGAGCAGTTTCCAGTTGGTACATATAATAAGCTGAAAATGAAGAAGTTTGGACCATGTAGGATACTGAAAAAACATGATTCAGGAAATGCATATGAGGTGGAATTATCTACTGAGCTAAATATTTCACCAGTGTTTAACATTTCAGATCTGACAGAGTATTATGAAAGAGGTGTTGAAGATGAGATCACAGCAGCACAGTGGAGTATTCCAGCAACTAGTTCAGACACTAAGGAGATCGAGGATATACTGGACAGTCGTGTTGGCAGAACCACAAGGAACAAGACATATGAAGAATATCTTGTCAAGTGGAAAGGATGACCTGTTGAAGATTCATCATGACTGACAAAGGAGCAGGTTAGTCATCTTAGTTTTCCTCTGCACACCTGAGTCGTGACAGGGTCACTTCTCAAATTACCTTGGGTGTCTGATGCAGGAGCATCCTGGGTGTAAAAGCAATCTTGCATCACCCAAAAAAAAATATTTCTATTTTTATATTCAATAAGGGCTATTTTGTGGAGAGCTGCTATTTATGGAAAGTTACTATTTTTGGTAATTTTTGTATGTGCTCAGAATGATCTGATTTCTTTCTTGGAGGTTCATTTTGGTCATATAAGTCTGCCAGTAAAATTTCATTGCCAGATCAAGTGTATATTGGAAGTTATTGAAGATTTTCGGTATTGGCAGGAGGGTACAGAAACTTTGAACTCAGTTTTGAAGGCTTTAGAAGCCCCGGATGAGGTCAAAAATTTGGGTGATGGGTACTTGCATAGGTCAAGCCTGTAGAGCGCTTCGTGGCATTTCCGAAATGGGGTTATAATAGTCGATCGGGTCAATTGGTGATGACTTATGGTCTTCGGAAGTTGGGCCACCTGAAATGGTGAAAAATAATTTTCTTCAAAAAAAAATTTCGGGTTTCAAAAGTTATCTTGAGCCGAATATGATGTAATAAAATGTAAAATAAAATAATTCTAAGTTTGGTCGGCCTTATTGGCTAAAATTCTGGAACATTCCCAGGCGGTGGAAAATTGCCTATATAAGGAAGGCTGTATTATTGTCTTAGGCAGTTCAGAATAGTTCTGGTTAGTAGATCTGGGTAATAGTTCGAGGCTTTGTCCTATAGAATATTGTAAGGGAATGCCCATGGGGCTTTGCATATTGTAATTCTGAAAGTTTGTAATTCCACATTTGTGGAGATAATAAGAAGTCAATTTTCTGTTCTTCCATATTGTTGTTGTTTCTCTATTTCTTTTATGTGTTTGTGGTATTAAGGGGAGCACCCTTCATCAAGTGGTATCAGAGCAGGAGTTCTTGAGTGTGTAAATAGATCATCGACTGTGAGGCAGTTTGCACTAGGACCGCGGTTAGGGTTTCAGCGCGCATTGTAAAAATGTCTCCACGAAGGGAACGTGGCGGAAGAGCTGGTGTTGTAACACCTGAGGTTAGGGCACTACAGAGACAAGTGTGAGCATTGCAAGCAGAGATTCGTAGAGGAATGAATCATAATGTCAGAGATGAAAGAGAGGATGAAGCTAAATAAGAATATCAAGAAGGACAAGTCGAAATTGTGAACTGGGAGGAAGAAAGATTTTTTCGGGCTATTTTTAAGATTGGGAAAAGACCTAAGATTGAGATTCTTACATTTTTTTAAAATCTTAACCCAAAAGAATTGATCGACTAGATCAATGAATGTGAGGAATATTTTGAGTATGAAGATGTTGAGGATCCTGATAGGGTCAAATTTGCGAAGGCCAGACTGAAAGGTCATACGAAGATATGGTGGCAAGAGATTCAGTTGGAGCGAAATAGAAAGGGAAAGGAGAAAATCATGAGTTGGGATCGGATGGTGGATAAATTGAAGTGACAGTTCATTCCTGTTGATTATGAGCTTGACCTACTGAAGAAAATGCAGAGTTTGAAACAAGCAGGAAGATCTGTTCAAGAGTATAGAGATGAGTTCTATCGACTTCTCATCAGAACAGGCCATGTAGAAGCTGATAAGGAGAAAGTTGCCTGATACCTTAATGGGTTAAGGCCAAGCATTCAGGAGGAGCTGAATCTGGTTCGAATGAACAGTATTGAAGAGGCATACCAGTTTGCCCTAAAAGTAGAGGAAAAGCTAAACAAGAAGTTTGAGAGCAGACAAAATAGAAGAGGTCGCGGTGGATGATCTAGTGGACAGTCATATGGTGGCCTTAATAAAGATCCCAAAAAGAAGGAGGAGGCCAGTAACAGTCAGAATCAATGAGGAAATAATTCCAATCGCTTCCAGGATCAGAATAATAGAGATCAGAGAGGAAGAGGAATAGGACAAGGATCTGGAAGAGGTGGCTTCCGTGGAACATGTTTTCACTGTGGAGAAGAAGGTCATAGGGCATTTAAATGTCCTCAGCACCAAGGTAGAACAGATAGGAGAAATGAAAGTCAGGCCAGAGTTGTACATGTAGATGAAGATGCTAGATCATCAAATTGTGAAGATGCTGAAAGAGGAGAAATGTTGATTAACAGAAGAGTCCTATTGAGTGGTGAGAATGAACCTGAGCAAAGGAGGAGTCTGTTTCACACTAGATGCAAGTGTGAGGGTAAATGCTATGATATGATTATCAATAGTGGAAGCACTGATAATTTGATGTCAGAAGAGATGGTGACAAAGTTGAAGCTCAAGAGATAGAAACACCCATATCTATATCGGATTGCCTGGGTACAGGATGACCACAAGGTCATGGTCAATGAACAATGCTTGATGAAGTTCAAGATTGGCGGATACCAAGATGAGGTATTGTGTGATATCATATCTATGGATGCATGTCATATGTTGTTGGGTAGACCATGACAATTTGACAGATGTGCTGTACATGATGGTCATGCGAATACCTATTCCCTGACAAAGGATGGAGCACGACATAAGCTAAAACCATTGAAGGAGACTGAAGAAAAGGTATGTGGTAATGGAAGGATAACTTTTGTTGATGGAAGAAATTTTCTAGATGGTATGAGGCATGAGCATGTATATTTTTTTTTAATTCCAAAAATTGGTAAAGAGGAAGTAGAAGATGTTCCTGTAGAGGTTGCAGATTTGTTGAATGAGTTTCAAGATATTGTATCCGATAACGTGCCTGATGGATTACCACCAGTCAAGAAGATTAGTCATCAGATGGACTTGATCTCAGGAGCGAGTTTGCCAAATAAGGCAGCACATAGAATGACACCTATAGAAAGTGAGGAGTTGAACAGACAAGTACATGAACTGTTACATAAAGGATTGATCCGTGAGAGTTTGAGTCCATGTGCTATACCAGTGGTATTAGAACCAAAGAAGAATGGAGAATGGAGGATGTGTACAGATTCTAAGGCGATAAACAAGATCACAATCAAGTACAAGTTTCCATTACCACAAATGGATGATATTATGGACTGTTTGAGTGGAGCTGTGTATTTCTCAAAGATAGATCTGAAGAGTGGATATCATCAGATTCCGATCAGAGAAGGAGATGAATGGAAGACTGCCTTCAAAAAAAATGAAGGACTATATGAGTGGTTAGCCATGCCTTTTGGGCTAACCAATGCACCGAGCACTTTCATGCGGCTCATGAATGAGGTTCTGAAAGAATTTCTGGCTAAGTTTGTCATTGTTTACCTAGATGATATTTTGATCTTTTGTAAGACATTGGATGAGCATATGATGCATATTCGTATGGTATTTGAGAAGTTGAGAGAAGAGAAATTGTTGATTAATTTGAAGAAGTGCAATTTTATGAAGAAAGAGTTGGTGTATTTGGGGTTCGTAGTTTCAGGAAAAGGTCTAAAAATGGACCCAGAGAAGGTACACACTATCCTTGAATGGCCTACTCCAAGGAGTGCTACTGAGGTAAGATGTTTTCATGGCCTAGCTAGCTTTTACAGAAAGTTTATCAAAAACTTTAGCAGTATTTGTGGACCCTTGACTGAAACAATGAGAGGGGATAGAAAAGAGTTTAAGTGGACTAATGGGGCAGAAAAGAGTTTTCAATTATTGAAACAAAAAGTTATAGAACAACCTGTTTTAGTACTTCCAGATTTTAACAAGGTGTTTCAAGTAGATTGTGATGCTAGTGGTACTACAATAGGAGCTGTTATAAGCCAAGAAGGTAAACCTGTTGCTTATTTCAGTAAGAACTTAAATGATGCCAAGAGGAAATATTCTGTTTATGATCAGGAATTTTATGCTATAGTTCAGGCATTAAAGAAGTGGAGACATTATCTGCATCCTAAAGAGTTTGTTTTGTATACTAATCATCAAGCTTTGCAATATTTGAATAGTCAAGGAAAATTGAATCAAAGGCATTTGAAATGGGTTGAATTTTTGCAGAGTTATACATTTGTTTTGAAACACAGGAGTGGAAAGTCTAATAGGGTTGCAGATGCTCTTAGCAGAAGGCAACTATTGCTGACAGAAATGCAGATTGAAGTGGTTGGGTTCAACGAACTCAAGAATTTGTATCCAGAGGATCCTGATTTTGATGAAGCTTGGAAAGCTTGTACAGAACCTGTTACTCTAGATAGGATGAAATGGTTGGATTTCATCATCCAAGATGATATGCTATTCAGAGGGAGTCAATTGTGCATTTCACGAAGTTCTATGAGGGAGAATCTCATCAAGGAGAAGCATAGCGGAGGATTGGCTGGATATTTTGGTCGTGATAAAACCCTTGATTTGGTTAGTGAGAATTATTATTGGCCACAGTTGCAGCAAGATGTGAAGAAGTTTGTACAGAGTTGCAGAGTATGTCAGATAGCGAAAGGACTGAAGTAGAATACAGGGTTGTATCAGCCATTACCTGTACCAAAGAAGCCTTGGGAGGATATCAGCATGGACTTTGTTCTTGGTTTACCGAGGACTCAGTGCGGACATGAATCAATTTTTGTGGTGGTTGACAGTTTTTCAAAGATGACACATTTCATTCCGTGCAAGAAGACTAATGATGTTGTTCATGTAGCAGAATTATTTTTCAGAGAAGTAGTGAGACTTCATGGTTTGCCAAAGACCATAGTTTCAGATCGGGACACTAAATTTGTTGGATATTTCTGGCGTACATTGTGGAAGAAGTTGAAGACAGATTTGAAGTTCAGTTCATCACATCATCCACAGACTGATGGACAGACAGAGGTGGTGAATAGGAGTTTAGAAAATTTGCTGAGATGTTTGGTTGGAGATAAGCCAACAGGATGGGATTTGATTTTACCATAGGCGAAATTTGCATACAATAATTCTGTCAACAGGAGCACTGGTAAATAATCATTCCACATTGTATATGGAAGTAGTCCTAGAAATGCATCTGAATTGAGAAAGATAGATAAAAGAGAAATAAGAAGTGCTGAAGCTGAAGATTTTGCAGAACACTTGAAGAACATCCATGGAGAGGTGAGGAAGCATATTACCAAGATAAACACACAGTATAAGGCTAAGGCAGATGAGAAAAGGAGGTATAAGGAATTTTAGGTTGGTGATGAAGTCATGGTTTATTTGTGGAAGGAGTGGTTTCCAGTTGGTACATATAACAAGCTGAAAATGAAGAAGTTTGGATCATATAAGATACTGAAGAAACATGATTCAGGAAATGCATATGAGGTAGAATTGCCTACTGAGCTAAATATTTCAATAGTGTTTAACATTTCAGATCTAACAAAGTATCATGAAGGAGGTGTTGAAGATGAGATCACAGCAGTACAGTGGAGTATTCCAGCAACTAGTTCAGACACTAAGGAGATTGAAGATATACTGGATAGTCATGTTGGAAGAAGCACAAGGAACAAGACATATGAAGAATATCTGGTCAAGCGGAAAGGATGACCTGTTGAAGATTCATCATGACTGACAAAGGTGGAGGTTAGCCATCTTGGATTTCATCTACACACATGAGTCATGACAGGGTCAGTTCTCAAATTACCCTAGGTGTCTGATGCAGGAGCATCCTGGGTGTAAGAGCAATCTTGCATCACCCAAAAAAAATATTTCTATTTTTATATTCAATAAGGGCTATTTTGTGCAGAGTTGCTATTTATGGAAAGTTACTATTTTTGGTAATTTTCGTATGTGCTCAGAATGATCTGATTTCTTTCTTGGAGGTTCATTTTGGTCATATAAGTCTGCCAGTAAAGTTTCATTGCTAGATCAAGTGTATATTGGAAGATATTGAAGATTTTCGGTATTGGCAGCAGGGTACAGAAACTTTGAACTTAGTTTTGAAGTCTTTAGAGGCCCCGAATGAGGTCAAAAATTTGGGTGATGGGTGCTTGCATGAGTCAAGCCTGTAGAGCGCTTCGTGGCATTTTCGAAATGGGGTATAATAATCGATCGGGTCAACTGGTGATGACTTATGGTCTTCGAAAGTTGGGCCACCTGAAATGGTGAAAAATAATTTTCTTCAAAATTTCTGTTCAGGTTTCAAAGGTTATCTTGAGCCAACTATGATGTAATAAAATGTAAAATAAAATAATTCTAAGTTTGGTCGGTCTTATTGGCTAAAATTCTGGAACCTTCCCAGGCGGTGAAAAATTGCCTATATAAAGAAGGTTGTATTATTGTCTTAGGCAGTTCAGAATAGTTCTAGGTAGTAAATCTGGGTAATAGTTCGAGGCTTTTTCCTATAGAATATTGTAAGGGAATGCCCATGTGGCTTTGCATATTATAATTTTAAAAGTTTTTAATTCCACATTTGTGGAGATAATAAGAAGCCAATTTTATGTTCTTGCATATTGTTGTTGTTTCTCTATTTCTGTTATGTGTTTGTGGTATTAAAGGGAGAACCCTTCATCAAGTGGTATCAGAGCAGGAGTTCTCGAGTGTGTAAATAGATCACTGACTGTGAGGTAGTTTGCACCAGGACTGCGGTTAGTGTTTCAGCGTGCATCATAAAAATGCCTCCACAAAGGGAATGTGGCGGAAGAGCTGGTGTTGTAACACCTGAGGTTAGGGAACTACAGAGACAAGTGCGAGCATTGCAAGCAAAAATTCGTAGAAAAATGAATCTTAATGTTAGAGATGAAAGTGAGGATGAAGCTGAAGAAGAATATCAAGAAGGAGAAGTCAAAATTGTGAACCAGGAGGAAGAAAGTCTTTTTCGGGCCATTTCTAAGATAGGGAAAAGACCTAAGATTGAGGTTCCTACATTTTTTGGAAATCTTAACCTAGAAGAATTGATCGACTGGATCAATGAATGTGAGGAATATTTTGAGCATAAAGATGTTGAGGATCCTGATAGGGTCAAATTTGCGAAGGCCAGACTGAAAGGTCATGCGAAGATATGGTGGAAAGAGATTCAGTTGGAGCGAAATAGAAAGGGAAAGGAGAAAATCATGAGATGGGATCAGATGGTGGATAAATTGAAGCCACAGTTCATTCCTGTTGATTATGAGCTTGACCTACTGAAGAAAATGCAGAGTTTGAAGCAAGCAGGAAGATCTGTTCAGGAGTATACAGAGGAGTTCTATCGACTTCTCATCAGAACAGGCCATGCAGAAGCTGATAAGGAGAAAGTTGCCCGATACCTTAATGGGTTAAGGCCAAGCATTTAGGAGGAGCTAAATCTGGTTCGAATGAACAGTATTGAAGAGGCATACCAGTTTGCCCTAAAAGTAGAGGAAAACTGAACAAGAAGTTTGAGGGTAGACAAAATGGAAGAGGTCGCGGTGGACGATCTCGTGGATGGTCATATGGTGGCCAAAATGAAGATCTGAAAAAGAAGGATGAGGCCAGTAATAGTCAGAATCAATGAGGAAATAATTCCAATCTCTTCTAGGATCAGAATAATAGAGATCAGAGAGGTAGAGGAAGAGGACAAGGATCTAGAAGAGGTGGCTTCTGTGGAACATATTTTCACTGTGGAGAAGAAGGTCATAGAGCATTTAAATGTCCTCAGCACCAAGGCAGAACAGACAAGAGAAATGAAGGTCAGGCCAGAGTTGCACATGTAGATGAAGATGCTAGATCATCAAATTCTAAAGATGCTGAAAGAGGAGAAACGTTGATTAACAGAAGAGTCCTATTGAGTGGTGAGAATGAACCTGAGCAAAGGAGGAGCTTGTTTCGCACTAGATGCAAGTGTGAGGGTAAATGCTATGATGTGATTATCGATAGTGGAAGCACTGACAATTTGGTGTTAGAAGAGATGGTGGCAAAGTTGAAGCTCAAGAGACAGAAACACCCACATCCATATCAGATTGCCTGGGTACAGGATGACCACAAGGTCATGGTCAATGAACAATGCCTGGTGAAGTTCAAGATTGGCGGATACCAAGATGAGGTATTGTGTGATATCATATCTATGGATGCATGTCATATGTTGTTGGGTAGACCATGTCAGTTTGACAGATGTGTTGTACATGATGGTCATGCGAATACCTATTCCCTGACAAAGGATGGAGTGTGACATAAGCTAAAACCATTGAAGGAGACTGAAAAAAAGGTATGTGGTAATGAAAGGATAACTTTTGTTGATGGAAGAAATTTTCTAGATGGTATGAGGCATGAGCATGTATGTTTTTCTTTAATTCCAAAAGCTGGTAAAGAGGAAGTAGAAGATGTTCCTGTAGAGGTTGTAGATTTGTTGAATGAGTTTCAAGATATTGTATCCGATAACATACGTGATGGATTACCACCAGTCAGGAAGATCAGTCATCAGATGGACTTGATCCTAGGAGCCAGTTTGCCGAATAAGGCAGCACACAGAATGACACCTGCAGAAAGTGAGGAATTGAACAGACAAGTACATGAACTGTTACAGAAAGGATTGATCCCTGCGAGTATGAGTCTCTGTGCTGTACCAGCGGTATTAGCACCAAAGAAGAATGGAGAATGGAGGATGTGTACAGATTCTAGGTCAATAAACAAGATCACAATCAAGTACAGGTTTCCATTACCATGAATGGATGATATTATGGATTGTTTGAGTGGAGCTGTGTATTTCTCAAAGATAGATCTGAAGAGTGGATATCATCAGATTCTGATCAGAGAAGGAGATGAATGGAAGACTGCCTTCAAGACAAAGGAAGGACTATATGAGTGGTTAGTCATACCTTTTGGGCTAACCAATGCACTGAGCACTTTTATGCGGCTCATGAACGAGGTTCTGAAAGAATTTTTGGGTAAGTTTGTCATTGTTTACCTAATTGATATTTTGATCTTTAGAAAGACATTGGATGAGCATATGATGTATATTCGTATGGTATTTAAGAAGTTGAGAGAAGAGAAATTGTTGATTAATTTTAAGAAGTGCATCTTTGTGAAGAAAGAGTTGGTGTATTTGGGGTTCATAGTTTCAGGAGAAGGTCTAAAAATGGACCTAGAGAAGGTACAGGCTATCCTTGAATGGACTACTCCAAGGAGTGCTACTGAGGTAAGATTTTTTCATGGTCTAGCTAGCTTTTACAGAAAGTTTATCAGAAATTTTAGCAGTATTTGTGGACCCTTGACTGAAACAATGAGAGGGGATAGAAAAGAGTTTAAGTGGACTAATGGGGTAGAAAAGAGTTTTCAATTGTTGAAACAAAAAGTTACACAACAACCTATTTTAGCACTTCTAGATTTTAACAAGGTGTTTAAAATAGATTGTGATGCTAGTGGTACTGCAATAGGAGCTATTATGAGCCAAGAAGGTAAACCTATTGGTTATTTCAGTGAGAAGTTAAATGATGCCAAGAGGAAATATTCTATTTATGATCAGGAATTTTATGCTATAGTTCAGGCATTAAAGAAGTTGAGACATTATTTGCTTCCTAAAGAGTTTTTTTTGTATACTGATCATCAAACTTTGCAATATTTGAATAGTCAAGGAAAATTGAATCAAATGCATTTGAAATGGGTTGAGTTTTTGCAGAGTTATACATTTGTTTTGAAACATAGGATTGGAAAGTCTAATAGGGTTGTAGATGCTCTTAGTAAAAGGCAACTATTGCTGATAGAAATGCAGATTGAAGTGGTTGGGTTCAAGGAACTCAAGAATTTGTATCTAGAGGATCCTAATTTTGGTGAAGCTTGGAAAGCTTGTACAAAACGTGTTACTCTAGACAGGATGAAATGGTTGGATTTCATCATCCAGGATGATATGCTATTCAGAGGGAGTCAGTTGTGCATTTCATGAATTTCTATGAGGGAGAATCTCATGAAGGAGAAGCATAGCGGAGGATTGGCTAGACATTTTGGTCATGATAAAACCCTTGGTTTGGTTAGTGAGAATTATTATTGGCCACAGTTGCAGCAAGATGTGAAGAAGTTTGTACAGAGTTGCAGAGTATGTCAGATGGTAAAAGGAGTGAAGCAGAATACAGGGTTGTATCAGTCATTACCCGTACCAAAGAAGCCTTGGGAGGATCTCAGCATGGACTTTGTTCTTAGTTTACCGATGACTCAGTGGGGACATGATTCAATTTTTATGGTGGTTGATAGATTTTTAAAGATGACACATTTCAATCCCTGCAAGAAGACTAATGATGCTCTTCATGTAGCAGAATTGATTTTCAAAGAAGTAGTGAGACTTCATGGTTTGCCAAAGACCATAGTTTCAGATCGGGACACTAAGTTTGTTGGATATTTCTGGCATACATTGTGGAAGAATTTCAAGACAGATTTGAAGTTCAATTCATCACATCATCCATAGACTGATGGACAGATAGAAGTGGTGAATAGGAGTTTGGGAAATTTGCTGAGATGTTTGGTTGGAGATAAGCCAATAGGATGGGATTTGATTTTACCAGAGGCGGAATTTGCATACAATAATTCTGTCAACAGGAGCACTGGTAAATCACCATTCCAGATTGTATATGGAAGTAGTCCAAGAAATGCATCTGAATTGAGGAAGATAGATAAAGGAGAAATAAGTAGTGCTGAAGCTGAGGATTTTGCAGAACACTTGAAGAACATCCATGGGGAGGTGAGGAAGCATATTACCAAGATGAATGCATAGTATAAGGCTAAGGTAGATGAGAAAATGAGGTATAAGGAATTTTAGGTTGGTGATGAAGTCATAATTCATTTGCGGAAGGAGCGATTTCTAGTTGGTACATATAACAAGCTGAAAATGAAAAAGTTTGGACCATATAAGATACTGAAGAAACATGATTCAGAAAATGCATATGAGGTAGAATTGCCTACTGAGCTAAATATTTCACTAATGTTTAACATTTCAGATCTGACAAAGTATCATGAAGGAGGTGTTGAAGATGAGATCACAGTAGCACAGTGGAGTATTCCAGCAACTAGTTCAGACACTACAGAGATCGAAGATATACTGGACAGTCCTGTTGGCAGAAGTACAAGGAACAGGACATATGAAGAATATCTGGTCAAGTGGAAAGGACACCTGAGGAGGAGGTTAGCCGTCTTGGTTTTCCTCTACACACCTGAGTCGTGACAGGGTCACTTCTCAAATTACCCTGGGTGTCTGATGCAGGAGTATCCTGGATGTAAGAGCAATCTTGCATCACCCACAAAAAATATTTCTATTTTTATATTCAATAGGGCTCTTTTGTGCAGAGCTGCTATTTATGGAAAGTTACTATTTTTGGTAATTTTTGTATGTGCTCAGAATGATCTGATTTCTTTCTTGGAGGTTCATTTTGGTCATATAAGTCTGCCAGTAAAGTTTCATTGCCAGATCAAGTGTATATTGGAAGATATTGAAGATTTTCGATATTGGCAGTAGGGTACAGAAACTTTGAACTTAGTTTTGAAGGCTTTAGAGGCCTTGGATGAGGTCAAAAATTTGGGTGACGGGCACTTGCGTAGGTCAAGCATGTAGAGCGCTTCTTGGCATTTCCAAAATGGGGTTATAATAGCCGATCGGGTCAACTGGTGATGACTTATGGGCTTCGGAAGTTGGGCCACCTGAAATGGCGAAAAATAATTTTCTTCAAAATTTCTGTTCAGGTTTCAAAGGTTATCTTGAGCCAACTATGATGTAATAAAATGTAAAATAAAATCATTCTAAGTTTGGTCGGCCTTATTGGCTAAACTTCTGGAACCTTCCCAGGTGGTGGAAAATTGCCTATATAAGGAAGGCTGTATTATTGTCTTAGGCAGTTTAGAATAGTTCTGGGTAGTAGATCTGGATAATAGTTTGAGGCTTTGTCCTAAAGAATGTTGTAAGGGAATGCCCATGTAGCTTTGCATATTGTAATTCTGAAAGTTTGTAATTCCACATTTGTGGAGATAATAAGAAGCCAATTTTATGTTCTTGCATATTGTTGTTGTTTCTCTATTTCTGTTATGTGTTTGTGGTATTAAGGGGAGCACCCTTCATCATCAACTTTCCAGGGTGGATTTTAAAACTGGACTTGGTCTTAAAAGGTGTAATCTGAGTCATAGGATTTATTTGCATTAGATTTCATCGATGGTGTAAATTCAAAATTTTCAAAAGAATGTTTGATCCCTGGTGACATTCAATTTAATCTCTAAAAAACTTATTGCGAAGTGTATGATATTTGATGGGATCTCTCTTTTTAAAATGTCTTCATTGATCACAAAGAGAGATTTGTTTTTTTGAGCATAGAAAAAAAGAAGTTGATAATTTGCAAATAGATGGAGCTTCAAGGGTTGTAGAATTACATATACAGTGCAATTAACAAGTAATTTTCTCTCTGCAATTGTGTTTTTGTGAGGGTTTTTGAGTAGACTGTGTGAGATAAGATTAAAACAAGAAACCCTAGTCTTAGAAGTCATGGCACCACAAAGGGAGTTTATAGGAAAAATTGAATATAAAGATATGGTGGTTGATGATGATTTTCTAGTTCAGTTAGACCATTCAACAAATGATATGGCCACTAGGAAGAAATTGATTCCAACTGCACCTAGGTTGAGGGTTGATGATGAGTTGTACAACAAAAGTAACTCGTTGAGAGACGCCCAGATAGTCATGTGTGGCTTGAACATCTTTAAAATTTGGTTCAGCCAAAGAAACTCATATGCTCCATATTTTAATGTGTGGGAGTTGGACATGGGAAAATTGGTTGTCCCAGGAGTATTCATGGATGTAGACTTTTTTCTATTGATAGAAAAATATTATGACCCGGTGGCTAGGCTTATCAGAAATAAGACTGGGACTCCTCTTGAACTTCAATCACTGAAGACAAAATTAGGTCATTTTTCAAGTTGAGTGCACCTACTAATTTCCATGAGCCAATTGATTTTGATAAGTTAAAGGAGACATATGAAGATGAAAGGGTTTTTATTAGGAGTGGTCCGTTAAGGGAACACTTTGTAGTAATTGGAGGGTTGATGCTTGATGGACCCAAAACCCCAAAATGTTTTCTGAAAGAATACTTCAATCCTCATGCTCTAGGTGCTTACATGTCCTTGTGGAAGATATTTGGTGAGAATGAGACTGACCCTATGCCCATATATTTTATGTTTATGATGATTCAAATACTGCATCTAGTGGTAGGGGTAAATTTTGATTTTGCACCATATTTGGTTGAGTGTATTCACAATGGGTTAATTGGCATCGAAAAGGCCAAGGTAGATCAACCTTTTGGGTGGTATTCTTTATTGATGTATATGTTTTTGTTCAAAGGAGATTCTTTCTTTGGAAAAAAAATGAATTTAGTTAAACAAAAGGATGGTGAGGAGCTCCCAGTTTAGTTATGGAGCATGGATTTATCTTGGGATATGGTTGAGGCTAGCTTCTTGAGATTTGACAAGGTATTTGGTTCAGGTTTAAGCTCACTCCTTTCACATGAAAATCCTAGGATCCCAAAGGCCTTGTTGGAATTCATCAGACCCAAGGAGTTTTCTCCTGAATTAAAAATTATCCACAATTGGGGTGATATCACTTTGTACCCAGTCTCTATAGTTTTTATCTAGTATATGATTTTAGAGGTACAACACACATATTGCCATACCAGGTGCCTCTCAGGGTTGGCCTCACTAAAATATTATGGCAGATTGGATGTTTTTAAGAAAGAGAATTCACAAGAAGGGGGAGAAGAACTATTTTCCCACCCTTCACTATGGAAAACCATTTTTTGATTGGAAAAGGTTGGTGGTTGCACCTTGGAAAGATTCTAAAAAATTTTGGGATGAGAACATCAATAGAAATATTTTCAAACCCAAAGGGGTTTCATCAGATATTTAGACTGAGGGTAAAGGGTGGGGACATGACCCATCAGTTCCACTTTTGTGAAGACATCATTAGGAATGAATTCTCTCTGCAAGAGTAGGAGATCAAAAAATAGAAGTGGATGGTGTACAAAAGGACCTTAGACATTGTGAATCCTTTTGATAGTAAATATAACCCTTTAGGGGACATAAGTCCTTTTGGTGAAAAAATAAATAAATTGATGGTACATTTTGAAGAAATAATGGGTGTCCTTAATGAGAAAAAGGCTAGGGTGATTGAGGCCAACCCTGATCAGGCCAGTAATGTGATGAAGAGGATTGCACTTGTTCCAACTATAGCCCCAAGAGCATATATCGTGTAGCAAAGAATAGGGTACAATGTGTTGAAGCCAAGGCATGAGGTGGATGATACATGTAGGAAATTGGAAGAAAGTCCCTCACCACCCAAGGTGTGCACAATCTACAAAAGGTCTATAGTGGAATCCCCAGATGAACCTTCACCTAAAAGGAAAAGGATTGAGGAGACAACCCATTCAAGTGAAGAGACCTATTCACCCTCTCAATCCCCACTGTAGTTTGTGAATGAAGAACAGATAGCTAAACAATTGGTTCAATTGTGTAGTGCGGGTGGTATTGTACTGATAGGTGTAGAATTACATGTGGGGGTACCAAAGGAACTAGGTGCCCCTCCAATGGATCTAATGGTAGCCATTTTCAAAGGTAAAGAACTTGATATAATAATTAAGGATTCTTGTAGTAGATTTTTTTTAGATGATAATTTTGTTAAGTATATATCTTTTGTTCAATTTTCCTAGAGATTAAGCATTACAAAATTTGAGAAAATAAATGTAGAACAACCGGACAAAGAGGAATCTAATATTAAGGATGAGGTAAAAAGTGAAATGATTAAGAATTTTGGTAAGATCACCCCTGAAGAGGGAAGAAAAATGATTATGGATGCTGGTGTTTTGATACTGCCAGAATGGGATATAGTAGATGATATTGTATTTGATGTAGTTAGGAAAAGGACTCACATTGCATACAACACTAAGGAAGAGGCTATGGTGGTATCAAAGGGTGTGGTTTTCAGTGATGATCATGCAGCTCTAGTTATGTGGTCACTATAGAAGTAGAGCATAACAAAGAAAGATGAGGGAACAAGAACTGATCATGTTGGTGGCTTGATGGTTAGGAGGGTGAGTGAGACCTTAGCAGTATAAGCCACAAATATAACAATGAAGGCTTCCAGTTTTGCCAAGGCCACAACATTGAAAGAAAAACATATCATGGATGAGCTTAGGCTCAAATGTGAAAATCTGATGCAGACATATGATTATGAGAAGAGGAGAAATAGTAAATTGATGGGGAGGCTCACACAATTAGAAAACATATCACCTTTTCAATTTGAGATAGATGAATCCTCAACAAGGATGATTGCATCATCCCCTGCACCACCTCCTAGCACAAGCCCCATAATATCTATTCCCCTATCCCCCATGCTCCTAGATACCCAATTTGAAGAAGCCCTAAAGGATGAGAAGGCTAAGTGTAAATCTTTAGAGATAGAGGTGGTTAAAAGGTATGAGGAGAAGGTAAATGGTACAATTTTGCATCTTCTCAATAGTATTGACACTAGGCTCATTTATTACAGGATCTTAAAGGTATTTGATATTTTAAATTCTTTTGATCAAGATAAGAATAAATTGGATGAGATCCTTAATAAATGGACTAGTAGAGAGAATACAATGGAGGAAATTTATTCAAAAGATAAGGCTCAAGCATAAGTGGATGCTACTTTGGAGCATACATATAGCCACATTATAGGAATATTGGAGCTAACCATTGTCAGGGATTCATTGCAAAATGAGGCTAGATTCCTTCTCTTGGAATATTTAAATAAGAATTTTGATTTATTTATGTATGTAATGAAAATATGGACCTATTTTCTGCAAATGAAAACACCAAACAAAATCACTATAGATGTTAGTCATTTAAAATGCAACAAAATAAGTAATCTTCACTGCAAGCTCTGATGAGCTAAAATAAAGGCACCCAAAGTCTTGTTTGATTTTCTCTTTGAGATTATTGTGGGTATGCTCTCCCAACACAAATGAAATGAAATCTAATGCAAACCTATGTGATGTTAGCTAGATGATGGTGAAGCGATTGAGAACAAGTATAAGGAACTTGCCCCAAGCTTCATAAATGATGAAGATTAAGATTGATGCAAGATTGAATCAAGATAATGATAATGTAAATAAGATTAAGATCTATGATAATGCAACAAGATTAAGATAAAAACAAGATTAGAATGAAAATAAGAAAACAACTAGAATGATTAAGAATGATATAAAATGCAAGAGCTAAGGGATTAAGAAAATAAGAACTTAGACCTAAAATGAGGAGTGAGCCCTCCTTTTATAAAAAAAAAATGAAAAGAATTGGACAGTGGAGATTAAGGGGGAAAAGAATGGATGACAAGGATTAAAGGTTGGGTAGGGTTTGAGAGGATGAAGAGGAAAAATAAATGAGTGGAAATGATTAAGAGGAAAAAAGATGTTAGGCAGGGTTTGAAAAAGGTGAAGTGACAAGAGATGCAAAAGTCAAAATTCTCTTTTAGAGGGAAAATTTTAAAAATGATTGGTGGATAAAAAAGATGGAGAGGTGGTTACCTTGAAAAGGGTGTTTGTGCACAAGTTTAGAGGTAATCCACCTTTTAATTAAGATTTGAGGAATATTAGAAAAAGGTAAGAATAGGAAAAAGGGAAGATGAATTAAATTAAAATAAATTTAATTTAATCATGGTTTAGAAGAAATTTAGGCTAATGGACGAATAAAAAAATAAAATTTATTTTATAAAGGAAAATGGAGGGATAATATATCAAAGTATTTAAATAAAATTTAAATACAAAGTGAAAATGAATTTATTAAATTAAAGTAAATTTAATTAAATAAATATAAGAGTATAAAGATTATTGTCAGTTAATAAAATTAACCATAATGTTAAGGAAAAATATTAATAAAAATTAACAATAGTGTGAAGGGACAATTTTAGGTGTCTACAATTTCCTTCTATTTTAAAGAGCCTCAAAAAGATAAAGGATCAAGAAGAATGGATGGAGGAGTTGGATGCAACTCTCACATCAAGGATAAATGATATTGTTGTCCATGATAATAATTACTTGTTCGGTAATGTGATTGAGGATATTGTGATTGCAGGGATGTACTTTGATTCCTTTGAGAAGAGAGTCAAATTTCTTAGAGCCAGGTGTAAACACCTAATTGAAAAACAACAAAAGTTTCTGCATTTTGGATGGCCAGATGATGTTGTCTTCAATGAGTGGGTTGCAAAGTTCAGTCAGGAGGCAATAGGTGTCCTGGTGGGAGTAGAGCTAGTTCAAGGATGATGCTCTTGTTTCTGCGGTAGCCTGCCTTTTTTGTTAGTGGAGAGTTTTTGAGAATGACCTTTTTGTCATCTTGTGAAAAGAAAAAGTGTAACCTATTGTATTGTGACAAGTGTACCTTCCTATGGTCTAAAGATATTTTAAACCCTATTCTATAAAGGGTTTCCAAGAAAGGGAAGAAGCATTCAAATTTTTCATTTTTTGAAAGCACTTTTGTGTCCTAGTAGGTCGGTCCAAATTGTGGGAAGTAGCAAAATTATTGATGTCTGTAAATTTTGATTCTAAGATTTAATGAGGAAAGTTGTTGGTTTATGTCTTTGAGTTATTTTTTAATAGTTTTACTAAGATTTATAGTGAATGTATCCTTCTCAAAGAGATTAACACAAAGAGAATTGTAGGAATTATTGTGTCAAAAATCTTGTCTCCTATTACTGTTTTGTTCATTTCATGGATATTTGAGCAAGTATTAAATTTCATCTACAAATCTTTCAGGTTGTATGTCATTTCATTGTTGCTATTGGTTCAAGGAACTAAATAAAATGCTTCTATGATTTGATAGGATCAAAAACTATAGTAAAGGATATCAATAAGTATAAGGTTTTTCTGATAAAAACTGATATATTTACTTACAAAGTGAGGAAATAGGTCATAATTTTCATTATATCTCCATTAATATGTGATAATAACTATTGGATAAGGCACTGGTCAGTATTCAAGCAATATTCTATTGTTGGAGGTTTTTCTATTCTGATCTGCTAGGATTTTTTGTCTTGTTTTTTGGTCTTTTGGTTGTTTAGTGCTTATTGCAATATTTGGGTATTGACCCTTTTGGTTTATATCCTTAGCTAGGATAGATCATTGTATCTAAGTCTTTCTATGCTTATCTTTTCTTAGCCTTGGTAAAGGGTTTTAGGGCCCCTTCAAAACCTCCAGTTACCTTAATAAAAAATTATTGGATAAGGTGCTAGTCAATATTCAAGAAATTAGATCAAAGTTCTAATACTATTCATGGTTAAAATTAAAAATCAAACTTAAATCATTGAAAGAGAAAAGAATAGTCATCTCTTAAAAACTATGATAAAATAGATTCATTACTAGCTACTCTGAGATCTATTTTGTGTCATCCAATAGAAGAAGTGTTATATGACTAAATATTTTTAAATGGGATTTGTAAGGTAAGAAGTTGTTAGGAAAAAGTGCCAAATCCTAGGTGTACCCACCTTGGTTCTGTAGAGCCAGAAGTGCACAAGGAGTTGTTGTCCTCATTAGTTGGACCAAGGTCAAATAAAGTATTTTGAATATGGGAAATAGCTGACCCCTAGGTATATTTTGTTTGTTGTCTCTTGGTTATTCAAATTTGTTGAATCAAAAGCCAACAACCTCCAATATTTGATAGTATTGTGGTGGCCATAGAAGAGACAAAATACATTTCACAATTTTTAGTTGATGAGCTACATGCATCTCTCATTTTTCTTGAGAATATGTTAAACCAATCAAAAAATACAAATTTGGATCATCAAGCTCAAGCGGTAGAGGCAACCAACAAACCCAAACTCAAAATCAACCTCAAGGTCAAAGGTCTGACAAATATTGAATCCAATGTCATTATTGTAAGAAATTTGGGAATTATCTAAATGAATGTAGAAAGAAGCAATGTGATTTTCAACAAGAAAAATGCAAATTTTATCAAAGAAATCTAAAATCATGATAGCATGTTCATGGCTTGCAATGTTGCTCAAGAAGGTAAAAAAGACATGACTTTTAGATTCGGGTTGCAACAATCATATGATTATAAATTTAGAAATGGTTTCTAATTTGGATGAAAGCATAAAATCAAATGTCAGATTAGGGAATGACAATAAAGTGCCAGTTATGGGAAAAGGAAGTGTCAACATTTTAACCAAAAATGGGGAGAAAAAATGCATTTCAGATATGTATTTTGTTCCTAGGATGAAGCTTGTTTAAAACGGCTATAGAATATATTTCAAGAACAAGGAATGCATAATCTTATACAAATTTATATGCAACCAACTTTCTGCAAAGGTTCAAATGACAAGAAATAGCATGTTTCCCCTAAGGATAAAACTATATTCGAAGGTTCAAGAACACCCCTCAATGAAACCACAAATGGATGAAGAAAAAGTTACATTAGTCACACAAATAATTTTTCAAGATGAAATTAAAGATGAGAACTGGTTATGGAACTTAAGGTTTGGACATTTAAACTTTGGAAGCTTAAACCTATTGCATAAGAAAAGAATGGTGAAAGGATTTCCACTAATAGAAAACCTGGATAGAATATCTGAAGGTTATATTCTGGGTAAACAACATAGACAGTCATTTCCAACAAGAAAGTCAACCAGTGTAAAGAAGCCATTGGAGATTGTTCATTTAGATTTGTGTGGACCAATGCAAACACCCTCCATGGGAGGAACCTACTACTTTTTGTAATTCATTGATGATTTCACAAGAATAGCATGGTTCTATTTTCTAAAACATAAGGATGAAGTGTTTGATTATTTTTGTCAATTCAAGGCCCTTGTTGAGAAGAAAAGTGGGAATTACATCAAAACATTGAGAATGGATAGAGGTGGTCAATACATTTCAAATGAGCTGATTAAAATTTACAAAGACCATGGTATTCATAAAAAATTCACTACAATGTATATTCATCAACAAAATTATGTGGCTGAAAGAAAAAATATCTAACCATCACAAAAATGACAAGGAGTATGTTGAAAGAAAAACATTTATCAAATGAGTATTAGATGGAAGTTGTAGCATGTGTGGCATATATAATGAATAGGTGTCCCACTAGGATTCATTAATATGATTTTAGAAGAGGCATGAAGTAGAAGGAAACATAATGTCTCTCATATGAGAGTATTTGGTTGTGTGGTATATGCACATGTGCTAGATAATTTGAGAAGAGAGTTGGACAACAAAAGAGAAAAATACATATTCATGGGTTGTAGTAATGAATCCAAAGCTTACAAGATATACAATATCATTAGGAAAAGGGTTATAATTAATAGATATGTGCAATTAATAGAAGATGAAGTATTGTATGGAACTTTCGATGAGATAATTAATATAGAAGAAAATGATGATTTTATACCAGGAATCTCTCCTTCAAATGTGACTCCTACACCCATTCAAGATCGACCAAGTGACAAAAGGAAACCATCATCAAGAATAAGGATAATAACACATGTTCAAGAAAATACACTAGAAAATGTGCAGAAAACACCATCTTCAATTGAGACTCTTAGTGTTGGTTGATCAAGTCCACAATCGACAAGTTCAAGTGATATGTCAAACCCCATTATAGAAAGCTTAAGGAGAAAACAAATAGAAGTTTAAGAGATATTTATGAGTAAAATGATGGCAAAAGTAGTGCATATCAGACTTCTCTTTTTGTTTAATTATATTCACGTGTGGATGATACAATTCATTTTTAAGTAGCAATTAAAGAAGAAAAAGGGGTGAATCCTATGAATGAAGAGATATATGCTATAGAAAAAAACCAAACATGGGAGTTAGAGAATATTATACAAGGAAAAGAGGTGATAGGAGTGAAGTGGGTTTAAAAACAAAATTGAATGTAAATGGTGATATAAAAAAACATAAAGAAAGGCTTGTAGAAAAAGGTTATTGACAACAGTCTGGGGTAGACTACAATGAGACATTTTTACCAATGGCTCATTTAAACATCATAAGAACTATATTAGCCATAGAAACTCAAAACAAGTGTTGAGTATATCAAATGTGTTGGCAATTTGGATGTGTTTTGATTAATGTCAACATGTCTACCATGATGTTTCGACATCTATTATGATGTTGGGTGTTTAAGTATGGTGTTTTGATGTTTTGATATCTGTTATGCAGTTTGTATGTTTGATATGCGATTTTTCCAGTAACGAAGTATGTTGAGATGAATGGTGAAGGATGGTTACTAAATATGAGGAGTCACACACCTCGTGGATGATGTAGAGGTTGTCTACATGGTTCATGTCAATTTTGAGTTTCTAAAATTATGATTTGATCGAGTTATGATGTTATAGATGAAGACTAGTTATGTTTTTTATTGTCATTATTACAGTGTCAGAGAGTTGCAGAGCTTGGTTTCATACACGTGCTCAAGGTGAGAAATTTTTTTGTGCAAATGAGAATGTGTTAAGGAAATTGTAATGTGTCTACCATTCAAAAGGTTTGTGATTCTAATGGTTTCCAAGGCATTTACATGTATTTCACTTGAGGATAATAGTGTTCTTAAGTTTATCATAAGGAGTTAATAGATCTGATGCGAGTGATATATTTGATTATTTATTTGAGCTTCATAATGTATTAGTATGATCTAGGATTATGTTCCTAATGAGTTGGTAGCTTATATTGACCAAGGTAACCAAGTTCAATGAATTCAAGTTATGTTTTTGAGTCCTTAGTCAACATGTCAAGAAAAATTGATAAAATTATTTATGTGAGATTGGTAAAATAGTTTTGGAGGTGCTCTTGATAGATCTAAGGAATAATTTGGAAGCACACAATGATCTTAATCATTGATTTTAGTTCTAAGAGTTGAATGTTTTAGGATTATGTTTTTTCAACCCAGTTCTTGATAATTATGATGAATAAGAATTTGATTTGAGGTGTCATGTGTATGCACCAGTTTTTGGAGGATTGTGGATGCAACATGTTTCTAGTGAAGAAATTTATAGATCTATTGTGGGATATATTTATTATCTAGATGTGGAAGAAATAATTACAACAAGGGATTAGAATATACTAAAAAGGAACAGACCAAGGCATAGGAAGATGCTATTATATAGTTCATGAATTTTTAGATTAGTGTCTAAGTTGTGATTGTAAGTTAGTGAGACTTCCATAGGGTGTGTGCCCAAGAAAAATTTAGTAGTGAACTCTAGGAAGTGTTCCTAAATGCAACTGCATTCCATATATTGTAATAAGTCTATACCTGTAACTATTTATTTCTCTTATTGTGAGTTTCAACCCAATCGTGGTTTTTACCCTAATTTGGGTTTTTGTCATAAAAATATTTGTGTTATGTGGATTTGATATGTTTTTTTACTTGTTTTTACATTCTTTACATTCTAAAAATATGTAATAAGGTTTCAAGTAACAAATGGTTTCATATCTTAAGGGCTTCAGGGTTTGAAAGATTAACTATTTTTGGAAGAAACTGATTCACCCTCCCTCTTAGTTGCGTACTACCATTTCCTACAATTGGTACTAGATCCTAGTACCTTGAAAGAAAGATAACAACTTGATGAAGGTTTAAAGATGGTAGCATAGAAGAAGTAGAATACAAGATTTGATGAAACAAATAATGCATTGTAGAAGAACCGCATGATTTTTCATCTTAGATGCATTGATGAACTATTGCAAGATTACATATAATTCATGAAACCCTCCTCAAAACCCTACAACTCCTGATGAGATCAATGAGGTAAAGGAGAAGATTATGAAAAATGATTTTTTTTTAGGGCATTAACTGATGTAGAGATTACCAATGTCATGGAATAGGAGATAGCTAATCAAATATGGGAGAAGTTGGAGACTCTTTATGAAGGAGACACAATAATAAAGATGGCCAAGTTACACAATTTGAAAGAAAAGTATAAAGCTATGAAGATGAGTGAAGATGAGAAAATATCATCCTATGTAAAGAAGATCAATGAAATGGTATTTTCTATTTTACATGTTGGAGGAATTATTGATAAACATGAAATTATTTCCAAGATTCTAAGAATATTGCATCCTTCCTATGACAAAAAGGTTGCAGCTATTAAATAAATAAGGACACTAAAAAATGTGGCAAGAGATAAAATTGGTGGGGAAGCTTAGTGCCTTTGAATTAAGTGGATTAGGTGGTACACTTCCCAAGACTAAGACAACATTAAAATCCACAACAATAGGGAGGGACATGTAGAGATCAGATTTGATAGAGAAACCTACAAGGAGAATGTCAAGATGGGAAAAGGAGATGAAGGAAATGGAAGAAGAAGATAGAGAAAATTAAGAGTTGGAATCAAATTTTAAAAAAAGGATGAAGTACATAGCTCTTTCTACTAGTAAGTATAAAGAAAATTTTCCTTTCAAATGATTTTCATGTGGTAAGGTAGAACATTATACATCTAGGTGCCCTACTAGAGTTCCTAAGTTTTGGTATGAGCCTAATCCTAGTGAAAGAATATGTTAATATGGTCTAAATGATGTGTTGGATATTTCTATGATATATTGCATAAATGTGCTAACATTGATGTGTTGTCATTGATGTCAACATATTTATTTATTTTTGGCAATGTTCCTAGTTTGTTCAGTGAAGAGTTTGGATTATTGTGGCTACTATATTGTAGATCAGATGTTGCGAAGTTGAAAATGGTTGAAGGGATGTCTATAGCTAGCCTATGTCAACTTAAAAAGGTTTTCATTATGATTTCAGTCATCGGAGTTTGATTTACTAGTCTTTGGTATTTTCATTTTTTAGTTATTTATGAAGTGACCGTGTTGTAGTTTTGAATTGTTGTGGATCAAATATGTAATATTTTTGGTTGTTAACATGGTGATGAGCTTAGGACATGGGTGTGTGTCCTCAACTCGAATGGTTCATGATTTGGATGCTGATAAAATATTCTTCTTGAGTGAGAGAGGTTTATGTTTGGTGTTCTTGATGAATAGTGTAGAGATAGTTATGAATTATAAGATAGAGTTGTTTATGTTGTTGATGTGGCACTTCATGTTTCTTGATGATGTTTCTAGATCATTTCCTTTTCAATTTTCTAGATCACATTGGGTTATGTGATTAGAGTCATTGATTTTCTCATGGTGTGTTGATATTCTTATAATTCTTGGTTGACTTGGCTGTGTGTGTTGTGAAGGATCGTGACATGATATGTAGATTTGGGTCCTGTAATACCCCAAAAATGGGCTATAAGTTCATTAAGCTCCTACATCAAAAAATTCGAATGAAATCGACATCAAAGTCCTAACCTAAGGCACATCTAAACATCATCGAATCATAATTGATTATCTTAAATTTTGCATCGGGGAATATTCCTAGTAATATTCCTAATTATCTTAATTATCTTTAATTTAATGATTATTTGGCGATAAATCACATTTATCCTAAGTTTGATTAATTGAATATTTTCATATTTAATTAATTAGATTTAATATTTGCCACTTAATTATGTAATTAAATTTAATTCTATCTATTATTAATTGTATTATTTAATTTTGACAATAAATCAAAATTCTTATCTTTAATTGATTAAATTCTTATTTAATTAATTAAAGCATGTTGTCATTATTTAATAATATAATTTTTAATAAAAGTTTGGTAAAATAGTTAATTAACCCATAAATTAATTATTTATTTTCAAAAATCAGTTGAGTTGAGGATAAATCACTTTATTTATTTATTTAATTCTTAATTATTATGCATATTCAAAAGAAACAGTTAAACTCCAAATCAGAAAATCAATGCAAGTTATTGACTTTTTGGAACTCAACATCCTTTTGGAGTTCAAAAAGCTGATCTAAACTCTAATTTGAGTTAAAAAGCTGTTTTTGCATGTTTTTGCATGATTTTGAGAATTAACTATCTTTTATGATCAGATAACTCAAAAATCAAGATGAGTTAATTTGAGTGATTTATGGCTTTTTTTTCATGCACCTCCAAAGCCCTGGATTTCTATAAATTAAGGCTTTAGCTCTTCACAAATCATCTCATATTTTGCACAATCACGCTGGAGAATTGGAATTGAAGAATCAAAGCTCTTGTGAATCGACATCTTTGTGAGATCAATCTTATTTTTGCATTCATAGTTTTCATATCATTGTTAGAATCTTCATTGTTAGATCATTTAGCATTCATTTCATATCAAGTTTTTCATATTAGCATAGATTCATATCAAGTTTTCATTCTTATTGCATAGAAAATATCAAAAATATAGATTAATTGCATTTATTCCATATCTAGAATTGCATTCAAATCCTTCATTTAGGTGTCGTCTAGGTCACTGATCTCGATTACAATCTGAGAACATTAATCTTGCACCTATTAGAAGGCAGTAAATCGCTTGGTTAGATAGCTTTCAATTTTGCATGATTTTGATTATCACTAACCTCTAATGTTTTACTGAGTGTTGTGTCTACAGATCAGGTACAATTTTCACACACACATTTCTGGCGCCCACCGTGGGTATGCACTTATTTTTTTTACATGGTTCAATGAATGATATGGATGGCCATTAATTAAATATGAAAATATTCAATTAATCAAACTTAGGATAAATGTGATTTATCGCCAAATAATCATTAAATTAAAGATAATTAAGATAATTAGGAATATTACTAGGAATATTCCCCGATGCAAAATTTAAGATAATCAATTATGATTCGATGATGTTTAGATGTGCCTTAGGTTAGGACTTTGATGTCGATTTCATTCGAATTTTTCGATGTAGGAGGTTAATGAACTTATAGCCCATTTTTGGGGTATTACATTTTGCCCCTCTTTGAATTACTGTGCGAAGCGCAGTGGTTCAAAGATAGTCTGTGTTTGATAGAGATATGAAACTGATGTTTGAGATTGATAATTGATATGAGATAGAAGCTGATTGATATTGAATTGATATGGAGATAATAGGTCTTGAATGACCAAAGATAATGTTCACTGTAGAAGCAAATGAACCTATTATTGCGAAAAAGTGTCAAAATGCCTGATTCTGAACCTTAGGATTGATAAGAAGTGAGTGACCCTTTCTAGACTCAATTGTCTTAGCAGAACTAGCAGGTATCACATCCGAATCCTTCAGTTGCCGAAGAACCAAGGAAAGAACACTATGATCTGATGGTTGCAAAAACTGATACAGTTTACAAGATTAGGAAAATATCAGATTGATATGGATCTTGATGAATCTGATATGCCCCAAGTGATGATAGATTTGCCCCGAGCGATGAGGACTTTTGATGAATCAGTAACTAGACGTGATTGTTTGTCTTGATCACTGATGAAAGATATTGATAGACTTGATCGATAGAATTTGATTTACAGACTTTGAATGATATGCAATACCATGCCCCCTTCGGGATTAAAATTGAAATCTGACAAGAAAAGTCAGCGTTGATAGTTTAGAAGCATGTTAATTGATCTGAGAAGTGGTTATTTACGTTCAAGAATGCATTCTGCATCGTTTGGAGGTCTTGGAGACCGAATTTGACTAGATTTGACCATGAGTTGACCATGGTTGACCAAGTTGAAATTTTGATAGTTTGATGTAAGATAATCAGTTAAGTTGAATACTAGATTTCTGTGATGATTGAAGGTCGAATATGCAAGTAGTTAATAATATGAATGATCTCAGATTTGAATTTTGATCCCGAAAAAGGATTCTACTTACTATTTCATTGGAGGAACCTTCGTGTGAGATTCAGCTCTTGTTAGACTTGAAGATGCGATTTGAAGAATCATTTAAGCATTGAAGTTCGTTTAATCATTGTGAGATCATGTAAACATGCAAAATGCAATGAGACATGCAAAATGAAATGCAACCTAAGACCTAGGACCTAGTCACTGATCATGTGTCGATTTGTTATCATCATTGAACTTTTAGGTAACCGGATAAATCAATACAATGCCCACTAGCCATGAAACCATAGACATATGAATATCGATTTGTATGTGCAAGAATCAATACAACACCCACTGGTCAAACAACCATGGACATATGAATATTGATTTTAGTTGTTGAATGTCGGATTAGATATAAGCATCAAGGCACAAATGCCAGGATGACCTGAATATCATGTCCATTTTGATATAGCAATTTGTACAAGCATCAAAACATAAACGTCGTGATGACCTGAATACGCCTTGCATTGCAAACACATCAAACAGTCAAGAGATCATTCTAAATCCAATGTGAATTACCCGTAGTGACCCTTTATTGTTCACATCCTTAGGCAAGATTGCGTTCCACAGTAGGAGAAAGAACTTACTCAAAAAGACAATAGTTAGATCAAACTTCCTTGAATTTTTCGGGTATCAATGGTCGAGGTACGCATGGCCATCCAATTCGAGATAGAGGCTCTTACAGTCGGACACCATTTCAATCCAAAATTTCCAAAGCTGTTAGATTTTCACATACAAGCAGAAGACAAAGAAAAGATTATGCCCCCAGTCATCACTCTCTAAATCCTGTAAAGGACATCATTGAAGAGCTCGAAGGGACACAATATGCAAAAATCTCAATGCGAATCAGTAAGCATACAAGGAGATAAAAGCATGAAAAGCACAGATTGTTTTCAGTTGAGTTTTGATGTTTGATTGTTGTTGATGCAAAATCCTTTCTAGAGACGAGACAGACTGACTGACTCAACTTGAAGTTTCAAAGGACTCTGAGTGGATATGACACGTCTAAGATACATGGGAGACCATAGGATATGACATTGATTGCCCCCAAGTGTGAACATTGATAGGATGCAAACGCTTGAGCTGGTTGGTGTACAGGCCGACTTATTGAAAACTGGAAATGCAGGAACAAACCGGGAGATATGTACAAACTAAAGCAAGACTGAAAGCTGGGAAAGACCAAGATTGTGCTGATAGATGGAGCATTTTGGAACAAGTGGTGCCCGTTTGCCGAGTTTTCACCAGCTTGGTAGAGATTCTATTTTTGCTACCGAGGTGCCTGTTTCCAGGTTTTCACCAAGGCACTTTTTTTACTTTTTTTTTTTTTTTGGTATTTTTCATTTTTTCAATTTTTTTGTACTTTTGATATTTTTTGATTTTTTTTGTGAATCATCAAGGTGCCTATTGCTAGGTTTTCACCAAGATGTTCATTTTTTCAGGACTTTTTCTGATTTTTAAGATTTTTTCAGGACATTTACCAAGCACTGAATGCCTTAGGCGTAGAATTTCTTCAGATGGAGAACGTTGATTGGTTCTCGGAGCTGTTCTCCTTCAGTCGTTGAGAGTTGATAGGCACCAGAGCCAAAAGTAGCAGTGATTACAAAGGGACCCAGCCAGTTGGGTTCGAACTTCCCCTTGCGTTCTCGATGTGATTGATTTTTAGGATTTTCTCTCAACACTAGATCACCAACCTGAAATTCTCTGTGTCTGACTTTCTTGTTGTAGCCTCTAGACATTCTCTTTTGATATACTCTGAGATGATCATACGCTACTTGTCTGCGCTCATCTAGTAGTTCAAGTTCTTGTAACCTCGACACTCTGTAGTCTTCATCAGTGACAAGTCCATGCATTCTAATCCTGAGTGATGGGATTTCAACCTCAATAGGCAGTACCGCTTCAGACCCATAAACTAAAGCGAAAGGTGTAGCCCCTGTAGGCGTTCTGATACTAGTTCTGTATGCCCAGAGAGCTGGATTGATCATCAGATGCAGTCTCTTCCTGTTTTATTCACTGTTCTGTGCAAGATCTTCAGGAGATTTTTGTTTGAAGCCTCAGCTTGTCCGTTCCCTTGAGGATAATAGATAGATGACCAATGTTGAGTAATTTTGAACTTGGCACATAAGTCATCTAGGTCCTTGTTTTTGAATTGTCCCCCGTTATCTATGATTATAGAGTGAGGGATCCCATATCTGCAAATGATGTAATTCAGGATGAACATAGAGATCTGTTTCCCCGTTGCTTGTGTTAGAGGAACTGCTTCTACCCATTTTGTAAAATAATCTGTAGCTGTGATTATATGGGTATGTCCATTAGAAGAGTGCGGATGGATAGCACCTATGAGATCAAATGCCCATTGTTGAAAAGGCCATTGTGTAGTAAAAGGAATCAGATCTCTCCCTGGAGCATGAATCAAGTTGCCATGTACTTGACACTGTTGACAGTTTTTAGCAAATTTAATAGCTTCTTTTTCCATTTCAGGCCAATAATACCCAGCCCTAATAAGTTTTCGAGCTAATGTTAACCCGTTCGAGTGTGACCCACATATACCCTCATGGACTTCCTCTAATGCACGTTGAGACTCTTCTCGTTCTAAACATCTAAGCAGTGTACCATCTAGACCTCGTTTGTACAGATCATTACCAATGATGACATATCGAGATGCGGATCGGATAAGGTTTCGTTTCTCAAAACGGTTAAAGGACTCAGGGATGATTTGGTCGTGGAGATAGGAGAACAAATTTTTGTAGCGAGATGAGTCATAACTTACAACAGTGCAGATCATGCGGGTTTCAGGGGAGTCATATGCAGGATAGGATAGGGCTTCCACCAGGAACTCGTAGCGTAGTTCATGTTCAGGCTGTTGTAAAAGAGTAGATAATGTTGCCATTGCATCAGCAGCCTTATTCTCCATTCTGGGTATTTTCTCAAATGTGATAGAGATGAAGTATTTCTTTAGATCATCGACCATTCTCTTGTAAGGAATGAGCTTTTCATCTTTGGTTTGGTACACATCATTGACCTGGTGGATGACTAGTTGTGAGTCTCCATGAATGTGCATCTTTGTAACTCTCCACTGTATTGCCATTTTCATACCATTGAGAAGTGCCTCATATTCAGCAATATTGTTTGTGCAAGGAAACTTTAATCTGAATGCTTTGGGTATCGAGTATCCTTGAGGAGTAATGAATAATATGCCTGCGCCGGATCCATTCTGTGTGTAGGAGCCATCAAAGAATAATCGCCATGCTCTAGAAGAGAGGTGCATGATAGAGGAATCGGGAAATTCCATTTGCATGGGTGTATCATCAAACAGTGGTGCTTCAGCTAATTGATCAGCAATGACCTGTCCTTTGATAGCTTTTCTTTCAACATATTCAATGTCAAATTCGCTCAAGAGCATGACCCATTTAGCTAGTCTACCTGTGAGGGCAGCTTTGCTTAGGAGATATTTCAGTGGATCAATTTTAGCTACCAAATGAGTAGTATGAGCTAACATGTAGTGTCTCAATTTCTGTGATGCAAAGATCACAGTGAGACAGGCCTTCTCTATCATTGAGTAGTTCTTCTCATAGGCCACTAAAGTTCGGCTGATATAGTAGATGGCTCTTTCTTTCTTGTTCTCATCATGCTGTGCTAGCAATGCCCCCAGTGATGTATCTGTTGCGGAGACATATAATATTAATGGCTTCCCATGAATAGGAGGCATCAATATAGGTGGATTTGATAGATACTTCTTGATATGTTTAAAGTTGTTCTCGCATTCTTCATTCCATGCAAAGGTCACACCTTTATGTAATGTTTTTGTAAAAGGCTGTGAGATGTCTGCTAGCTGTGATATGAATCTTCTGATAGATTGAACTCTGCCTTGCAACGTCCTCATTTGACTGATATTTGTGGGAGGTTGCATCTCTATTATAGCCTTGACCTTAGCTGGATCAACTTCAATGCCTTTCTTGGAGATGATGTATCCTAGGAGCTTTCCAGAAGTGACTCCAAAAGCACACTTTTTAGGATTTAGTCGAAGACTAAATTTTTCCATTCTGTCGAGGATCATGCTCAAGTCTGTTAGATGTTCAGTTCTAATCATGGATTTTGCCAAGGTATCATCTACGTAATCCTCCATTGTTCTATGCATCATATCATGAAAAATAGATGTCATTGCTCTTTGATATGTAGCTCCAGCATTTTTGAGTCCGAATGGCATAACATTCCAACAGAAAGTTCCCCACGCACATGTGAAAGCTGTTTTCTCTTGATCTTCTGGAGCAATTTTGATTTGGTTGTATCCAGAAAAACCATCCATAAGGGAATATATTTCATAGCCCGCAGTCATGTCCACTATCATATCAATGTTAGGCAGTGGAAAATCATCCTTAGGGCATGCTCTGTTCACGTCTCTAAAGTCCGTGCATACTCTGATTGAACCATCTGGTTTGGAAACAGGTACAATGTTGGAAATCCACTCAGCATAGTCTATGACACGGATGAATCCAGCTTTTAGGAGTTTTTCTAGTTCTGCTTTGACTAAGAGTGCAACATGAGGATGCATCTTTCTCAATTTTTGTTTCATTAGTTTTACTCCGGGAGCAATGGATAGATGGTGCATAATGAGATTGGGATCCAATCCTGGCATATCTGAATATTTCCATGCAAAGTTGATCTTTTTCTCTGATAAGAAGGTAGTGAAGTTTTGTTTCTCTTCGTCTGATAGAGATTGTGCTACATGTACCAATTGTGGTTCCTCTGTTGTACCCAAATTGATGGATTGAGTTGGCTCAATCAGAACTGGAGATCTATCCTGTAAATGACTTGGAAGGACATCAAATATCTCATCCTTAGGTGCCTCAAAGAGGTTTTCACCTTCAGATACATCTTTTCTTTTTACTTTTGTCGGTTCTGAGACTGCCACAAAGTGGTTTTCACCCTCAGAACTCTTTTTCTTTTTCCTTTTACTCTTGTTTTTCTGACTAAGATATTTGATGTCTGACTCGGTCATGCTGACACTCGGTTCACTGATGGAAGTACTCATAGGCTCAACTGCATTGAGGTAGCAGGCAAGGGCATAGTCATTTGGGAAGGTATACATACCATGGTTTGGGTTGGTGGAAGTTTGGTTGATAAGATCAGGGCGTTGGATAGTCAAAGTGGGAAAGGCTTGGGATATGGTGTTCACGGATGTGGATATGTCATCATTGGTCCTAACCTGATGCTCAAGTTCAAAGGTGATATTACAGCTCAGAATGTTCAATTCGTGAATAGGCTCAACATCATCATAGGAGTCCTCTTCAGCCATAGGTGGATCAGACACGTTAAGTTCATTGTTTCGCTCTAGACCTACATTGGGTTGAGAGACATATTGGTGAATAACATCAATAAATTTCTCTGTTATAAGCTCATCTTCTTCTAGAATGGCACCCCATTCATAATCATTTGACTCATCTTCTGATTCAGAATCTCTAGGAAATCTTAGAAAGTGCGTGAAATCAGGATGAATACCCCAAGAAGGATTACCCTCAGTCTCTGACTTGAATTCATATTCATGGGAATCAGTGTCAGAATAACTACCCCCTGCTTCTCGATCAGTTTGATTGCCTTCGAGATTGGTTGGTTCTTGTGGTACAACCATCTCTTGCACTACAGTAGGTTCTTGTGTTTCTACTACATTAATTCTTCTGATAGGATCATCTGTATCATCAAGAAGATCTTTGATCTCTTTAGGCAATTTTTCATAGGGGATAAGCTCAGAGCTATCTGAATCATCATCAGAGGGTTCTATTTCTTCTTTCTTAAGAAGGGGTTCTCCTGGTGCAATTTGTTCTATGACATGAGAACAACCACCTTTGAGATGATAGGGTTTCTTCTTAAACCCTATGCCACCATTATCTTTTTTGGCTCGACCAATATGTGAAATGGGGGTCACAAGACCCTTTCCCCTAATTCCTAGAGGTCCTTGACCAGAATATCCCATCTTGGCTATCAATTTGTTTCCTGGACCATATGAATTAGAAGGGACTGTAGGTGCTATAGATTCACTAGGTTGAACAATTTTAGATTCAGAATCCTCTTTATATAGCCATGCCAGCACAGCTTCATCCTCTTCAAATTCTTGTTTAGATACTTGCTCCACCACAAAATGTCTTTTGTATGCTTCCATAGGTTCCTTAGGTTCTGATTTAGACTGCTTCAAGGATTGGCCATATGACTTAGGTGAGATTGGGAGAGATGTCAGAGACAAGACTGGCTCTATAGTGTATTCTCCCATCCCATTTTCTTTGATATTGATCTCTTTAGCAATGTCATCCATCTTAGATGTGGAAGCCACATTTTGTTGCTTGATGGAAGATTCTCTGTTATTGGGAACAAGTTTATCGGCACTTTCCTTCAATGTATTACAAGTTGTACTCAGATCAGCTGGGATAGTAACCTCCACTCCTTCATAGGGAAATTTCAAGCATTGATGGTATGTTGAAGGAATAGCCTGCATTTCATGTATCCAGGGTCTCCCTAGAAGGATATTGTAAGCCAATGGTAGATCGAGCACCTGACATGTGGTATCTTTGATGACTGGACCCACCCGGATGGGCAAGACAATGGTGCCTTTAGAAGCTCTTTCTTGTTCATCATAGGCTTTTATGGTGATCTTCTTTCGAGGATCAATAGCCATCTCTGAGAATCCCAACTGTGTGATTAAGTTGTAAGAACAAATGTTGAGGCCTGCGCCCCCATCTATCAACACACGTTTGACTCGACGGTTCTGGATCAAGACTTCTATGTGCAAGGGCTGATTATGTGGGTGACTTAGGGAGTTGTCATCCTCTTCTGAAAAGGAGATATATTGCGGAGATGTTAGATGACCAACCATAGTTTGGAACCTGTCTAGATCTAGATCATCAGGAACATTAGAGCTGAGCAAAGCTTTGTCTAGGATATCTCGGTGAGCTGGAGAGATTCGAAGTAACTCAAACATAGAGATTTTGGCATTGGTATGCTAGAGTTGTTGTACGATGCTGTAAGATGTAGGTCTGGTATCCTTTGGATTGGGAGATTTCGAGGCAACCTTCTGTTTAGAAGCAGATGTGAGATTGAAAGGTATCTTAGGGACATCAAATGAATTTGGTGTTTGTCCTTTCAGATGCGTCTGAGCTTGTGATCTGGTAACTGCATTAGCTGAGGAATGATTTCTATCTCTTCGTACAATCGTGATGACATTACAGCTCTCAGAGAGGCATGGTTCCACCATATTGATGACAACATCGTTTCCAGGGTAGGCATAGTTGACTTTTGCCCCCATGTTAGGCTGAGAAGTGGAAACTCCCTTGCCATGTTGTGGAAAAGGT
Organism: Chamaecyparis obtusa; assembly: GCA_027943335.1. NCBI lineage: Eukaryota > Viridiplantae > Streptophyta > Pinopsida > Cupressales > Cupressaceae > Chamaecyparis > Chamaecyparis obtusa. The sequence continues at coordinate 135,544 of BSBK01005539.1, forward strand.
TCTGTAAATGCTGTGTGATCATTATTGCTGGTAGGATTATCGATTGTGATGTCCCCTTGATCTATCAATTCTTGAATGGTATGCTTCAAATGGAAGCATCCATTAGTTCTGTGGCCTTTAGTTCGATGGAAAGCACAAAATTCATTATCTTTCCACCAACATGGTTTTGGATCTGGATCAGGTTTTCGGATTGGTGGTAAAGAGATCATGTTATCAGCTATCAGGGTCCTCAGAGCAGATTCCAAAGATTCTCCCAGGGGAGTAAACTTTCATTTATTATCCCATCGTTTGAATGGCTTCTTTGGAGATGGTTCAGCAGATTTTTGCTCTGAAGCTTCAATGGCTTTGGTGGCAAGGGTGAGATTGCAGGCCGGTGCCTTTGATGGGGTGTGGATAGTGTCAACAACACCGTCAGAGATGATACCTTTGTTTCTATTCCAGGTCTTGTTTTTATCTTTTGAGCTAGATCCCGATTCAGACTTGTCCTTTTGAAGTGTGATTTCTCCTTTCTTGACAAGTACTTTCTCAATCTTGATTGCATTATCCACCATTTTATCAAAAGATACATGATCTTGCATTTGCAATGGATAGTTGAGCTCTGGAACAAGGTTATTGATAAAGATTTCAAGTTTCTCCATTTCGGGAATTGGTCTAGCATATAAAGAAAACTTCTTTCGCCACCTCTTGAGAAAAGTTAGGAATGATTCCCCTGGATATTGCTTGAGGTTACAGATATCGATCATGGTAATCGGATGTTGAATATTGTAGGAATATTGTTGATAAAACAATTTAATCAATTCCTCAAAAGTTTTGATCGTAGAAGGTAATCTTGAAAACCACTGAATGGATGCTCCTCCCAAGGATCTAGGAAAAAGACGCATTAGATAAGTCGGTTCATGCATGAATTCCATGGATTGTGTACAGAACTCTCTGACATGATCTTGAGGATCAGAGTGCCCGTCATATTTGTCATACTTTGGTATCTCCACTCTTTTTGGGAATGGAGGCATATACAAGTCTTTGTCAAAAGGGAAAGGACAAAGGGCCTCCATGGAGAATTCCTTGGGTTCCTTCTCTTTCTCAATTTTATTCATTTTGACCTGCATAGCGTGCAGCTGGTTCATTATGGCCGTCATCAGAGTTTCTTCCTCATGTGTGATGATATCTTCGACATTGAAGTGAGGAGGAAGTTTAGCTCCTTCTTGGGCTAATTGCAAAAAGTATGCCTCTCTATCCATTTTCAAGAAATGCCTCATCATTCTTTTGAATTCATTGTCATTCTGACACCGATGGATTTCAGAGGGTGTAGGGTCTTGGTCGGCATTATGTTGAGAGTGGTGTCCCTGGGATCCTCCTCCTAGAGAACCATGGTTTGTCCCTGCTTGAGACATGGTAGGAGTTTTTGGGCTCCCTGGAATAGATTGAGGAAGAGTTTGTTGATTACCTCTGTGAGTTGATAGAGGAGGTCTGTAACCAATTTTCAATCGAAAGTTACCGAGACCGTCGTCTTCGTAGATACCTGACTTGATGAGTTGTTCAAGAGTTGGACCCGGGGTATTGGTCAAAAGTAAGTTTTGAGATGTTTCTTCTGATTTCTTGTGTGAAGAAGCTCTGGTCTCCACCATTAACTTTGAATGAAATAGAAGAAAAGGATGAAGACAACTGAAGAACAATTTGATTTGAGAAAATTGGATGACGCAACCTTGTCAAGATTATGATAGTTTTGAAGATCTGATGAGATGTGGGTGAAGGAAACTGTGCCCTAGATGCATGGGATAGATCGCCCAAAAGATAGCGGACACGAGTTCTCAACACTTAGTTTGTTTTTGAAGATTGATTGATTGAAGATTGATAGTTATGACAAGGTTTTGACACGAGATAAAAAGGACTCAAATTGATCAAACAGAAGACTAGATCGGATTCAAAAGATCAAACTCAGAAAATGGTAGAATGCTCAATAGCTACTGCTCTGTTCTGACACAATGATATTTTTGACAGATTCTGGAACTAGGCTGGAAACATTGGATATCTTGCAATTTGACAATTTCTGACAACTTTCTCAAATTTTTCCAAACAACACTCTGCAGACTCATACGACACTGGGTAGTCTATGAAATGACATTTGCTAAACTCATACGATAGTTGGGTAATACTGAAATGACACTTGACAAAACTCGTACGACTTTTGACTTCCTGAAATGACTTTTGACTCCAGAAAAGATTTTACGTCAATTTTTGCAAAATGTAAGGTCTTCAGTTTTGGATTGTTTGCAAATTGTATTGTCCAGATTTTGAAGGTTATACCAGATTTGATCGTTTTTAATAGCCAAGTAGATAAATAAGCACACAGAACAGCAAGCAAGTGATTCCAAGCACATCTGAAAACAATGATCAAGGGCAAAAGAAACCTTGCGCATGAACAATCAAGTGACCAAATTGTGCTAATCCCTGAGAGTACTAATTGTGTATGTTCTGAAAAGTTTTGCAATAACACACATATACCTGAGAATGAAAAATTGGCCTCTCTAAGGTTTTTAGTAATGGTTTGACTCTGCAACTTTTATGATTCAAAGGGGTGAACTCCAATCCCGGCGCACCAGGGTTTTGACACAGTCCGAGAACTTAATCTTCAAGAGCTGCTAGGGAGATCTGACAACCCAACAATGAACCATACCCGTGGAGATTTCTTCCACAAGGACATTTATATAGTGGTTGTCACTACCATGGCGAAAATGGCTATTACCGCTTGAGGTTCCATCAATGCAGTTTGCCCTGTGAAGGGATTGTCCGCTATGGTTAACCCTCTCTAAAGATGACTCACAATAGTATACCACAAGGGGACTTGGCTCCAGATTCAAGGTTTTGACACCTCTTCACTTTTAACCCAAACAAAGCAAGCAGATTAATCCGACACGCTAAGACAAAGTTTTATTCCACCAAGGTCTGTGATATCAACTCCACGTGATCTATCAACCTCTCCGGGGAGAGAATGTATCAATCAATAAGAGAAGATGCACTAACCAATTTTGATTCACCAAAGCTCGTGATATCAACCCCACGTGATCTATCAACCTCTCCGGAGAGAGAATGTGTCGATCAATAAGAGAAGACTCACTAACTAAGTTGAATGTGAAACGCACTAAGTATCCTCCCTACCTACAAGGATTCTATCATCAAGAAGGATTTCGCTAGGAATCCAATCTCTCAAGAATCACAAATAGTGTTCATAGGGCCTAATTACTATGTGAGCACACATGTATGTTCCGAAAGCAAATCTACCAAAAGCATCCAAAAAGTAGAAAGAGGAACACTTAACGTTTAAAGCGAATATGAGATGAGTCCACAAGGTGGAACACTTAACACCTCACACAAGCTAAAAACGAGTCCACAACTTAGAAAACAAGGGAGTTCCTAAAAGCATAAAAGGGTTGCCAAGTGGAACATTTAACGCTTCTGTCCTGTTGACCCCTCCCCTTTATGGCGCTGAGATTGCAACCACGGGGCGGAAATGAGGGGCCGGCGGATTAGCGAGTCCAATAACCCAAGATAGCAATCAAGATCAATCACAAGTATTCTAAGACTACTTAATGAATCCTTAAGGGTTCACAACCTAGTATCAATTATGCAAGTGTGTAGAAATAGATCAAAAGCATGAAAAGATGCACACAAGCTTGACACATAAGAGATTTATTTTAAGTCCCAAATCAAAATATTATTAGATGAAAGAGAATACCTGGGATCCTTGCAACGTGCTTAGTAGATTTTACTTGATTTTTAGCAATTTTTGTTGAGCTTTTCCATGCAAGCAAGTGACGAACTCTCCAACAAGCAAACAAGCAAACAAGATATGCAAAATATATTCAACTTATGAAAATCATAGGGTTAGCTCTAAAAATTAATTATTATCAGTAATAATAACCAGCAATCAACCCAAATGACAACTCATATCATTCATTGAACCATGTAAAAAAAATAAGTGCATACCCATCACAAAACTTTATTTTTTTTGCTGCATTTGACCTAGTCAACAAGATCTAATTAATTAGATGGCCATGCGTACCTCGACCATTGATACCCAAAAAATTCAAGGAAGTTTGATCTAACTATTGTCTTTTTGAGTAAGTTCTTTCTCCTACTGTGGAACGCAATCTTGCCTAAGGATGTGAACAATAAAGGGTCACTACGGGTAATTCACATTGGATTTAGAATGATCTCTTGACTGTTTGATGTGTTTGCAATGCAAGGCGTATTCAGGTCATCACGACGTTTATGTTTTGATGCTTGTACAAATTGCTATATCAAAATGGACATGATATTCAGGTCATCCTGGCATTTGTGCCTTGATGCTTATATCTAATCCGACATTCAACAACTAAAATCAATATTCATATGTCCATGGTTGTTTGACCAGTGGGTGTTGTATTGATTCTTGCACATACAAATCGATATTCATATGTCTATGGTTTCATGGCTAGTGGGCATTGTATTGATTTATCCGGTTACCTAAAAGTTCAATGATGATAACAAATCGACACATGATCAGTGACTAGGTCCTAGGTCTTAGGTTGCATTTCATTTTGCATGTCTCATTGCATTTTGCATGTTTACATGATCTCACAATGATTAAACGAACTTCAATGCTTAAATGATTCTTCAAATCGCATCTTCAAGTCTAACAAGAGCTGAATCTCACACGAAGGTTCCTCCAATGAAATAGTAAGTAGAATCCTTTTTCGGGATCAAAATTCAAATCTGAGATCATTCATATTATTAACTACTTGCATATTCGACCTTCAATCATCACAGAAATCTAGTATTCAACTTAACTGATTATCTTACATCAAACTATCAAAATTTCAACTTGGTCAACCATGGTCAACTCATGGTCAAATCTAGTCAAATTCGGTCTCCAAGACCTCCAAACGATGCAGAATGCATTCTTGAACGTAAATAACCACTTCTCAGATCAATTAACATGCTTCTAAACTATCAACGCTGACTTTTCTTGTCAGATTTCAATTTTAATCCCGAAGGGGGCATGGTATTGCATATCATTCAAAGTCTGTAAATCAAATTCTATCGATCAAGTCTATCAATATCTTTCATCAGTGATCAAGACAAACAATCACGTCTAGTTACTGATTCATCAAAAGTCCTCATCGCTCGGGGCAAATCTATCATCACTTGGGGCATATCAGATTCATCAAGATCCATATCAATCTGATATTTTCCTAATCTTGTAAACTGTATCAGTTTTTGCAACCATCAGATCATAGTGTTCTTTCCTTGGTTCTTCGGCAACTGAAGGATTCGGATGTGATACCTGCTAGTTCTGCTAAGACAATCGAGTCTAGAAAGGGTCACTCACTTCTTATCAATCCTAAGGTTCAGAATCAGGCATTTTGACACTTTTTCGCAATAATAGGTTCATTTGCTTCTACAGTGAACATTATCTTTGGTCATTCAAGACCTATTATCTCCATATCAATTCAATATCAATCAGCTTCTATCTCATATCAATTATCAATCTCAAACATCAGTTTCATATCTCTATCAAACACAGACTATCTTTGAACCACTGCGCTTCGCACAGTAATTCAAAGAGGGGCAAAATGTAATACCCCAAAAATGGGCTATAAGTTCATTAACCTCCTACATCGAAAAATTTGAATGAAATCGACATCAAAGTCCTAACCTAAGGCACATCTAAACATCATCGAATCATAATTGATTATCTTAAATTTTGCATCGGGGAATATTCCTAGTAATATTCCTAATTATCTTAATTATCTTTAATTTAATGATTATTTGGCGATAAATCACATTTATCCTAAGTTTGATTAATTGAATATTTTCATATTTAATTAATTAGATTTAATATTTGCCACTTAATTATGTAATTAAATTTAATTCTATCTATTATTAATTGTATTATTTAATTTTGACAATAAATCAAAATTCTTATCTTTAATTGATTAAATTCTTATTTAATTAATTAAAGCATGTTGTCATTATTTAATAATATAATTTTTAATAAAAGTTTGGTAAAATAGTTAATTAACCCATAAATTAATTATTTATTTTCAAAAATCAGTTGAGTTGAGGATAAATCACTTTATTTATTTATTTAATTCTTAATTATTATGCATATTCAAAAGAAACAGTTAAACTCCAAATCAGAAAATCAATGCAAGTTATTGACTTTTTGGAACTCAACATCCTTTTGGAGTTCAAAAAGCTGATCTAAACTCTAATTTGAGTTAAAAAGCTGTTTTTGCATGTTTTTGCATGATTTTGAGAATTAACTATCTTTTATGATCAGATAACTCAAAAATCAAGATGAGTTAATTTGAGTGATTTATGACTTTTTTTTCATGCACCTCCAAAGCCCTGGATTTCTATAAATTAAGGCTTTAGCTCTTCACAAATCATCTCATATTTTGCACAATCACGCTGGAGAATTGGAATTGAAGAATCAAAGCTCTTGTGAATCGACATCTTTGTGAGATCAATCTTATTTTTGCATTCATAGTTTTCATATCATTGTTAGAATCTTCATTGTTAGATCATTTAGCATTCATTTCATATCAAGTTTTTCATATTAGCATAGATTCATATCAAGTTTTCATTCTTATTGCATAGAAAATATCAAAAATATAGATTAATTGCATTTATTCCATATCTAGAATTGCATTCAAATCCTTCATTTAGGTGTCGTCTAGGTCACTGATCTCGATTACAATCTGAGAACATTAATCTCGCACCTATTAGAAGGCAGTAAATCGCTTGGTTAGATAGCTTTCAATTTTGCATGATTTTGATTATCACTAACCTCTAATGTTTTACTGAGTGTTGTGTCTACAGATCAGGTACAATTTTCACACACACAGGTCCTAGCTATGTCTTTGCCAACATGTCTTAGATCACATTATTGTGTATATTATATTCAATGCAATATCCTATAAATAGGTCCCTAGTTGATCCTATGAGAATAAGTTGATGAAATATATTTAAACATCTAGTCAATTGTATTAGAAAAGCATGGGAGAGTTTTTTGAGTGGATGTACACATGTGTATCAGAGATTTTTTGAAAAGGTATGAGTGGAATCTATAATTGAGATAGACAATTTTGGCACTTCATCAGAGCTATATTTGGATGTCAAAGATTCTATTGGTTAGTTCATAAATCAATGGATTATTGTCCATAGTGGATTGTAGTCCATTTTGGGGTTGTATCCCTAGTTGTATTCTTAAGGTTGTTACCCTTTGTTGTATTTGAGGAGTGAGCTCTAGGTTGTAAACCTAAATGAAAGTACATTCCCCTTTTTACCTTTAATAGGGTTATTGTATTAGTACATCATTTTGTGGATTTGATCCCCACCATGATTTTTCCCTTAACTGGATTTCCATGAAAAACATTATGGTGTTATGCGTTCTTGTGCTTTTTGGTTCAATTCTTTAATGTTTAGCATTTGGATCTAATTTTTATGGTGAAATTTTGGGTGAATTTTTGAGATTATTAGATACAATTGATTCAGTCCTCGCATCCCTCTCAATTATGTGTGCATCCTTGGTTCTAACAATTGGTATCGGAGCTAATACCTCTTTTTGAAGCTTAACCAATTGAGGTCATCTAGGATGGAAGCCTTTACGAAGGAGAGTGATATTTGAAGGAACAAACTATGCTAAATGGAAGGTTCATATGATTACACATTTTCAATGCATCAAAGAAGATTATTGGACACTCACAAAGAAAAATTGCACAGGACTATAGATTTATATACTACTACTAATTATGAGAAGAAAGAATTTGAGTGTAAAATGAGAGAAAAAGAATCCTTGTTGAGCACATTATCAGATGATAAATATATAAATGTTATGGAGTTGTATATCACACATGAGATATGGTTAAAATAGGAAGCCTTATATGATTGAGATGCCTATGTTAAGAAATCAATGTTGCAAAGTCTAAAAGGAAAGTTAGAATCTTTGAAGATGAGTGAGGATGAAAATAAACAAGCCTATGTATAGAAGGTGATCGAGCTTGTGTATGAAATTAAAAGTATTGGTGGAAAATTGGAGGAAGATGAAATTGTTTCTAATATATTAATTAGATCATTTCCTCCTTCCTATGACAACAAAGTTGTTGCAATTGAAGAAATCAGGAGTGTTTTCACTATGACAAGGGATACATTTGTTGCTAAGTTATATAATTTTTAAATGACTAGATTTGGTGATAGTCTTCCTAACGTTGATTTTGTATTTAAAGGTATTGTTTCTAAGTGTAAGAATTTGCAAATAGAAAAAATTGAACTAAGAATCTAGAGGTTAAATAAAAGCACAAGAGAGATGATATGAATGCAATGATTGATATTGAATCAATCCAATGAATTCACCTTGATATACAAGATTACATAATAGGCCTCCTTATATAGGAAAGGCAATAAGAGAGAATGATAAGGAGCTGATAAGATATCTCCTATGCTAGGTGTAATCACATGTCCACCAAATGTGGATCATCCTCCATTATGAAATGAAGTATGTGCAATGTATTAGGATGATAATGTGATAAGAGCACTAAAGGTGGATCTCACACCAAAAGTGGAATTTCTCCTACACCATGTGCTTAAATGATGTGCACACTCCTAGCTGTCTCAATCACAAACTACTATGTAATGCATTATCCTAAGTAAGATTAAGTAAAGTGTAATTAGGAATATTTAATTACACCAACACTAAGGATTAAAAAAGTATGATTTTCATGAAATTTATTCTAAGTATGGATCTAGATAAGATAAGGAATGGGAAGAAATTCAAGAACATGAAAGAAAGATGGAAGATCTAGAAGCCTTAATTGAAAGGAAAGTGCCTAAGGGAGTGGGTAAGTAAGAAGGTAAGATTCCTTTGAAATGATTTTCATGTAATAAGATTATTAATTTTTCTTCTATATTTCCTAAGAGAATACCAAAGTGTAAGCCTAGAAATTTTCAACCTAAATATCATAAGAAATTTTATTTAGCTTCTATTGAAGATGTTACTGATGATGACTATGAAAAGAGTGAAGATGAGATTGTTTTCATTTCTATTAGAGATGAAAATCCTACTATCTTGAACGAAAATAATGCTCTAGCTACATATGTTGAAATAAAAGATGAATGGGTGATAAATAGTGGTTTTTCACATCACATGACTAGAGATAATAATAAAATTGTCAAATTGGAAAGGTATGATGGAGGTGTTGTCATATTTTGTGACAATAATCCTTTCTGATAAGAGGGAGAGGTTAGATTACACTTGATGGAAAGAATAATACTGATGATGTCTTATAAGTTGAAGGTTTGAAAAATAATCTTTTGAGTGTTGGACAACTTATTGACAAAGGTTACATCATACAATTCAAGGATGGAAAGGGTGTAATCATGGGAAGTTATAGAAATGAGATTGCATCAGGTACCAAGACTAGACATAATGTATTTCATTTGAGTAAAATAGAGAATAGATTCTTGATTGCTAAAATTGATGATAGTTGGTTGTGGCACAAAAGGTTTTTTCATGTAAACTTTGATAATATTATGAAGATAAGAACTACAAATGGTGTAAGATATTTTCCAAGATTGTTGAATCCTACTAATGTGAAGTGTAAGAAATGTCAGTTGGGTCAGCTAACTAAATCTACTTTTAAAAGAAAGACTTATTCTTCAAGTGGAATGTTATATTTGGTGCATACAGATTTATGTGGTCCCACTAGGACTAGGAGTTATTATGGAGATAAATATTTCATATTGTTCATTGATGATTATTAAGGATTGATGTGGTTACATTTTTTAAGGGGAAATTTGAAGAATTTGATAAATTTAAAATATTTAGAGCTATGTTTGGGAATGAGATAGGAATGAAGCTGAAATACCCAAGATTAGACAAAGGTGGAGAATTTACTTCAAGGGAGTTTAATGCATACTATAAGGAGAATGGATTAACGAGATAGATGTCAGCTCCATGAACCCTATAAATTAAAATTCACGTTTTGTAGAGTTAAAACATTTTGGCTTCTACTTCAATTTTTTTCTTCTGAGATGTTTTTGTTCTGGAAGCAACGCGCACCTACAACTCATCAATGTAGTGTGTATTTTGAGCAGTGTTTCCTTTCCCCTTTTGTGAACGCTTTGCAGCTACATGTGTGTTCCATCTATCATTATAGAGTGCATTTTGGAAGAATTTGTGTTTTCTTTTTTCCAAAGTCTTTGTTTTAGTGCCACGTGGTTTATCAAAGCGCTATCCACTTTTCATTTTTTTCTAGTGGGCCCATGCCTTGCATAAACTTATATGTTCGCTATGTAGTGTGCCATGTGGTCATCTCACAAGCCTTTGAGAGAGTTCAACATCCTCTTTGAAGGATATTTTTTTATCTATTTTCCATGTTTCATATCCCAACTAAAGTGAAAAATGTCCAAGTCTTTTCAATCCATGATCTTGGTTTTCCTTTAGTTCAGGCTTTTTCTCAGGTATCAGCTAGGAGAATTTATGGAGAATCTAATATGGAGTGGTAGCTAAGAAAATTAATGAATATTTGTTCCAATAAAATATTAGCTAAGAGATTTAATGGAGAATATAATCTTGTTAACAAAGCAAGGGCTAGCTATCATTTTCTTAAGGCCAATGACAAAAAATGTGACTTCTTGGCCTCATCGAATGAGATGCTTGGAATTTTTCACAACTAATTTTTGTTAAAGAGATTCATGCGGTGCCTTAGCCTAGATATATGAAAATCTTGTACAATAAAAGGGACTTATTTTTTATAGAGATAGAGGAATCTCATATGTATATGAAGAAAAAAAAATTGCAGCCTTAAATTGTAATGCACATTTGAATCAAAGAAATATAAACAATTGTGCTTTCAACCCTTTGATCTTTCAAAGAGTCATTTTTCATGTATAATTTTTGTGCTACTTAGAGATTTAATTTGACTTCAGTGTGTTTATCTTTACTTTTCACTGAGTAGATTATGCATTAAGATTATTTTTTTATGGATATTATTGTATGGTTCACTCTATGTCATATTTAGAATTTTTTTTATATACCTGTGACTGTGCCTAAATTATATAGTTGTAGTAAGTTTGTCTTGAATTATATTTCTTAGAATAGCCTATTCATTTAAATTTTAAAGTGTTCCAAAAGCTTGGCATATCACCTTAGAATAGATTAGTAACACTTCTTCTTCTCTTGCCTCTACATTATAAAAAGAGTCAACCTATAAAATCTCGAAGGTCGCTTAGTGAAATTGCATTATGTCCCCCATTCATTGAGCCTCCCATAGGTTGTGTGTCTAAAATTAATTTTAGACATCAATAGTTCTTTTTATGGCATGCCTCGTAGGACCACCTAAAAAAATTGCCTAAAGTTTGAATAGATGTATGTGCCACATACCAGTTACTAGATCTCCAATTGTGTCTGAACCTCATTTTCTTGTCCCTCCATTGGTCTATGGTCATTTTAGAGGTTTTTGACAGTAGGGTCAAGTCCAACAACTTGAAATGGCTCAGAATCCTCCTAGGAATTTTTTGGTTTAGAATACTAGAATTCCTTTGGTTCCCCCAACCCCTCCAGTTGTCTAGGAGGAAATACCTACTTCAACTCTCAAGCCTCTTCCCAAATTCACTAGGGAAGATTCTAAAACTCCCAGTGAACATTTGCAAGATGTGGCAAAAGTATATACAATTCATAATATCACTGAATAGGATGTGGCATTGAGGATTTTGGAAGCTTCATTTAAAGGAAAAGCTCAAGACTGGTATCTCTCTCTCCCACGCAATTCTATTACAAATTGAGATAAGTTGGGAAACCCTTTCTATGAGTGGTTTATAGATAAGAGAGACTGATCCTCATTGCTCTGGTGATTGATGACAATTAAGAGAGCTCCACAATAGGCCATAACATATTTCAACACAAGATTCAAAAAGACATGGCATGGGATTCATGTTTCCACATGACCCCCACCTAATATGAGTTTTGTATTCTACCTCAAGGCCTTAAATCTTAGTATATCTGTGATGATCCAATCTATGGGTAGAAATACCTTACTAGATGCTTATAATGTTATTGTTATGGTGGAAAATAGTCTCATTAATGGAGTTAATCTCCCACTTAGACCTACTATGGTTTATTTTATAGACTTTCATGCCCCTTATCTAGACATCCTTCCTATTCTGGTTGAAGTCAGTTCTAGTGATGCTCTGAAAACTCCACCCTAGTCTCTTTACTATTACCCAAATAGTTCAACTACTCCTGTTGCACTAGCATCTAAGGTAAATGATATGAAGAACCTATTGCACAATTTCTCCAATGAGATCATTAATTTGAAGAGGTAAAACAATTCCTTCTCTAAACCTCAATGCAAAAATTATTAGTCTGGGAGGTCCCACTACTAGACAAATAAAAGTCAAGGAGCCTCAAATTTTGGCTAGTCACAAGCTAATAATCAATTGATTATTATTCCAATGCCCATGTAGTTCGTTCTTCCTAGCCAGGATAGAGAGTGGGTACCTAGCCAAAATAACCTATTTAATGACAGTAATGCATGGTATTTCTCTTGCAACAAAGCATATGCACCTCGGGATTATCCATGGGGGAGTTTATAGAAACTTATTGTGGAGCAGGGAGCCCATGTGATTTCTTCTTTAATGATAGTATTTACACATATCCTGGCATGGAGAATGTTGCACTTTCTATGTAGATACAAGGTATGTCTTTGGAAAGAGAAGCAATGATTACTCCTAACCATGCTTTGTTCTCATGGATGGGAGATGAAGAGGTGGTTCTTGCAAATGATGCTTCTGCATCTACTTCCAAGCTGATGCAAGTACAATCCAATTGAAATCTCCACAAAAAAAGATATAACATATGCAGGAAAGTGGTTCTCTAAGTCTAGTTCTAATAAAGTTTCATTTGTACCTATTATTATCTCTCCCTATTTAAGACCAAAGGAAACTCAAAAGTTTCTAGAGCCAAAGTGAACTATGGAAACCACTCTCAATGCTATTGAGAATCTAAAGAAAGCCCTCATTAGTGTGTCTCCCTAGGACATCCTTACCATCCCAAGACAAAGATCACTATTGCAAGAGGCACATTATGAGATAGAGAAGCCATAGTCAATTCTAGAAAGTACCACAAAAAAGGGATAAGGGATCAACAAGAAAGGGAGTGAGGTATGGAAGTAAATTGAACACTCCTTTAATTCTTACTAATAAAAAAGTTTTTGCAACAAGTTCCAAGGTAGAGAAGCCTAAACATACCCCTCTTTCTTTAACTTTGATTGTTAATGGTAAGACGCTACATAATTCCATGATCAATTCTGGAGCCAATACCACATTCATCCCTAAAACAATTTTTGAGGCTCCAAATATTGAATAAGAATCCCTAGATAGAGGACTTATACATATTGATGATACTAGATTATAGACCATAGGAATTATTAAGAAACTTTCACTCACCTTATGGGTATGTGCAGGACCATGGTATGCCAAAAAGTGGCGATGTGAAAAAGAAGTCATGATTGATAGACTCTTTGAAAAACAACTATAATTTTTAAACAATATAACATTTTTGAGATTTTAAATATACATCACATTCTATGGTTCACCTAATACATCAATAATAAACAATTATTTCATTTTGATGATGTTTAGACTAAGTTAAGGTGGTCAGACACAAGAGTTTTTATATTCAAGAAAATTTGTAGCAAAAAAATCATAAATAATTATTTACTTGGAATTTTATTTTTTTTAAATATGCATCACATCCCGAGATGAGTCTACTACTTTTATCCATAATCTTATAAAAAAATATTATCATTTGGGCTTTTTTAATGTGGTTAGACATACACCTACTTGTTATCTTTCTAGTCCCAAATGATAGACTTATTGAAAAATAGCTATAACTTTAAAATTGTATAACATTTTTGAAATCCAAAACACGTGTCACATTCTATGATTTTCCTACTAAAAGAAAAATGAAAAATGTTTTCAATTTGATAAAGTTTAGAATAAGTTAACGTGGTCAAACATGAGATTTTTGGTATTCTGGAAAATTTGTAGAAGAAAAATCATAATTAATTATTTACTTGGAAACAAACTACAAAAAAATATGTCACATCCGAACATGAGTCTACTACGTATATCTAGAATCTTGTAATGAAAATTTATCATTTGATTGTGTTTAAGGTGGTCAAACATACACCTACTTATTTTTTTCCTGAAATTTCCATACTACTGCATTGAAATTTGAAATTTTCAACATATAGAATAATGTTTTTTCAAAAAAGGCCTAGTATCTTAGAAACTAAATTCAATTTTCTACAAATTCTCTTCTTACATATTTTTGATATAATATTTATAACTTGTTCAAATTTTATGTGAACTTTCCTAAACCTAATTTTTTGAATTTTCATTGCCACTTAAGGGCCTAGTTTGGAATACCATGATCCTACACATACCCTTATATGCTTTCCCTAGTATAACTATGTTGTGGGAGGTAGTTGTAATAGATATTCCTATTATTTTTATGATGTTCCTCTCCCATGACTTTACTACTATAATAGGTGGATATTTGTCCTTAGAATGGCCAGACCTCAACCTAAGAAACATGCACAAACCTAAACTAAAAATTGTATCTGAATCCTTACATGATGAGCATGTAGTGTATGATTCCTTAACCAACTCTAAATCTAAGGAAGCACAACTTGAAGAGCTCCAAGAGGATGAGGAAATCCCTAATTTTGGGGTGACATTAGAGGCAATGTTCATGCAAGATAATGATATTGTTGCCAACCATTTTTCAAGTCACTCCACTGGTCTTGGTATTTATGTAATCTACAAGAAGGACCAACCCATTCCTCAATTGTCTAAAGTTGTTTTTTTTGTAGCTGAAGATAACAAAAATAAGTTCCTCTCTCTAGACATTACATTTTGATGGTGGTAGGTGTAAGAGGGGTTCTAGCACATGAGTTTGTTTGATCTCCACTACTACTGAGATAAAATTGAGGTCCTTTTTCTTTCAATATCCATGTTCTAATTGTTAGGAATGAATTCTAAATATATACCATGGGGGAGTATTCATAGCTATTCTATAGTAGTTTTTTATTGCATTCATGACTGTGATTGTCATTGATGTCAACACAATGATCTACTGAAGATTAGCAGAGAAGCAGACAATGTTTGAGTTAGAAAACTTGGGATATTGAAGATGAAGCTATGTGGAGTTGGGGAATTAATATATGATGTTCTATAAGATCATGGTTAAGAGTGCAGACATAAATTCATTTATTCATGACAATTGTGAGGAAATCAGTGGAAGCAATATTCAGGCAGTGTTCCTAAGTAGCAGTCTGTGGAAATCGGATGATATCTCCTAAACAAGATGGAATATGATAATGCAGAGTTATGATGCAGTTGAAGACATGATTTTGGTGATGTGGATGTGAGTGCAAGATCTAAGGTCACACGAGTGAAGAATTATTATCTTAATTGGAAGCTGACAGTTTTGTGTAATTTTTATGTAACGTGTGGAAAATTTTATTTTGTAATTTGTATGCCAACTCATTTGTAATTACTTGAGTGTGGTATAAAGGAAGGAATTTTTTCCTTGTTTTCATATGTAAGTGTGAATGTAGAAGTTGTGAATTGTAGATTTATGCAATACTTGTTGGAAGAGGATATGCGAAGTATAGAGATTTGGTATTGAAATCTGAAGTAGTTGCTGCGGTTTGGCACAGTCAGAGAAGGAGTATTGAATTGTTGAGATCATTAATATTTTGGTATTATTATGTTAAGTAATGAAAATATCAGTTGGACAATGTGTTCAGTGATCTTACCCTAAAGTTGTTTGGGCAATGGGTCCTTTTGTCTTCCATAACTCCTAATAGAGTTAGAATCTTTTAACAGGGATTCAAAGTCTCCTAATAGGGACTCATATGTACTAAATATATTTCATAAGACTCCTAATAGATTCCATCCTCTCACAAGGAACTTTCATATTAATGCATCTTTTGTGGGCATAATTCCCACTGGGGTTTACTCTTTGATCAAGAGGTTCCATAGTCAACATATCTTGTGTCATTATGTTATTGTGCATGTATATCTTTTTATGGTTGTTGATTACATTTCTTACATGCTTAAATGATATTAAGGTTGATAAAAGTTGTATTTATCTGATAACTGATTCACCCCCCCACCCCCTCTCAATTATCTTGGTGGACTTTACTTTCTAACAATTGGTATCAGAGAAATAGGTCCTTGAAGGAAAAGTTTAACAGTTTAAGGAGATCCATGGTGAATCATTTTAGGAAAGAAAGCCCTAAATTTGATTGAGAAAATTTTGACAGCTGGAAAGAAAAGATGAAGAGACATATACTTTGTTTAGGACCAGGTTATTGGTTAATCATAAAGAATCAGTAGACAGTCATTGATCAGGATAAGATTGAAGAATGTACTAATGAGGAAAGAGATATATTCATGTGTAACATACTTTCTAGAGAAGCACTCTTTTCAGCCCACCCAGAAAATGAGTACAGTCAAGTAAAATATCTAAAAACATCTCATGAAATTTGGTTAGCTTTACAATCTACTTTTGAAGGTGATGAACATGAAAATAAAGTCAGATTACATAATTGGATATGTGCATTTGAAGATATAAGAATAATGGAAGATGAATCTATTAGAATCTATATTGGTACAATGTCAGAGATTGTTGTAGGTATAAAATCTTGTGGAGGAACCAAGATAGAGAATGGAGTGATATGGAAAATTCTAAGGACATTGACTCCTGCATTTAAGCAGACAACATAGATGATAGAACAAGTTATTCCTTGTACTACAAACTTTACCAGAGAAACTCTTCTTGGAAGATTGGAAGTAGCAGAGATGAACCAGAGGCTATCAAGAGATTTACCTAGAATGGATAGCATTTAGTGCTCTTAGTGTTCACCCTACTTTGTCAAGAATCATCAGTGTGAGTGGAGATTATGCTACCAGAAATAGATCTAGAAATGAAGAAGATAGGAAGATTGAAGAAGATATTGCCTTTCCTATGAAAAGAGAACCGGACAGTAAGAAAATCTTTAAATGTCAGAATTGTCAAGAATTTGGTCATTTTGCATCTAAATGTCCTAAGAGAGTTAAGAAGTATAGGAAGAACTTTAATCCTAGGAGATCTAAAGAATGTTTCTATGCAAATGATGAAGAACTTGAAGATAGTTTGGAGAAATCTTTGAGTGAAAGTGATATTGAGCATGATGATATAGGATTTGTAGAAATTAAAGAAGAAAATCTTGAAATAGAACTTAAGGAAGAAAATGCTTTAGTTTCTCAAGTACAAAAGAAATCTGATTGGATTATAGATAGTGGTTGTTCACATCATATGACTGGAGATATGAAAAAGTTCATAAAGTTTAACAATTATGATGGAGGAGTTGATAGAGTTGGAAACAATGCACCTTGTTTGATTAAAGGTATAGGATCTATTACTCTTGATGGAAAGACTAATAATGATGATGTTTAATTTTTGGATGGTTTGAAACATAATCTTTTGAGTTTTGCACAACTAGTTGATAAGGGATATCAAGTTTGGTTTATTGAGAAAACTTTTGTAATCAAAGACAAGGATGGTAGTCTGATTGGTAGTGGATCTAGAACCAGAGGTAATGTATATCAGTTGAATCCTACTGAGATTACATGCTTGATAACTAAGATTGATGATAGTTGGTTATGGCATAGAATTTTTTTTCATATAAACTGTGATAACATTGTGAAAGTGAGTACTACACTTGCAGTAATGATGCAGGAGCGTCTTGGGTCTTTGAGCAATCTTGCATCAACAAAAAACATTTCCTATTTTATGTTGTTTGCATTATAATCATTGCACTTATTGGTTTCATGTTTTTTGAAGCTTACATGATGTTGAGGACCTATTTGGGAACCTTCTCCTATGAGCACATAAGGATTGGATGGACCGTTTCAAAGTTACACTTGTTTTCCTTGCCTCCGGAGCCGTATTTTCCTGCATTCTAGGTGCTAATTGCATATCATGTAGCTATTGATCGTTAATGAATCAGAATTTTCTCTATTAGGGACTTAAAGAGGACCTAAATTAATATAATCTCCTAAGACCTAAAGTCCTAATTCATTATGAGTCAAAAGCTATGACCTTTTTTCTTCGGTACCTATTTTTAGCCAATTTCACATGAAACATGGAGTGTTTCTTCTTGTGTGGTTCTGTGTGATGAGATGGGGCCTTGAAAAGTTAGGGAAATGTTATTGGGTAATGTATGGACCTAAATGTAAAGATGCATTAGTTTTTATCATTCTTTCATTAGTTTTAGTTTACTCTTCCAGGCTAGACCTATGATGTAATTAAATGCCTGACTGATCGACTTGTGGCTTTGCTAGCTATATATTGAGAGCTTGGGTAGATGTTTAAGGGTAGATTAGTAGTAGAAGAGATAGTATAAGGTTGAGGAATCATATTTGATCTTGTGAGATCTCGAAGATTAGATGTTTTGTCTGATATTGTAATAGCAGAGCTAGTAGTTTGTATGCTTGGAGACAAGGAGATTGCTTGGAGGTTTGTGAGCTCAAGTTTAGATCTACCTTAGTGTTTCCATCAGTTGCTGATGTGTTTTAGAGCTACAAAAGCTAGGAGATTGCTCAGATACTTTTTAATTTAATTTTATAAGGGCGAAACTCAGAAGGCCTTACAACTGGGCATGTTGAATGAAATTTTGTTTTGAAGCATTATATTTCTGTATTCCGCTGTGCACTGTTGTTGTTATAATTGGCAGTGTAGGTTTGGACCATCCATTATTGGATCCTCCATCCTTGCCCTACATCAAGTGGTATCAGAGCTTGAAGATTTTGAGTGTGTGGATAGATTGTTGAAGGTGAGGTAGTTTGCACTAGGACCTTGGATTGAAGATGCCTCCGAGGAGAGCTCGTGAGATCTCAGAGGAAGAACCTGCTTGAGAATTCAATCTTGATGATTTTAGGGCTTTGCAGAAACAAGTGGAAGATCTGCAAGAGGAATTGAAAAAGAAGACTACCTTGAAGGATGACAATGATGAGTCTGAAGAAGATCAATTTGAAGAAGCTATAGAAGAATTCAAAGATCAAGAAGAAAGTAGAATCTTGAAGGCTATGTCTAAAATTGGAAAAAGACCTAAGATCGAAGTTTCTACATTTGCTAGAAACCTTAGGCCAGAAGAGTTGATTGATTGGATTAATGATATTGATGAATACTTTGAGTATGAAGAAATAAAAGTTCCTAATAGAGTTCTAATGTAGTCAAGGATGGTGGATCCAATGAAGGAAAGTCCAAACCTTACAGCCAATAGAACAACACAATGGAATACCCAACAATGCAAAACAAAGTAATTGTTTAACTCTAATTTTCATTAACATGCCTAACTATAAGGCCTTCCAGGTTAGGGCCAATTACAATCAAAAATAATTCTGCAAGATCCACAACTAGATCTAATATAACTCAGCTAGTTCACCTCTAAAGACAATTAGAAGTTGATTGAAACCCTAAGGCAGATCTAAACTTGAGCTCGCAAGCCTCTAAGCAATATCCTTGTCTCCAAGTATGCAACCCCTAGCTATGCTACAAAAAACTATCAGATTACAATCTGATCTGCAAGATCATGCAAGAACTTTTCCACAACTTCACCAACTTCAGCTTCAGAACATCAAATCTAACCAACTAAGTCTTCTCAGTCATGAACTTCCCTGATCCCTTAATGATCTTCCTTCCTCCTCTTAAACATCTACCCAAACATCCTATAAATACTAATCATCAGCCACAAGTCAGCTGGATGAAACCATTAAGTCCCAAAACAAATAATTAAATGCCATACAAGTTGGCTTACAAATGTATACAAACATTTAATTAAGCATGTTGGCCTATAACAATAGCTACCAATAATAAATTCACAAAGTTGGCTCAATAAATCACATAGAACTCTAGTCGGTAAATTAGAATTACCGAGCGATAGTGAATTAAATGAGCATGCTAGGCATCACTGAGCACCAGTGTCAACTGAGCACATAGGCATGACTGAGTAACACTTTCACCAATTATCAGAGACTACCGAGTTCCTTTAGTGACTAAGCTTTCATCCATGACTGAGGCTATCGATCAAGGCTACAACTGAGTAACACCGGCCAAAATACCAACACCCATGCAATTTCACCAAGGACAAGAATGCCCCTACCTTAACCTTGGATGCCCCTGCATTAGACACCCTAGGTTCCAAAAGATGTTCATACATGAGAAGAACATATTTTAGGATTCAGCACATAAATCCTGAATTGGTTCTTCACATACAAGTCCTCCACCTTTTTTGCTTGCAAACACTTCCACTTCAGTTTCCTCTATCTCTTCAAGTATTTATTTGACAATGTACAAGTTGTTTCTCTTAACTGATCATTCATTTCCTCTGGATCCACAACCTCAACTTGGCTACCAATACTAAGGCTTCTCCTACCGAGTGTTGTATCCATTAAAGGCATTAGTGAAAACTTCTTGTCATCCTTTTCAATAGTAAACACATTTTGGACACAGTCATAAATAGCTCTACAATCATATTGCCAAGGTCTACTGAGCAATATATCACAACTATTAATCTTCACAATGTCACATAACATAAGATCCTTGTACTAGCCAATCTAAACATCAATGAAGCATTGTTCTCTAACTTCCAAATCATGAACACCCTGTAACTGGCCAATCCTATAAGGACAAGGATACTTCATTCTATTTAACCCAAGTTTCTGAACTAGGTCCTCAGCAACAAGGTTATCAATACTACCACTATTAATAATGAAATCATAGAGTTTACCTTCAGATTTGCATCAGGTCCTAAACAAGTTACTCCTTTGACAAGGTTCATCCTTTGTACCGAGCAATGTTTATCGGAGCAGCAAGTTCTCTGATTCAAGTTCATTCTGAATGTTCTCATTCATCATAGTAGTTCATCGGTCAACCTTCTACTATGTACACTCAAAAGAATGGTGTCCTTCCTCTCCACAGTTACAGTAAGTACCCTTAAAGATAATTCTACCCATCTTCTTCTTTGGTTCCACAAGTTTATATTCATCTTCTGCATCAGTCGGTTTATCCTTCACCAAGTGATCAATATTTTCATTCCCTTAGGAGTTACTAGGTTGTTTCCTCTTCAACTCATCTTCTATCTTTAGAGCATACTGATAGGCATCTTCAACAAAATCAATCTTCAACATACCAAGCTCATCCTGAATATTGAATCTTAGACCATTCACATACCAAGCTCCCTTTTCCTTACCAAGCTCTTAGTGTCTAGACTAAATAGTAACTTTGTAGCACTCCTTGGTATAATCTTCAATAGACAAATCCTTCTATTTCAGATTCTACAACTTTTTAAACAAGTCAAGCTCATAGTCAGCTGGTATGAACTTAGCTTTCAACTTAGTCACCATCAACCTCCACCAATTGATCTTTGTTTCACCTTCATCTTCTCAGTCTCTTTGTAGTTCCTTCCACCAAATAATAGCATGTCCTTTTAACTTCGTCTGTGCTAATCTCACCCGAAGAGGATCTTCAATTTATTCCATCTCAAAGAAATCTTCAAGTTCACCAATCCAATCAATCAGATTGTCAGGCTTCAAAGTACCAAAGAAAGTAGAAAATTCCATTTGGTAATTACTTGTTGGAGCAGCAAGTTCTCTGATTCAGGTTCATTCTGAATGTTCTCATTAATCATAGTATTTTTTCAGTCAACCTTCTACTATGTACAATCAAAAGAATGGTGTCCTTCATCTCCATAGTTACAATAAGTACCCTTAAAGATAATTCTACCCATCTTCTTCTTTGGTTCCATAGGTTTCTGTTCATCTTCTGCATCAGTCGGTTTATCCTTCACCAAGTGATCAATATTTTCCTTCCCTTGGGAGTTACTAGGTTGTTTCCTCTTCAACTTATCTTCTATCTTTAGAGCATATTGATAAGCATCTTCAGTAGAATCAATATTCAACATACCAAGCTCATCCTGAATATTAAATCTTAGACCATTCACATATCGAGCTCCCTTTTCCTTACCAAGCTCTTAGTGTCCAGACTGAATAGTAACTTTGTAGAACTCCTTAGTATAATCTTCAATAGACAAATCCTTCTGTTTCAGATTCTAAAACTTTTTAAACAAGTCAAGCTCATAGCTAGCTTATATGAACTTAGCTTTCAACTTAATCACCATCAACCTCCACCGATTGATCTTTGTTTCACCTTCATCTTCTCGGTCTCTTTGTAGTTCCTTCCACCAAATAGAAACATGTCCTTTCAACTTTGTCTGTGCTAATCTCACCTAAAGAGGATCTTCAATTTCTTCCATCTCAAAGAAATCTTCAAGTTCACCAATCCAATCAATCAGATTGTCGGGCTTCAAAGTACCAAAGAAAGTAGAAACTTCCATTCGATAATTACTAAACCAAGCAGCAAATCTAGGTAACCGAGTAGTTCTATCTTCACCATATATGTCCCTTTGGTCATCACCACTAGATCTAGCAGGTTCAAATTCTTCAGCAGCTTCTTCATAACTATCCTCAGTACCAACATTCTGAGGTATACCAGTAATGACTCTCATGATCTCAATGACCATGTCATTCTTCATCAATTCCATCTCAGATCTAAAATCTAATTTCACTTTCTCTATGATCTAGGATTCAACAGTATCACAAAGATCAAAAATAACTCTAGGGTCCAATCTTCTCTGAGGGATCCTTAAAGATATGAAAACTAAACCCTCTGCAAAAAACCCTCATTGACCACCTTGTGACAATTTCCAAGTTGTAAACAAGTCAAATCACAACCTATAATCTTGCAAACAACTAGGGTACAATTTCACAAGTTCAATACTACATATCTGCAATCTAGATTGCACATAATCTCTACTTCAACAGGATCAACTTCGCAAGATCAGCCTTGCTAGGTTAACCTTCAAGATCAACTATCAGCTCCAATAGGAACAAGACTTCACTCTAATACCACCTGATGCAGTCAAGGATTGTGGATCCAATGAAGGATAGTCCAAACCTTTTAGCCAATAGAAAAACACAACAAAATACTCAACAATGCAACACAAAGTAATTGTTTAACTTTGATTTTCATTAACATGCTTGGCTATAAGGCCTTTTGGGTTAGGGCTAATTACAATCAGAAATAATTCTGCAAGATCCACAACTAGATCTAATAGAACTCAGCTAGTTTAGCTTTGAAGACAATCAGAAGTTGATGGAAACCCTAAGGTAGATCTAAACTTGAGCTCCTAAGCCTCCAAGCAATCACCTTGTATCCAAGTATGTAACCCCTAGCTCTGCTACAAACAACTATCAGATTACAATTTGATCTACAAGATCATGCAAGAACCTTTCCACAACTTCACCAACTTTAGCTTCAGAACTTCAGATCTAATCAACTAAGTCTTCTCAGTCATGAACTTCCCTGATCCCTTAATGATCTTCCCTCCTCCTCTTAAACATCTACCCAAACATCCTATAAATACTAATCATCAGCCACAAGTCACCTGGATAAAACCATTAAGTCCCAAAACAAATAATTAAATGCCATAAAATTTGGCTTACAAATGTATACAAACATTTAATTCAGCATGTCGGCCTATAACAATAGCTACCAACAATAAATTCACCAAGTCAGCTCAATAAATCACATAGAACTCTAGTCGGTAAACCAGAATTACTGAGTGACAGTGAATTAACCAAGCACACCAGGCATCACTGAGAACCAATTTTGACCAAGCATTGCAAGCATGACCGATTAACACTTTCACCAAGCATTAGAGACTACCGAGTTCCTTCAGTGACCAAACTTCCTTCCATGACCGAGGCCGTTGGTCAAGGCTGCAACTGAGTAACACCGGCCAAAATACCAAAACCCAATGCAGTTTCACCAAGGACAAGAATGACCCTGCCTTAACCTTGGATGCCCCTACATCAATTTTGATTTGAAAAGACTAAGCTAAATGGTCATGCAAATATTTGGTGGAGAGAAGTTCAATTGGAAAGTAGGAGAGGAAAAGAAAATATCACTAGATGGAACCGAATGGTTGACAAGTTGAAAAATCAATTCAATCCAGTGGACTATGAGTTAGAGATGTTTAAGAATATGTAAGCCTTGAAGAAGAACAAAAAAATTAGTGTAGGAGTATACTGAGGAGTTTTACAGAATCCTGATTAGGACTAGTCATTCTGAAGCTGATAAAGAAAAGGTTGCTAGGTATTTTTATGGCTTGAGACCTAGTATTCAAGAAGAGTTTCTTATTGTTCAAATGAAAACTATAGGATATTCTTATCAGATGGCATTGAAGATTGAGGAGAAGCTAAACAAGAGGTTTGAAGGAAGACAAAATAATAGGAAAAAAAAAAGTGGAAAGACTGATGACACAGTTGCTAGAGGTAATCCTAAGAAGACTGATGAAGGATCTAGAAGTGGTCAAGTCACTAAGAACTATAATAATGGATAGAGATGAACATGGAAAAATGAGTTCACTGGTACTTGTTATCA
This sequence comes from Chamaecyparis obtusa, assembly GCA_027943335.1. Classification (NCBI taxonomy): domain Eukaryota; kingdom Viridiplantae; phylum Streptophyta; class Pinopsida; order Cupressales; family Cupressaceae; genus Chamaecyparis; species Chamaecyparis obtusa. The sequence continues at coordinate 160,142 of BSBK01005539.1, forward strand.
ATGTGATGAACAAGGTCATAGAAGTTTCCAATTTCCTAAGAAAAGAGTTGCATTAACTGCTGAAGGAAACATTGAGAATGTTGTAGAACAAGGTGAATTTCTTCTCACTAGGAGGTGGCTACATTTGTCTAGGACCCAGTGCAAAGAAGAAATTTGTTTAGAACTAGATTTAAGTGCAAGAATAAGGTATGTAATGATATGGTTGATGGTGGCAGTTCTGAGAATTTTGTTTCAGAAGAGATGGTTAGTAAATTGAATTTGGAAAGAAGGAAACATCCTAATCCTTATCAGATTAGTGGGATACAAGATGTGTCTAAGGTTAGGATTGAAGAGCAATGCTTGGTTAATTTTCAGATTGGCTCTTATCATGATGAAATATTATGTGATGTATTGGCTATGGATGCTTCTCATCTATTTCTTGGGAGACCTTGGAAATTTTATAGTCATGTTATGTTTGATGGTCATGCAAATACATATGTGGTAATGCATGGTGGATCCAGACATAAGTTGTTACCTTTGTAGGAAGTTGGGGCTAGTGGATGTGGAGTTATCAGGTGTTGTCCTTATGAAAAACATCAAGAGTAGAGAATTGATGAACCTATTCTTGTGGATAAAAGGAAGCTGATTTTGAAAGAAAAAGAGAATGATATGGCTAAGGAACTTGTTTAGATTAAGAGGCAGATGAGCTTTCTGAAAAAGATAATGCAAAAAATGATGGTACTAGTGACAGAGAGGACTGGCGATGATGCTGAGCTGATTATTAAATCTACAGAAGACATGATTCAACAAAGTGCTAGTTTAATCAAAAGTGGAAAAGATGGTGAGAATTAGTTTCTGTCAGTAGTAGAAAGGGAAGATGAGAAAAGTGCAGGACAAGCTAATTTGCTGAGTATGACAGTGGACAAAGTAAAGACAACATGGAATGAAGGAAAAGAGGAGATATGGATTAATTATAGATATGGCATACATGTTATGATTCCTTTGAAATGTTCATGAGAACATTCTTTTTATTTACCTAGGTTGTCTGATGCCGGAGCATCTTGGGTCTTTGAGTAATCTTGCATCAACCAAAAACATTTCTTGTTTTCTTTTGTTTGCATTATAATCATTGTATTATAATCATTTAATTTATTGGTTTCATGTTGTGTGAAGCTTAAATTATGTTGAGGACCTATTTGGGAACCTTCTCCTATGATCACATAAGGATTGGATGGACCATTTCAAAGTTACAGTTGTTTTCCTTCCCGCTGGAGGTGTATTTTCCTGCATTCTGGGTGTTGATTGCACGTCATATAGCCATTAATCCTTAATGAACCAACCTTTGTTCTCTTAGGGACTTAAAGAGGACCTAAATTACTATCATCTCTTAATACCTAAATTCCTAATTCATTATGAGTCAAATGTTATGACCCTTTTTTCTCGGGTACCTATTTTCAGCTAGTTTCAAGCAAAGCATGGAGTGTTTCTTATTGTGTTGTTCTGTGTGATGAGATGGGGCCTTGAAAAGTTAGGGAAATTTTATTGGGTCTTGTGTGGACCTAAATGTAAAATTGTATTAATTTTTTTATCATTCTTTTATTAGTTTTGGTTTACTCTTCCATGCTGGACCTATAATGTAATTAAATGCCTGACTGGCTGACTTTAGGGTTTGTTGGCTATATATTAAGAGCTTGGGTAGATGTTTAGGGGTAGATTAGTAGTAGAAGATATACTAGAAGGTTGAGGAATCATATTTGATCTTGTGAGATCTTGAAGATTAGATGTTTTGTCTGATATTGTAATATAGACAAGGAGATTGCTTGGAGGCTTGCGAGCTCAAGTTTAGATATGCCTTAGTGTTTCCATCAGTTGTTGATGTGTTTTAGAGCTGGACTAGCTAGGATATTTTTGAGATACTTTCTAATTTCATTATATAACGCCGAAACCTAGAAGGCCTTACAACCAAGCATGTTGAATGAAATTCTATTTTGAAGCATTATATTATTGTATTATGTTGTGCATTGTTGTTGTTATAATTGGCAGTGTAGGTTTGGACCATCCATTATTGGCTCATCCATCTATGCCCTATGTCAAGTAAGAGATTTACCTAAAATTATGAAGCCTACTAACATGATTTTCAAGGAATGTGTGATGGCTAAATAGAAGGGAAGCTCATTTCCTAGCAAGAAGTTTACAACAACAGAAAAGTTGGAGATTGTTCATATAGATTTGAGCGATCCCACAAGGACTAGAGGATTCTATGGAGAAAGGTATTTTATGATTCTTGTTGATGATTTTACAAGAATGATGTGGATTGCATTTCTTAAACAAAAATCTAAAGCATTTGATAATTTTAAGATCAGTAAGAACAAAGTTGAGAATGAATCTGGAATGAAGATTAAATGTTTGAGATCAGATAGAGGTGGAGAATTTACTTCAAAAAAATTTAACATTATTTGTGAAGTGAATGGTATTAAGAGGAAGTTTTCATCCCCTAAGACACCTGAACAAAATGGTATTGCAGAAAGAAGAAATAGGTCAGTAACTGAAGTAGCAAGAGCTATGTTATTTGAGAATGACTTAGCGAAGACATCCTGGAGAGAAGCAGTGAACACAATAGTGTATACAATGAATTGAGTACAAATCAGAGTAGACACAAACAAGACACCCTATGAACTATGGTTTGGACATGCACCATTAGTTAAGTATTTTAGAATTTTTGCAAACAAATATTGTATTAAGAGAAATGATCACATTGGAAAGTTTGATCCTAGAAGTGATGAAGGTATATTTCTTGGATATTCATTGAAGAGAAAAGTTTACCGATGTTACAATAAAAGAACTAAGACTATTGTTGAGAGCACAAATGTTAAACTTGATGAAAAGTTTAGAATTCATGAAAGGATGCTTGATTATGAATCAAATGAAGGAACTCATCCTAGAACTAATCCAAAGACTACTAACTTATTCTATGAAATTGATAGTGATTTTTTGAATGAAAGCCATAGTGAAGGAACCATTGAAGAAACTACAATAGAAACAAGTACTAAGACAATGACACCTAACATAAATTAATCAAGGAATCATCCTGCTGAGAAGATTATTGGAAACATAGACATAGGAGTTCTGACATGAAATAAAGTACATGAATAGTTGTGTTTGATTTCTCAAATTGAACCTAAATCTACTGGTGAACCTTGTTAAGATGAACATTGGATTAAAGCCATGAAAGAAGAACTAGATCAGATTGAAAAGAACAAGACACGAGAATTGGTCCCTAGATGTAAAGATAAGAATGTTATAGGAACAAAATGGGTATTCATAAACAAGATGAATGAACAACGAGAAGTAGTTAGGAACAAAGAAAGATTGGTATGTAAAGGATACTCCTAGCAATAAGGAATTGACTATGAAGAAAATTTTGCACCAGTAGCAAGAATTGAAGCAGTAAGAATGTTTTTGGCTTATGCATCTTACAAGAAATTCAAAGTGTATCAGATGGATGTGAAGTCGGCATTTCTAAATGGAGAATTGGAAGAAGTCTACATTGAGTAGCCTGGAGGTTTTCCTTTGACTCAAGAAGTAGATATGGTATGTAAACTAAAAAAAACTTTATATGGATTGAAGCAAGCAACTAGAACTTGGTATGCAAGATTGGATAAGTATTTGTTAAAGTTAGGATTTACAAAAGGCATAGCTGATAGCAACCTATACACAAAGGAAATTGAAAATGGTTTGTTGGTTGTTGTTAATTTTGTTGATGATATTATCTTTGGAGGAGAAGATGAAGCCAGTGATAAATTTGTAGATGAAATGAAGACTGAATTTGAAATGAGTATGATTGGTGAAATGAAATAATTTTTAGGATTGTAGATAACATAGAACAGTGGTGGAATCTTTGTAATTCAGATAAAGTACATGAATGATTTATTGAAGAGATTTGGAATGGAGAACTGTAAACTAGTTGGAACACCTATTGTAATAGGACACAAGTTATCTAGCATAGATGAGACTCCTGCAATGGAATAGAAGAAGTACAAATCTATGATTGGAGGATTGCAATATTTGACTCATACAAGACTTGATATATCACATGCAGTTGGAATTGTAGCAAGGTTTCAAGATGAACCCAGAGAATCACATTATGCAGTAGTAAAGAGGATACTGAGGTACTTAAGAGACATCGTTGAGTATGGATTGTGGTATGAAAAATTTGATGATTTTACCCTATGTGCATATACAAATGCTTATTGGGGAGGTAGTGTTGATGAAAAAAAGAGCACCAGTGGTGGATCATTTTTCCTTGGAGGAAGATTAGTTTCTTAGCTAAGAAAGAAGCATAACTATATTTCACAGAGCAAAACAGTAGCAGAGTATGTGGTGGAAGAAAACAATTGTAATTAGATAATTTGGATGAAGAAAATGCAAAAGGATATTGGAATAAAATTTGTTGAGCCTATTGTTATACATTATGATAACAGGAGCACAATTAGTATGTCTAAGAACCCTGTGTTACACTCTAAGACAAAGCATATAGAGATAAAGTATCATGTAGTGAGAGAGAAAGTGGGAGAGAAAGAAGTCAGACTTGAGTACATAAACGCAAAGGAGCATATTGCAGATATATTTACAAAACATTTTCCTAAGGATACATTTGAGTATCTGAGAGGTATGCTTGGGGAACTATGCCCCATCCTAATTTTGAGAAGTGATGTAGATTTTTGCATCCGTCCAGTGGTATATAAGTCCTATCTTTCTTCTGGACTAGATGGTGGTACTTCCTCTATGGGGGAGTATGTGTATATGAGTTGAGTCATGAGGACTCTAGTAAATGTACTTTTTGAACAATATCTTTTGACATTAAAGTTGTTGTTGACATAATGATGAAACATCTATTAGGAATAAATCCTAAATGTTTGGTAGACATTCTGTAGCATTTGTTTTTGCATTCAGGACTATGAGTTTCATTGATGTCAACACAGTGATTTACCAAAGACTTGCAGAGAAGCAGACAAAGTTTGGATTAGCGCACGTAGGTTATTGCAGTTGGAGCTATGCAATGTTGAGGTTATACTCATTGATATGTTATATGTCTATGGTTAAGAGCACAGATAGTAATTCATTTATTCATGGAAGTTATGATCATTTTGGTGGAAGCAGTATTCAGGCAATTTTCCTGAGTAGCGGTTTGTGGAAATTAGATGATATCTCTTAATCGGGAAGGAATCTAGTTTTGTGTAGTTAAAGGGAAGTTGGAGATACATTAATAGTGATTTGGATGATAGCATAGACTATGAGGTCACATGAGTGAAGATTTATTATGTTTGGAAGCTGATAGTTTTGTGTAATTTTGGTGTAGCGTGTGGAAACTTTTATTTTGTAATTGTATGCCGACTCATTTGTAATTATTTGAGTGTGGTATAAAGGAAGGAATGTATTTCATTGTTGCAATGTATTTTTATGGAGTTGTAATGTGAAAAGTGTGTAATTATGATATGGTAGCAGCAGTTGTGATGTTGTATGCATGAAGTAAAGAAAAGAGCTAAGTATGAAAGTGAATTTGTGAAGGAAGACATGCGAAGTATAGAGATCTAAAATTGAGATATGATGTAACAATAAGTATGGTTTGGTAAAGTTAGAGAAGAGGTAACATATTATTCAATTGAGCAATGCAAAGATTATTTGGATAGTGTGTTTAGTGATCTTACCCTGAAGCTATTTGGGTAGTGCATCCTTCTGTCTTCCATAACTCTTAACAGGGTTAGAATCTTTTAACAGGGATTCAAAATCTCCTAATAGGGATTCATATGTACTAAATGTATTTCATAAGAATCCTAACAGAGTCCATCCTCTCACAAGGAATATTCATATTAGTGCATCTTTTGTGGGCATCATTCCCACCAGTGTTTACTCTTTGATCAAGAGGTTCCCTTGTCAACATATCTTGTGTCATTGTGTTATTGTGTATGAATATGTTTCTATGGTTGGTAATAATGTTGCTTCTATGGTTTAATGCTATTGAAGATGATAAAAGTTATAATTATTTGATAATTGATTCACCCCCCCCTCTCAGTTATCTTGGTGGACTTTACTTTCTAACAATTGGTATCAGAGCAGCAGGTCCTTGAAAAAGAAGTTTAATAGCTTAAGGAGATCCATGGAAATTTTTAGGAAAGAAATTCCTAAGTTTGATGGAGTAAATTTTGACAGCTGGAAAGAAAAGATGAAGACACACCTATTATGTTTAGGACTAGGTTATTGGTTGATTACAAAGAATAATAAGACTATCATTGAAGAGGACAATCTTGAAACATGTACTGTGGAAGAGAGAGATCTATTCATGTGTAACATACTTGCAAGAGAAGCACTCTTGACAGCACTTCTGAAGAACATGAGTATAGTCAGGTAAAATATTTGAAAAAATCTCATGAAATTTGGAATGCTTTACACTCTACTTTTGAAGGTGATGAACATGAAAAAAGAGTTAGATTACATAATTGGATATGTGCATTTGAAGATATAAGAATGTTGGAAGATGAATCTATTAGAAGCTATATTAGTAGAATGTCAGAGATCATTACAGGTATAAAATCTTGTGGAGGAACAAAGACAAAGAATGAAGTGATATGGAAAATTCTGAGGACATTGACTCCTATATTTAAGAAGATAACACAAACGATTGAACAAGTGATACCTTGTACCATAAACTTTACAAGAGAAACTCTTCTTGGAAGATTGGAAGTAGTAGAAATGAACTTGAGATTATTAGGAGACTTACCTACAATGGAGACAACATTCAGTGCTCTTAGTGTTCGCCCTAATTTTTCAAGAAGCATCAGTGTGAGTGGAGATTATGTTTATAGCAGAAGATCTAGAAATGAAGAAGACAAGAAGATTGAAGAAGGTATTTCCTTGCTTGTGAAAAGCGAACTAGATGGTAAGAAAATATTTAAATGTTGGACTTGTCAAGAATATGGTCATTTTGCATCTAAATTTCCTAAGAGAGTTAAAAAGTACAGAAGCAATTTCAAACCTAGAAGATCTAAGGAATGTTATTATGCTAATGACGAAGATCTTGAAGCTAGTATAGAAAGAACTTTAAGTGAAAGTGGTACTGAAAATAATGATGACATAGGATTTGTAGCAATTAAAGAAGAAAATCCTGAAACTGATGTTAAGGAAGAAAAAGCCTTAGTTTCTTAAGTTGAAAAGAAAGATAATTGGATTATAGATAGTGGTTGTTCACATTATATGACTGGAGACATCAAAAAGCTCATAAATTTGAATGAACATGATGCAAGAGTTGTTAGAGTTGGAAACAATGCACCTTGTTTGATTAAAGGTATAAGATCTATTACTCTTGATGGAAAGACTAATACTGATGATGTCTATTTTGTGGATGGATTGAAACATAATCTTTTGAGTGTTGGACAGTTAGTTGATAAAGGATATCAAGTTTGGTTTACTGAGAAAACTTGTGTGATAAAGGATAAAGATGGAAATCTGATTGGAACTGGATCTAGAACCAGAGGTAATGTATTTCAATTGAATCCTACTGAGATGACATGTTTGATTACAAAAAATTATGACAGTTGGTTATGGCATAGAAGGTTTTGTCATATAAACTTTGATAACATTGTGAAAGTAAGTATTACAATTGCAGTAAGGGATTTACCTAAAATTATGAAGCCTACTAACATAATTTGCAAAGAATGTGTAATGGCTAAATAGGACAGAAGTTCTTTTCCTATTAAGAAGTTTACATCTATAGAGAAGCAGGAGATTGTTCATATAGATTTGAGTGGTCCTACCAGGACTAGAGGATTCTATGGAGAAAGTTGTTTTTTGATTCTTGTTGATGATTTTATAAGAATGATGTGGATTGTATTTCTTAAAGAAAAATCTGAAGCATTTGATAAGTTTAAGATTGTTAAGAATAATGTTGAGAATGAATCTAGAATGAAGATTAAATATTTGAGATCTGATAGAGGTGGAGAATTTACTTCTAGAGAGTTTAACAACTTTTGTGAAGAAAATGGCATTAAAAGACAATATTCAGCCCCTAGAACACCTAAACAAAATGGCATTGCAGAAAGAAGGAACAGATCGGTGACTGAAGTAGCAAGATCTATGTTGTTTGAAAATGATTTGGCAAAGATATTCTAGAGAGAAGCAGTGAACACAACAATGTATACAATGAACAAAGTACAAATTAGAGCAGACATAGACAAGACACCTTATGAATTATGGTTTGGAAATGTACCCTCAGTTAAGTATTTTAGAATTTTTGGAAGCAAATGTTATATAAAGAGAGATGATGATATTGGAAAGTTTGATCCTAGAAGTGATGAAGGTATATTTCTTGGATATTCTTTGAAAAGAAAAGCATATAGATGTTTCAATAAAAGAACTAAGACTATTGTTGAAAGTGCAAATGTTAAAGTTGATGAAAAGTTCAAAATTCAGGAAAGAATGCTTGATTATGATTCTGATGAAGAAGCTCATCCTAAACCTAACACTGGAACTACTAAATTGTTTTATGAAGCTAACAGTGATTTGTTGAATGAAAGCCACAGTGAAGTTATTGAAGAACCTACATTTGAAGAGAGATCTGAGACAGTGACACCTAGCAAGAGTTTGTTAAGGAGTCATGCTTTTGAACAAATTATTGGGGGGATCAAAAGAGGAGTTCTTACTCGAAATAAGGCACAAGAAAAATTAAGTTTGATTTCTCAAATTGAACCTAAGACTACTAATGAAGCTTGTGAAGATGAAAGCTGGACTAATGCTATGAAAGAAGAACTAGTTCAAATTGAAAAGAACAAGACATGGGAATTGGTCCCTAGACCTCAAGACAAGAATGTTATTAGAACTAAATGGGTATTCAGAAACAAGATGAATGAACAAGGAGAAGTAGTAAGAAACAAAGCAAGATTGGTATGTAAGGGTTACTCACAACAAGAAGGAATTGACTATGAAGAAACTTTTGCACCTGTTGCAAGAATTGAAGTAGTAAGAATGTTTTTGGCTTATGCAGCTTACAAGAAATTCAAAGTGTATCAGATGGATGTGAAGTCAACATTTCTGAATGGAGAATTGGAAGAAGAAGTCTACATTGAGCAGCCTAAAGGTTTTCCTTTAACTCAAGAAGGAGACATGGTATGTAAATTGAAGAAAGCTTTATGTGGACTTTAACAAGCACCTAGAACTTGGTATGCAAGACTGGATAAGTATTTGTTAAAATTGGGATTTACAAAAGGAACAACTAATAGCAATCTGTACAAAAAAGAAATTGAAAATGGTTTGTTAGTTATAGTTATTTTTGTTGATGACATTATCTTTGGAGGAGAAGATGAAGCTAGTGACAAATTTGTTGATGAAATGAAGACTGAATTTGAAATGAGTATGATTGGTGAGATGAAATACTTTTTGGGATTACAGATAACACAAAACAATGATGGTATCTTTGTAAGTCAGATAAAGTACTTAAATGACCTGTTGAAAAGATTTGGAATGGAGGATTATAAACCAGTTGGAACACCTATGGTGATCAAAAATATGTTATCTAGCATAGATGAGACTCCTGCAGTAGAACAGAAAAAATAGAGACCTATGATTGGAGGATTGCAGTATTTGACTCATATAAGACCTGATATAGCACATTCAGTTGGAATTGCAGCAAGATTTCAAGTTGAACCTAGAGAATCACATTATGCAATAGTAAAGAGGATACTAAGATATTTAAGAGGCACAATGGACTATGGACTATGGTATGAAAAATCTGATGATTTTACCCTATGTACATATACAGATGCTGATTAGGGAGGCAGTGTTGATGATAAGAAAAGCACCAGTGGTGGAGCATTTTTACTTGGAGGAAGATTACTTTCTTGGCTAAGCAAGAAGAAAAATTGTATCTCACAAAGCACAACAGAAGCAAAATATGTAGCAGCAGCAAACAATTGTAACCAAATAATTTGGATGAAGAAAATGTTGAAGGATATTGGTATAAAATTTGTTGAGCCTATTGTCATACATTGTGATAACAACAGTACAGTTAGTATGTCTAAGAATCCTGTATTACATTCTAAGACAAAGCATATAGAGATTAAGTATCATGTTGTAAGAGAGAAAGTTTTTGAGAAAGAAGTCAAAATTGAGTACATAAGTACAAAGGAGCAGATAACATATATATTCACAAAGCCTTTTCCTAAGGATACATTTGAGTATTTGAGAGGTATGCTTGGGGTTATGCCCCAGCCTAATTTTGAGAAGTGATGTAGTTGGTTGCATCCGTCCAGTGGTATATGAGCCTTATCTTTCTTCTAGACTAGATGTTGGTACTTCCTCTATGGGGGAGTATGTGTATCTGAGCTGAGTCATGAGGACTCTAGTAAATGTATTTTTTGAAAAGTGTCTTTTGACATTGAGTTGTTGTTGACATAGTGATGAAATTTCTATCATTGATGTTAATGGGGGAGAAGTATACATGAAAAACAATATGAGACATCTGTTGGAGAGAACTGAATAGGATAGCGAAGCAAGATTTGATTGATGAAGAGGATTTGAAGAAGCAGTGTTGCAGTATTGGATTTTTGGAACATTGGATGTTTTTCATCTATGTAGCCATCAATGCCAATGGGGGAGATTGTTAGGAATGAATTCTAAATGTTTGGCAGACATTCTATAGTAGTTGTTGTGGCATTCATGACTACGATTGTCATTGATGTCAACACAGTGATTTACCGAAGACTTGCAGAGAAGCAGACAGAGTTTGGATTAGCGCACATGGGTTATTACTATTGGAGCTATGTGATGTTGAGGTTATACTATTTGATATGTTATATGTCTATGGTTAAGAGTGCAGATAGTAATTCATTTATTCATGGAAGTTATGATCATTTTGGTGGAAGCAGTATTCAGGCAGTGTTCCTAAGTAGCGGTTTGTGGAAATCAGATGATATCTCCTAATCAGGATGGAATCTAGTTTTGCACAGTTAAAGGGAAGTTGGAGACACATTGATAGTGATTTGGATGATAGTGCAAACTTTGAGGTCATGCGAGTGAAGATTTATTGTATTTGGAAGCTGACATTTTTGTGTAATTTTGGTGTAGCGTGTGGAAACTTTTATTTTGTAATTGTATGCCAAATCATTTGTAATTATTTGAGTGTGGTATAAAGGAAGGAAAGTATTTCCTTGTTGCAATGTATTTTTATGGAGTTTTAATTTGAAAAGTGTGTAATTATGATATGGTAGCAGCAGTTGTGATGTTTTATGAATGAAGTGAAGAAAAGAGCTAAGTATGAAAGTGAATTTGTGAAGGAAGGCATGCGAAGTACAAAGATCTAGAATTGAGATCTAATGTAATAGTAAGTGTGGTTTGGCATAGTCAGAGAAAAGGTAACATATTATTTTGTTGAGTAATACAAAGATTATTTGGATAGTGTGTTCAGTGATGTTACCCTGAAGTTGTTTGGGCAGTGGGTCCTTCTATCTTCCATAACTCTTAACAGGGTTAGAATCTTTTAACATGGATTTAAAATCTCCTAACAGGGATTCATATGTACTAAATGTATTTCATGAGACTCCTAATAGATTCGATCCTCTCACAATGAATATTCATATTAGTGCATCTTTTGTGGGCATCATTCCCACCAGGGTTTACTCTTTGATCAAGAGGTTCCCTAGTCAACATATCTTGTGTCATTGTGTTATTGTGTATGAATATCTTTCTATGGTTGGTAATTATATTGCTTATATGGTTTGATGATGTTGAAGATGATAAAATTTATAATTATCTGATAACTGATTCACCCCCCCTCTCTCAGTTATCGTGGTGGACTTTACTTTCTAACAACATCTGTCATTGATGCTAGTGGGGGAGAAGTAAACATTAAAAATAATCTATTGGAGAGAACTGAATAGGAAAACAAAGCAAGATTTGATAGATGAAGAGAACTTGAAAGCATTTTTAGAGCAGTAGTGTTGGAGTGTTGGTATTCATGGAACTTGGATGTTTTTTCATCTATGTTGCCATAAATGCCAATGGGGGAGATTTTTAGGAATGAATGCTGAATATATTCCTATGGGGGAGTATTCATAGCTATTCTATAGCAATTGTTGTTGCATTCATGACTGTGATTGTCATTGATGTCAACACAGTAATCTACTAAAGATTAGCAGAGAAGAAGACAATGTTTTAGTTAGCGCACTTTGGATATTGAAGATGAAGCTATGAGGAGTTGGGGAATTAATCTATGATGTTCTATAAGATCGTTGTTAATAGCGCAGATTGAAATTCATTTATTCATGACAGTTATGAGGAAATCAGTGGAAGCAGTATTCAGGCAGTGTTCTGGAGTAGCGGTTTGTGGAAATTAGATGATATCTCCTAATCAGGATGGAATCTCATCATGCACAGTTATGATGTAGTTGAAGACATGAAGTTGGTGATGTGGACGTGAGTGCAAGATCCAAGGTCACACAAGTGAAGAATTACCTTAATTGGAAGCTGACAATTTTGTGTAATGTTTATGTAATGTGTGGAAACTTTTATTTTGTAATTTGTATGCCAACTCATTTTTAATTATTTGAGTGTGGTATAAAGGAAGGAATTTTTTCCTTGTTGTAATATGTAAGTGTGAATGTAGAAGTTTTGAATTGCGAATTTGTGCAATACTTATTGGAAGAGGATATGCGAAGTATAGAGATCTAAAGAAGCAGTTGGTGTGGTTTGGCACAGTCAGAGAAGGAGTATTGAATTGTTGAGATCAGTAATCTTTTGGTATTGTTCTATTTATTAATGAAAATATCAATTGGACGGTGTGTTCATTGATCTTACCTTGAAGTTGCTTGGGCAATGGGTCCTTCTGTCTTCCATAACTCCTAACAGAGTTAGAATCTTTTAATAGGGATTCAAAGTCTCCTAATAGGGACTCATATGTACTAAATGTATTTCATAAGAATCCTAATAGAGTCCATCCTCTCACAAGGAACTTTCATATTAGTGCATATTTTGTGGGCATCATTCCCACCGGGGTTTACTCTTTGATCAAGAGGTTCCCTAGTCAACACATCTTGTGTCATTATGTTATTGTGCATGTATATATTTATATGGTTGTTGATTACATTTCTTACATGGTTAAATTCTATTAAGGTTGATAAAATTTGTATTTATCTGATAACTGATTCAGCCTCCCCCTCTCAGTGATCCCCTCTCAGTTATCTTGGTGGACTTTATTTTCTAACACTAATAATGGAGAAGAATATGAAGGGATTGTGCAAGGTTTAAGCCTTGTGGAGTGGATGTGCATTACATAATTGAGAGTGTTCAAAGATTCAAAGTTTTTTGTAAATAAAGTGTGGAATATCAGGTATGTGCAGGATCATGGTGCGGCTAAAAGTGGTGATGTGGAAAAGAAGTCCCAATTGATAGACTGATTAGAAAATTTCTATAAATTTCAAATGGTATAACTTTTTTGAAATTTTAGACGTGCATCACATTCTATTCTTTGTCTAATACAAGAAAAAATAAATCAATTTGAAGAAGTTTAGACTAAGGTAAGGTGGTCATACATGGGATTTTTTATATTCTAGAAAAGTTTTAGCATAAAAAATCATAATTAATTATTTATTTGGAAAAATTTGTAAAAAATATGCCTTACATCCAAAGATGAGTCTAATACTTATATCTAGAATATTTTTTAAAAATATTACCATTTTATTGTGTTTAAGGTGGCCAAACATACGCCCAATTCTTATCTTTTACGTAAAAAAATGTGTAATATTGATAGACAGATTGAAAAATAGGTATAAATTTCAATCGATATAAAAAATTTTAAATATCAAAGATATTTAACATTCTATGGTTTTCCTCCAACAAGAAAAAGAAAAAAAACTTCAATTTGATGAAGTTTAGACTAAGTTAAGGTAGTCAGACCTGAGAGTTTTTATATTCTAGAAAAGTTGTAGTAGAAAAATCATAATTAATTATTTAATTGGAAAAAAATTACAAAATAATATGTGTAACATCTCAACATTAGTCTAATACTTATATCTAGAATCTTGTAAAAAATATTGTTATTTTACTATATTTAAGGTGGTCAGACATATGCTACATCTTATATTTTTCCTAAAATTTTTGTACTACTACATTGAAATTTGAAAATTCCAACATATAGAATATTTTTTTTTCAAAAAGGGCTATTATATTAGAATCAGTATTCAAATTTATATAGGTTCTCTTCTTACATATTTTCTATATAAGATTGATAACTTATTCAAGTTTTTACATCAACTTTCCTAGTCATGATTTTCTGAATTATTTTTGCCACTTGAGGGCCTAATTTGGCATACCATGATCCTATAGATACCCTATTTCTACCTCTAAACATGTTCATGTGCATTCTTATTTTTGTAGAGTGTGGTTTCTTATATAAAGCTTTGACACTTTTAATATTCAAGTAATTCCTAGAAACTTGAACATAGTAGTGGATAGGCTAGCTATAGTTGTCTCTCATTTCTACCCTTCTTCTGATTTGTTAGAAAATAAACATATTTTCCATGTAATCATTAGGCCATACATGCCTAATAATGACCAAAAATAAAAGGTCTTTGAGAGTGATGAGCATATTTCCACATTCATACAACATTCTAGCCCATTCACAAACCGATTACAACCCAAAAATAGCTTAAGCATATGAAGATCAAATCATCTAGGTGAGAGGAAACAAGCTTCCTAGAGGGATAATTACCCTAGAAAATATATTCTATTTTGATGATGATATAAATGATAAGAGAAGTTTCATATCATATGAGAATGACTATTGTGACCTAGAGTTCAAGGAAGGAAAAGTGCTAAACGTTGGGAAGAATGTTTCTTATCATGATCAAAACTCGGTGATACAACTCTGTGAGAAATATAATGGTATGATTGTGTGGTCATATGATGAAATCAAAGGCTATGATCTGTTAGTTATCCAACACACCATTTAACTAGTAAAAGGTATAAACCCAATTAGGTAGAGGCAAAGGAATGTGAATCCTAACATTGAGTTTTTGATGGCTTAGGATTTGATGAAGCTTGTTGATTCTTGCATCATCTATCCTATAAAGCATAGTACCTAGGTATCTAATTTCATACTAGTCTGTAACAAGAATAGTGATATCTGCATGTGTGTGCATTTCAATGATCTAAATAGAGCTTCCTCATAGGATCTTTATCCCTTGTACCACCCATGGAATTAATACTATAGATGGTCACAGGATGAGAAATGTTCTCTCTCCTCGATGGGTTTTAAGGTTATAATGAGGTGATAGTGAAAAAACAAGACCAACACAAGACAACATTTACTACTAAGTAGAGAACATTTTTGAATGCCAAGATGCCCTTCTACTTGTCTAATTGCTAGTATGAATTTCAAGTGTGTAATGGATATTTCATTTAAAGATCTCTTCAGTAAGGTCATCTTAATATATCTAGATGATCTTACTACATTTTTAAAGAAAGAAAAGGAGCATTTTGATCATCTATAACCTATTTTTCAAATGTGCTAGGAGTTTTATGTTTCTTTAAATCCTAATAAGTATGTGTTTCGAATTCTATAGGGGAAGATGTTGGTAATATAGATGCAGTAACTGAGAGGGGGGTGTGAATCAGTTAACCACAAAAATATTACCACTGATCCCTTAAATATCTTAACAAATTATTTACTGTGACACTTGGTAAATATACAGAGAAATGCTGAAACTTGATCCTTGAAGTGTGTAATAATTAAACTGTTCTTAAGAATTCATCACTGATTAACTTACATGAATAAAGAAAATAACATGAACACAAGAGACACCAGATTTACCGTGGAAACCCAATATGGGAAAAACCACCAATGTAACTAGTTAATGTTTTTCACTCTTCTGAAGTGATGCCCGATTAGAAACCAACCTAGTAAAAGGTTACAAAACACACTGTTAGGTGTGACCTTGTTAGAGGATTTAATCACCCTACTAGGAGTGGCCTTGTAAGAGGTCTTGAAACAATTCAATAGAACTGTCACCTTGTTAGAGGATTTACAAAATGGTTGTTAAACCAACTCGGTTAAGAGGTTTTGATATCACTGCTACAATTGTAAGAGAGTAACAATGAAATGACCTGCAACTGAATTGCTGAATATATATCTATGTTCTGCTTCACTAGATCCTTACTGATCAAATAAATCTTTGCTGCTCCTCAAGGATATCTAACCATCCTTCAAAACTTGCACATACCTTTCTTCAAAATGATTTCTGCATGCTGTATATGTTTTATTCACCACTTGACCTTCTATATATATATGTCATTTTAATTAACATTTAGATTGTCAAGTTGGCACTAATAATTATTACAACAGTCATCTTAGATAAACAAACTATAATAACAAAATCCTTTGAAAGGCCGACCATGCTCGGTAAACATTAATCCTGAAAATATTTCCTTCGGTGACCAAGTGAACTTGGTAACCACAGTGAATTCTGCAACATCCTTTGGAGATCGAGAGAGCTCGGTAACCACTACTTTTCCTTTGATAATCGAGGAGGCTCGGTTAACACTGTTACCCTATCATGTTTCCTTTAGACACCCGAGAGATCTCGGTAGACACTAAAAACCACCTAGCTAACTGGCTGAGCTCGGTAGACACTGAGAACCACTTAGCTGACTGACTGAACTCGGTAGACACTGAGAATGATAATTGATATTACATTTGTGTGACATCAAAGACAACACATAGCTAATCCAACAATGTCCTTCAGACAATTGTATCCAACAATGTCCCTCTTTGGCATTGATGGCAACACAACATGTCATAGCACAATGAAATTTTTACAGAGAAACCTAGAGTAAGAAACATATCCTTAGCTTCATTCTGATTCCCATCATCTTCCAACTTTTTTTTTTACTGAGAACTCTCCCTCTTAACTTCTCAAATTATTCTTCTTAGAAATTTCTTGAAGTGATAGAAAACTCTCCCTCTTTGACAACACATGCCAAAGAGAACTTACACAGTTTCGGTAAATATCAATGTACCTTATGTACTGATTCATATGCAATGATTCCCTGACTATGTTGCATCAACTAATTGATCTTCAACATGTTATGGTTGATGCATCACTAAAACTTTATTTAGTGAACCTCGGACAGGGGAGTGACCCCTAACTTGCCTCTTAGATACAAGAATGCATCCTTAGGTAGTGGCTTGGTGAAGATATCTGCAATTTGTTCTTTTGTATGAATATATTCCAATCTGATTTCCTTGTCCTACACCAATTCTTTGACAAAGTGATATTTTATTGCAATGTGCTTGGTTTTGGAATGCATTACTGGATTCTTTGAAATATTTATTGCACTTGTATTATCACAAAACATAACAACTAGTTCTTTGATCTCAACCTTCATGCCTTCCAAAAGCTATTTAAACCATACAATATTAGAGCAGTTTACTGCTGCAACAACATATTCTACTTCTGCTATGGATTGGGATGTGCAATTTTGCTTTTTACTAGTACAAGATACTAACCTCTTGCCAAGAAAGAATGCTCCACCACTTGTACTTTT
The DNA here is from genome assembly GCA_027943335.1 of Chamaecyparis obtusa. Classification (NCBI taxonomy): domain Eukaryota; kingdom Viridiplantae; phylum Streptophyta; class Pinopsida; order Cupressales; family Cupressaceae; genus Chamaecyparis; species Chamaecyparis obtusa. Next base: position 177,710 of record BSBK01005539.1, read on the forward strand.
TCTGTCATCAATGTTTCCTGCCCAATCAGCATCAATAAACACTTTTAAATCTAGATTGCCTCCAAATTTATACCACAAGCCACAATCTTCAGTTCCCCTTAAATACCTCAAGATTCTTTTGATTTCCATCATGTGATTTTCTCTGGGTTTAGCCGAGAATCTTGCCACTATACCAACTGCTAAGGCAATATCAGGCCTTGTGTGTACTACATACTATAATTTTCCAATCATTGATCTGTATAAGGTCTGATCTACTTCTTTTGAATCATCATCTTTGGTAAGCTTCAATCCAGTACACATGGGTGTACCAACTAGTTTTGAGTCTTCCATACCAAATTTCTTAAGTATTTCCCTGATATATTTGGACTGAGTAATGTAGATACCATTTTTGTTTTGCTGAATCTTAAGTCCAACAAATTTTTTTATCTGACCAAACATAGACATTAAAAATTCTTTGTTCATATGCTCTGAAAATTCTTTGCACTGATCATCATTTCCTATAAACACAGTATCATCCACAAATATTTCTGCCAAAATAATTTTGTTATCTGATCCTTCTTTGATGTATAAATTACTGTTGTCATTAGCTCTTTTGAAATCAATCTGAGTAAGATAGTTATGTACTCTTTCATACCATGCTCTAGGAGCTTGTTTCAGACCATAGAATGCTTTGTGTAATTTTCAAACCATATCCCTTTTGTGTGGATCAATAAAACCTTCAGGTTGCTCAATGTAGACTTCTTCCTCAAGAATACCATTGAGAAATGCAGATTTTATATCCATCTGATATACCTTAAATCCTTTATGTGCTGCATATGCAAGTAAAGTCCTCACACCTTCTAATCTTGCAACAGGAGAAAAATTCTCTCCATAATCTATTCCTTCTTCTTGAGAATATCTTTTACATACCAATCTTGTTTTTTTTCTTGATACTTGACCATCTTCATTCAACTTATTTATGAATGCCCATTTTGTCCCAATTACATTTTTATCTTTAGGCCTAGGAACAAGAGTCCATGTCTTATTTTTCTCTATTTTCTCTATTTCTTCATTCATAGCCTCAATCCAACTTTCATTTTCCAATGCATCTTTGACATTTTTAGGTTCAAAATCAGCAAATAAACATGTACCTTTTAGTTTACTTCTTGTCATAGTACGATCTGATTTGTTTCCAATAATCTAATCTGGTTTATGATGCTTTTTGACGTACTTGGCCAATATAGGTTCCTTGCTTCCTGAATGAGTTACATTGTCATCTTCTTCATCTTCAGGTTCAGGTTGCTTGGGCTCGGTAGATACTTGCTCGGTAGCTTCAGACTGAGACTCGGTACTTTATGACTCGGTCTGAACTTCTTCTTGTGACTCAGTTACTGTACTGGGCTCGATAGATGTAGTTTCCTTATTGATAGATGTGTCTGGCAATGTATCGGGTTCGATGTAAACAAATTTTTTGTAATCCTCTGGTTCCTTTTTGCTTTCTTCTTCAGTCTTTTCTGCAAACTCATCAATTCTCACATGTGCACTCTCTATGATTTTGTGAGTAGACAAATTTAGACATCTATATGCCTTGCTTTTGCAAGAATATCCCAAAAATATTCCTTCATCACTTTTTACATCAAATTTTCCTTTTCTAGATTCTTTTAAGATATAACATTTACTACCAAATACTTTTAGGTAACTTACATTTGGTTTGTAGCCATACCATAGCTCATACGGAGTCTTGAATGTGTCTTTTCTTAGCTGTACTCGGTTCAAGGTATGAACTGCAGTGCTGATAGCTTCCTTCCAGTATTTCATAGCAATGTTATTTTCAATCATTAGAGTCCTTGCATAGTCCATGATAGATCTGTTCCTTCTTTCAGCTATTCCATTCTGCTCAGGAGTTCTCGGGGTTGATACTTGTCTTTTGATTCCTCTTTCAATGCAGAAATTATTGAATTCATGGGAGATGAATTCACCACCTCTGTCTGATCTCAAGCATTTTATTCTTTTCCTATTTCCTTTTCTACTCTTGCTAAATACCATTTGAACTTCTTAAATGCTTCTAACTTTTCTCTTAAATACATAACAGTCATCATTCTAGAGTAATCATCAACAAAGAGAATAAAGAATTTTTCATTGGTATAGCTCTCAATTCCAATAGGTCCACATAAATCAGTATGCACAATTTCCAAAATATCTTCAGACTGATAGTTTTCACTTTTAAAACTAGACTTTCCCATTTTACCAATTTGACAATTCTTGCATAAACCAACATCAGGTTTCTTCAAAGTAGGAATACCTCTTACTTTCTTGAATTTTCTTATTTTCATCATGTTGTCAAAATTTACATGACATAACCTTTTGTGCCATAACCAACTTTCTTCAATTTGAGCAATAAAACATGAGTAATCACCAAGATCAAGATAAAACAGGTTACCTTTGGTTTGTTTGCCTGATCCTATCAATTTTCCTTTGTCATCCAGTAGTCTTGCTTTGCCATTCATGAATTCAACCTTGAATTCAATGTTAATTAGCTATGCTACACTTAGAAGATTATGCTTTAGTCCTTCAACCCAATATGCATTATCACATATAAGTTCTTTGGTTAATGAAATTCGTCCCTTTCCTTTTATACAACAAGGTTCATTGTTTCCAAACCTTACATTACCACCATCAAAGTTTTTCAAAGTGTTCAAACTTAGTCCTGTCACCAGTCATATGATGTGAACATCCACTGTCTATAATCCATGTATCATTTTTGCTTATATGAGAGATAAGTGCCATATCATCTTCATCATTATTAGATTTATCTTTAACAGCAATGAAAACAATTTCTTCTTCACTATCATCCGAATCTTTAGCTAAAAAACATGTTTTCTTACCTTTATCCTTGAATGATTTGAAATTCTTCTTGTCATTGTACTTGTAATTTTTCTTCTCATCTTTGCTTTGCTTGTTTGGACACCTAGCTGCAATATGACCAATTTCTTCACATGAAAAATAGATTAAGGGAGTTTTACCTTTATATTTTCCTCTGCCTCTTGAATACTTCTTTGCAAGTAATGCTTCAATAACTTCAAGATCGCTATTAGAACTTTCCTCTGATTCTTCTTCACTTTTTGATTGGATTTTCTTCCCTTTCTTGATTGAAAGTTTGGCCTCAAAAGCTGATTCAATATTTTTAGAAGTTGGAACATAGTTGTCATAGTTATCCAGTTCAAATACTGTCAATCTTCCAATTAAGGCATCCAAAGTTATATTGTGATTTTCTTCACATCTTCTTTCTTGAATAGTAGAAACTCTTATTGCATAAATAGGAAGTAATGTTCTAAGAACCTTACTTATAACAGTTTCATCATCAATTTTTCCTCTAGAAGCTCTGATTGCACTATAACACTTGTCTTGATCCTTTCAACATATTTTGCAATGTTTTCTTCTTCTCTCATTTTCATCTGATAAAACTATCCTCTTAGGCTTTCTGCTTTGGCTCTCTTCACATTGTCATCACCGCCATAGATTTTCTTCAGCTTGTTCCACATTTCATGAGCAGTTGTGCAATCTTTGATTTCATCAAATTCTTCATAGCTAAGAGCTAATGCAATGTCTATCATCATAGTGTTATGGTTCTTCTTCTCTACAATGTCTTCAACAGTTAATGTGCCAGTAGGAAATGTATATTCTTGATCAATATATTTGCATCCTGAATCACCAATGGAAGCTAGATGTAGTCTCATGAGACCTTGCCATGCTGAAAAGTTATTTCTATTAAGCCTTGGAATTTATCTTTTGTAAGACATCCTGATCTTTATCTTAGGTCCCCGAAACCCTTCCTGCAAGCACCAAAAGCTCTGATACCAATTGTTGGAAATATAGATGTAGTAACTGAGAGGGGGGGGTGAATCCGTTAACCACAAAAATATTACAACTGATCCCTTAAATATCTTAACAAATTATTTACTGTGCCACTCGGTAAATATACAGAGAAATGCTAAAACTTGATCCTTGAAGTGTGTAATAATTAAACTATTCTTAAGCATTCATCACTGATTAACTTACATGAATAAAGAAAATAACATGAACACAAGAGACACCAGATTTACTGTGGAAACCCAATATTGGAAAAACCACCAATGTAACTAGTTACTATTTTTCACTCTTCTGAAGTGATGCCCGGTTAGAAGCCAACCAGGTAAAAGGTTACAAAACACACTATTAGGTGTGACCTTGTTAGAGGATTTAATCACCCTACTAGGAGTGGCCTTGTAAGAGGTCTTGAAACAATTCAATAGAACTGTCACCTTGTTAGAGGATTTACAAAATGGTTGTTAAACCAACTCGGTTAAGAGATTTTGATATCACTGCTACAATTGTAAGAGAGTAACAATGAAATGACCTGCAACTGAATTGTTGAATATAGATCTCTATTCTACTTCACTAGATCCTTACTGATCAAATAAATCTTTGCTGCTCCTCAAGGATATCTAACCATCCTTCAAAACTCGTACATACCTTTCTTCAAAATGATTTCTGCATGTTGTATATGTTTTATTCACCACTTGACCTTCTATATATATATGCCATTTTAATTAACATTTAGATTGTCAAGTTGACACTAATAATTATTATAACAGTTAGCTTAGATAAACAAACTGTAATAACAAAATCCTTTGAAAGGCCATCCATGCTCGGTAAACATTAATCTTGAAAAGATTTCCTTCGGTGATCGAGTGAACTTGGTAACCACGATGAATTCTGCAACATCCTTCGGAGACCGAGAGAGCTCGGTAACCACTACTTTTCCTTTGATAACCGAGGAGGCTCAGTTAACACTGTTACCCTGTCATGTTTCCTTTAGACACCCGAGAGATCTCGGTAGACACTAAAAACTGCCTAGCTAACTGACTGAGCTCGGTAGACACTGAGAACTACTTAGCTAACCGACTGAACTCAGTAGACACTGAGAATGATAATTGATATGACATTTGTGTGACATCAAAGACAACACATAGCTAATCCAACAATGTCCTTTAGACAATTTTATCCAACAGAAGATTCTCAGACACATGGTATCCAAAAATAGTATCGCTAGTGATCTAGACCAAGTCAGATCCATCTAAGAATTTTCACTTCTAGTGAAGAAAGGGTGTACAATCTTTCTTAGGGAAGATTAATTTTTTCAAAAAATTCATTTCCAATTTTGCTAGACTTGTAAGACCTATCACTATGATGCTCAAGAAAAATATCCAATTCAAATGGAATAAATAAGGAAGATAACCTTTAAGAAAGATCAAGGAAGCTATCGCATCTGCCCCTGGTTTAGAAAACCCAGATTTATCAAGAGACTTTATCATGTATTTTTATGAAAGGGACTCTAGCGTTGATATGGTGCTAACACAACAAAATAAAGAAGGATCTAGTGAAGTTCCTATTGCCTTCCACTCTAAATATCTTATGGGTTATGAAGTCAAGTATAATTTTGTGGAGAAACATGCATTTGTAATAGTCAATGGGTTAAATAAATTTAGTCATTTTATTGCTACAAACAAGACGATTGTCTATATTTCACATCCTAGTGTTTGAGAATATATCAAGGATGGAAAAATAACTAAAAAGAGAGAAAACTAGATCACTAAAATCATGGAATATGATATTGATGTCAATCCTACCAAAGTGATCAGGGGTATAGGGTTGTGTGAGTATATAGATCAAGAAAATAAAACCCCAGATGAAGAAGTAGAGGAGGTGGTCTTAGAGTAGTAAGCTCCAATAGATGGATGTTGGGTACAAGAAAGGGCCAAATTCATACAAACTAGAAGGTACCTTGCTCACCCTCCTACCAAAAAGAGAAGGTATTACAGGTCACAAAATCTCAATTTATGTTTGATAGATGAAATATTATTCAAAATAAATTTTGGTGGCTTTCTCCTTCACTGTGTTCAAAATAAAGATGCAGAGAGACTTTTAGGCGAGTTTCATAGTGGCTTTGTAGGAGGACATTTTTCAGCTCAAAACACAGCTATAAAATCTACCACACAAGAAATTAATGGCCATCCTTATTCAGTAACTCTTATGCGTTAGTTTGTGGGTGCCATGAATGTTAGGTTTATACTGGCTGGTGGATGAACTTTGTTATTCCTTTGCACCCCATTTTCGTAGATGATCCTTTTGTACAGTGGGGCTTGGATTTTATCAAAATTATAAATCCAACATCTGGCATCAAACATAAGTGGATACTCTCGGCTACAAATTATTTCACCATATGGATGGAGGGAGCCCCTCTAAAGAATGTAATAGAAAGTGAAATCCTAAACTTCCTAGAGGAGATTGTTACTCTTTTTGGTCGACCAAGAACTATTATATCTAACAATTTCAAGGAACTCCTGAGATCTCAACTCACTAATTTCTCTCTCTAGCATGGTATTTATCTCAAAACATCCTCCAACTATTATCGTCAGGAAAATGGTGTAGCTATATCAAGAAATAAAAACTTGATATGGTTGATCAAAAGGATAGGAAAAAAACACAAGGAAAATTGGCATAATCATTTGAGGAATGCTTTGATGGTTGATCGAATAACTCTAAAGTAGGTTTTGAAAGCCTTTCCTTATGATCTAGTATATTTGAAATATGTTGTGTTTCCTATTTCCATAGACCTTTTAACACTATAGTTTCTCAAGGCTATTGAGCTTAAAGACAATTCCCATATGGAAGTCAGGTTTGCAGAGATGTTGGAGTTGCACAGGAGATGAAGGAAAATATTTTTCTTCTATGAGTACCAGGAAAGGAGTTGTGGAGAAATATTTTGACAAGAAAATATTTGATCCCAACTTCAAGAAGGAGACCTAGTGCTTAAGTATAATGAACATGAAGCAAAAACCAGTCATCATTCAAAGTTTGATAGCCTCTAGGAGGGTCCTTTCTTAATTATCAGATGTAAGCCTAATTCCTCTCAATTTGAAAAAATGAATGGTGAGACCCTTGGGACTCTAATCAATGAGATTAGTCTAAAGAATTTTAATTAAGCTCAGCTATAAGTTTGGAAATTCTTTTTAATATGGCATGTTATTTTTGAGTGTGTGCAAATAAAGGTGGAAGCTAGTAGTTCATTTTTGTAAGTGTTTTTCTCTCTAGTTCCTTGTTCCTTTTAAAATGTAAGCTAAGGGTGCACTTAAGAAAAATCTAGATAAAATATTGATGATACAAAGTATCATGAGCTATTATTTGTGCATCATTCATAGAGGCATGTGTCCCATTATGTCAATTCATCTAGCATGGCATCTAGCATGGTAGGCTTCACATTGTTTCTCCATGCTTTAATGACATGCTTCTAAGTTGGTGTGTGAATTTTGAAGAAAGTTTGATTGAGGATGAAGATGATGAAAAGGGAGGATGAAATTTTGTAGAAAGTAAGTTGACAGTTATGTTAGGAATGGGAACACTGAGAGGGGGGGGGGGGTGAATCAGTGTTCATTGTATTTTAACTTTTCACTTTAATCTGATTACTGAATTATAAATGCTTAAGTACTAAATTAAACATTCACATAAACATGAAATATGAAATCAACACATGACACCAATATGGTTACAAGGAAACTCAAATAGGTAAAAACCCCGATGGGACTTGATACCCACTAATAATTTGCACTAATGTTTTGTGATCCTTGTTAGAAGATCCTTTACCTAATTACGAGTAGATTTACAATGCTTTTAGTATAGTAGACCTTGTTAAGGGTCAGAACCTATTAGGAGTCTTTTAAAATGATCCCTATTAGGGGAGTGGACTCACTATCCTAGAGTTCACTGCTCAAATGATGAAGGCTAAAACCTTCTGAATTGGATGCACACTATATCTACAGGTGAACTGTTCACTGTGACACTGCTTGTCAAATCAGTTCCTTTGGTGTACTGATGCTCTGACCTCTAGCAAAGCTCTAATACATCTTATGCTCACTTTGCATACCTCTGATCTACTTATCACAACTCTATTAAAACTTCCATATTGAATACAATGGGCACACCTTATATTTATGCGCTTATACAAACAAAACAATTAGGTCGGCCCTAAAACTAATTACAAAAAATGCTTCCAAATAAATTGGCTTAAGTGTGCTTACAATTATACATATAAATAATTCATAAACCTAAATACAATGGGTGCATAGCCTCTACAACATTAATTTATAATCACAAACCAAAATAGTCACTGTCGGCTCCATGCTGTATTCGCTGCTAGCACACACTGGTTGTGCAACTTCAACTGATTGTAACTTTCACATCTTTGCATATCTACTTATGTGCTCTTAGACCAAGCATAAGTATAGTCCAAGCATAAGTATAGTCTAACAACCTTAACTTCTAGGGCACATACCTTAATTCATCCATACACATGTGCGTTGATGCTCTGAGTCTCTGGTACTCTGTATGTTTTCCAGTCTTCAACACTTAATTAAATTCTGATCTTTACACTTCGTGCGCTGACTCCAAATTGCTATATGACTTTGTTTCCATAATGACAACAATATATCTAGTCATATACCTCAATATAGACAACTTTCCAATAATCTCCCCCTTTGTCATTGATGGAAACAAAGGAGTATGGCCAAGTTGCTAATTGTCCCTTTACACAAAACTTTTTGTCTTCTATACATATATATACTCCATATTCTATACACAACTACCCCTTCGACATTAATGACAAAGGTGCATCAAAAAACTATATATACACTTACTTACTGAGGGAAAACATCTTGATATACGATCTTGAGTTTCTAGATCTCCTTCTTCCAAAAGGTTATAAGAGAATTGACTATTTGTAGATGGGCGCATAATGCATATTGAAGCTTCTAAATCTTCCCCAATTCTATGCTCAGACCTTGATCATAGGTTATCATGGTCGCATCAATCTCCTTTATGTTTTGACTGAGAATGTCTAGAGAGGGCACAAGAGCATTCCTCAATTGAGTCTATTTAGACCTTATCTTCTCCATTTCTTTCTCTACCTTCTCAATTATGTCTAACTAACCTTGATAGAAATTGTTACACATGTTTACATTAGTGGATGTGTCTAGCACTAAATTCTTCACCTTTTCAATCATTTCCTCTACATCTTTGATCTTCTTAAGATGGGCATCAGTGAACTTACCCTGATCCATGGATTCTGCAATGACTTTCCTTCCTTGATCTACAAATTCCTTCAATGATGCCTGACTAGACTTAAGAGAGTTCAAGTCTAGTGCAAAATTACTCATTAGTTCATTGAGTCTCTTTTTTAAGTACTTCTCCTCTACTACTATGGTTGCAGATTCTTCTAGGCTTGAAAATTTGACTTTGAACTGAGAGATGACTATGCTTGCATCATCAACTGAATGTACATTTACCATCTTCTTATCCTCTAGCTGAAAACTATTCAAAATATTTACTGATTCCACCAGGAGAGGATTTCTCATTACTTGCTTCTCCTTAGCCTTCTCCATAGCCAAGACACTGAACTTAATCAGGTCTTCTTCCTTCTAAGAGTCCAAACTACTAGTGTCAGGTGTGAAACTTGACAACAATGTGGAGGAGGGAGTGATGGGAGTGCTATCCATAACCTCTTACTTCACCTTGACCAAATCAATAGAAGACTCATATTTTTTTCTACCTCTACTCCTTTCTTTTCTTCTTCTTTCTCATTAGATATATCTTCTATGATTACTTCTTCTTCCTGAGTGGGAGGGATATTGTTGCATAGGATTTTTGCTTCCTCAATACTAACAAATGCTTCCACAAACTTGTCCAAGTCCTTATCAGTAGCCGTCGTGGCTATTTCCACATTATCTATGATAATTGTGCTATCTTTGGGTGATTCTGACATGGGTGCAGAATGATCTTCTTCTGTTTGAGTTTTTGTTATGGGTGCTAAGTCCTGAGGACCAGTCATTGGTATATTAGTGGGCTCTGCCACTTTATCTTCCTGGATGGGTGCATGAGTGATGGGCACAGTAGGTGGTTTGATCTATTATTCTAACAACACCTTCTCAAATTCTTTTTCTGTTTCCTTCGTTATCAACTCATAGTCCTTGTTCATGATATGAAGAGTTCTCATCTTTGTTCTTAGGTGCAACTTCACCAGATTCAATATTAGTGCTTCTTCATCTTTAGAACATACAAATAGTGTATCTTCTAATACTTTTTCTCTTATTCTTTGATCTTCCTCATTAGCTTGTCTCTTTAGGTGTTCTAAAATGTCCCATACATTATCTGGAATTTATGTTTTCAATTCAAGAACTATTTTCTTGAACTTTATCATATGTTTGATAATCATACCATGAATTTATGACTTATCAATCTCACTATATGATTCATAATGTTTCCCTGCTTGATCAATTCTTCCCTCATCAATAATTCTAGGGCTCAAAACTTTAAGGCTAGGCCTGAATCCTACCTTAGGAGGTGCTTGAATGTTTCTTTTGCTTCTTGTAGCTCACGAGGATGGATGATCAGTGCTAGCTTCTTTCTTCCTCTTGACCATTGGTTTATACTTTGGAGGAGTATCTTTTGGCGTAGAAGGAGTATTGTCTTCTTTATCCTTCTGTCATCTTTTTCAATTTTTATCTTTTTCAACATGGAATCCTCTTATTCTTCTATTGTGCTCTTCAATTCTAGGGAAATCTTATCATCCCTTTCTTTATCAAGGTCTTCTTGTGATACACTATGTATTCTTAGGATCTCTGATGTGACCTTTGTAACCTTTCTTTTTGTTACAACACTGTTCAGCTTAGCATCAACTTCTCTAGTCTTCTCTTCATAGGTTCCCCACCTAGGTTCATTGTCATCCTTAGGGGCTGATAGAAGTACCTCTGCATAAGCTCCAATAACTTGTTCTTCAACCTCATACCCAAGTGGATGAATACACTTAGTTCTAGGTTCCACAGCTTCCATACATGTAGCATCAATCTCCACCATGAAGCATATTGTATCCTTATACTTCTCTACAATACTCTTAGGAATCATGTACCTCATTTGCTCTCCAATCACTCTGAGCTTGAATGCAATGAGTGAACAAACAACTTTTTGTGTACTTAAAGGAAGAAATTTTCCATTAATGCAACTCGTGTAAACCAGGCTGTCACTTCAAATTTTCAAACTCAGGTTCCACTAACAATTAGCATGTGCACTCTTGAAAAAAGGTTCCTATACACTCCAATAGCTTAATTCCAAGGGTGCATAATCTGAGGATGAGTATACGAGCCATGCAGGGGTCTAGAGCTAAATTAGCTCCCCTTATGACCCTGAGGGCCATTTATGTAGATGTAGAGGGTGTGTCCACTTGGGATGCATCCAATACATTCTCAATAGCATTTTCCTTCTTTCCTTATGACCAAATCATTCTTGCATCATCTGAGGCCTTCACAAACTTGACTTCTACTTCAGGATCCAAAACTGGTTCTTCAGCCTTTTTAGGGATTTCTTGACCTTGCATCCTTGATCTAAAAAACTTTGAGATATGTCCAGCCTTATTACAGGTGTGATAAATCACTACAGGTCTATTATTCCTTGCCACATTGACATGAGTCACCATTCTACATGTTCTAGCTGAGTGACCATTATTGTTACATATCTGACATGTAACATTCTGAGAACTTCTTGTATTGGTCTGATTTTGATTTCTTTGATCATGCTGAATCCTGGTCTTCTTACTAGTCTTGCAATTTATTGCTCTATGACCAAATCTATTACATTTATAATAGTAACCATTGAAAGGTTTTACCTCTATACAGTTCCTTGCAATGTGTCCATGCTTGTTACATGCAAAACAAGTGCATTCTACTTGCTTGCACTCATTCCTAGGAAGACCACCATTGTCTTTGGTTTGATCTTTAGTCTTTTTATCATCAGTAGAGATTTTTTGTGAATCCTTTCTTTCTTGCATAATGTCAATCTGATTATGTGCTTCATTGTATCCAATGCAGCTAGTGTCTCCTTTGATTCTTCTTGCATACAACTGTGATTCTACCAATTCAGCACTAGTGTGTAATTTGTCAATATGATCCTTTGAATTCTTCAATTCAGATTCTAAGCTCTCTTTGATATTCTTTAGCTCCAAGATTTCCAAGTTAGCTTCCCTTAGTTCTTCATTGAGTTGAAGGTTCTCCTTGACTTATTCATTGTAGATATCTTGATTGTTTATCAGTTTGTCATCAAATTCTTCAAGCTGACTTGATAGGGATGCATTTTCTTCACTTAACTTCTTGAATTTTTCTTCAAGATCACTGTTAGAGCATCCTTTCAAATCTCTTCTTAGTCTTTTGATAACTAATTGAGAATCACTAACTTTTTCTTTTAGTTCTTCAATTTCTCTTTCTGAATTGTCTAGGTCTTCAAGACTTGCTTCAAGATTCTTCTTTAACTACTTCATTTCTTCTTTGTCCATAATCTCCTCAAGTGGTTAAACTTCTTTGCTAAGGACTAGAGCTCTGATACGAATTGTTAGGAATGGGAACACTGAGAGGGGGCAGGGTTGAATCAGTCTTCACTGTATTTTAACTTTTCACTTTAATCTGAATACTGAATTATAAATGCTTAAGTACTGAACATGAAACATGAAATCCACACATGACACCAATATGGTTACAAGGAAACCCAAATAGATAAAAACCTTGGTGGTACTTGATACCCACTAATAATCTGCACTAGTGTTTTGTGATCCTTGTTAGAAGATCCTTTACCCTATTAGGAGTAGATTTACAATGCTTTTAGTATAGTAGACCTTGTTAAGGGTCAGACCCTATTAGGAGTCTTTTAAAATGATCCCTATTAGGGGATTGGACTCACTTTCTTAGAGCTCACTACTCAAATGATGAATGCTACAACCTTCTGAATCTGATACACACTATATCTGTAGGTGAACTGTTCACTATGACACTGCTTGTCAGATCAATTCTTTTGGTGTGCTGATGCTTTGACCTCTAGCAAAGCTCTAATACATCTTATGCTCACTTTGCATACCTTTACTCTACTTATCATAACTCTATTAGAACTTCCATACTGAATACAATGGGCGCACCTTATATTTATGTGCTTATACAAAAAAAATAATTAGGTCGGTCCTAAAACTAATTACAAACAATGCTTCCAAATGAATTGGCTTAAGCATGCTTACAATTATACATATACATAAGTTAGAAACCTAAATGTAATAGACACATAGCCTCTACAACATTAATTTATAATCGCAAACCAAAATAGTCACTGTCGGCTCCATGCTCTGTTCGCTGCTGGCACACACTAGATGTGCAACTTCAACGCACTGTAACTTTCACATCTTTGCACATCTACTTATGCACTCTTAGAATAAGCATAAGTATAGTCTAACAACCTTAAATTCCATGGCGCATACCTTAATTCATCCATACACACATGCGCTGATGCTCTGAGTCTCTGGTATTCTGTATGTTGTCCAGTCTTCAACACTTAATTGAATTCTAATCTTTACACTTGGTATGTTGACTCCAAACTACTATATGACTTTTTTGCCATAATGAAAACACTATATCTAGTCATATATCTTAATATAGACAACTTTTCAACAAGTTATATGTACATTAAAGGCATTAATTAACATGAGTGATGTTAATAGCATTAACCACCTCACTATGAAATACAAAAAGACCCTTAATGTCTCTTTAAGTGTCAAAGATTTATAGTAAATGTGCATTATGAGAATAGCTTGTTGTTGAAGTTACATGCATAAGCTTTCTTTTATTTCCTTAGAGATCATACTCTGACCATAAAAGGAAGAAGAAAAAAACTATAAAAAAGTAACCATGGCTACAAAGATGGGTGAATCGACCGTAGCAATAGAAGTCATAGAGTGTGCAAGTTCATTAATATTTTAGAGAAGAACCTTTCACTACCCATGTGATTACTAGGAATCCATTTTATCCAAAAACCAAATCAAAGGAGAAAGGGATGGAAAAAAATCTAGTGGCCTTGGTTGATATCTATGAAGATGTTTTTGACCCTTATTTATGCGAGAAACCCAAATTTCTCAGAGAAGTTGCATGTGCATGGATGATTACTAGTAATAAAAATATAGAAACTCTTTCACCTGCATACAAGTTATGGAGCAGTGGTCTTCCACAATATATGGTCCCTAGGGTTTTACATTGCCTAGGTTTTATCCATATGTGTGTGTAGTGCTTCAACACAAGTCTCACAATCAATAAGGGCACTAAGTTGAAATTATTAATCAGTGTGGACCATATCATGGAAATTCCATGCATCCCTATGGTTTTGGAAGCTACAAAAAATTTTGATAAAGAAGCTTTGGAAGCTTACTAGGGTAGTAGATGAGATCCTTAGAGTTTCTACAATTCAGTAATGGGAAAGGACCCAAGAAATAGGGAACCTCCAACTTTCCCTCTATCTATCAAGAATCTAATTGACAAAGACCTGCATGATATTTTCTCCATGCTAGCATATTTCTATGGTTTCAACCATGACTATGATGTGCAACCTTTTCGAATGGGTGTTCTTTTCAAGCTCCACAAGAAAAAGGATATTTTTAGGTATGAATTTGTTGACGTCTTGGCCAAAGAAATTCACTCACAACTTGCCAATTTTTTATAGTATTTTATGTTTAGGTATTCATCATACCTCATGCACATGTTTATATCAAAATGTTATCCTCTTTAGTCATTTTATTAACCTTGCAATGCATAATCAAAAGGGAGAGAGGCAACCATTAATGGTGTAGACCCTAGTTTTTTCAGCCACATATAATTTTTATACTCTCCCATTCCTTCTTATTCCTTATAGTCCAAGATCTTTTGGGGCTAGAGACTATCTTGTGGTTCAAAGAAGAATAGCCCAACTAGATATCTATATGTATGCCTCACTGTGAGTGGTTTTTTGGTGTAAATTTTTCTTTGGTTTGATTAAATGGCTTCATAGAGGAGAATTTCCAACCACCTTTCTATGTATCTCATCAAACCTTACTATGGAGTTTCGCATATGAGAAAGGAGGAAGGATACTACTATCATGGCCAACAAGAAAATCCTAGGACCATTCATGATGGAGAGAAGGCTAGATGCAAAAGGGGTGCTTACTTCCAAGATCCTTAAGATTGGGCTCCTATTAATTAATGATAAATAGAATTTTGACCCTAATGGATGCCTCTCAAAGAGGAATAAATCCATTAGGCATGTACCTCCTGAGTACTTGGACAAGTGCATGACCCCTGTAGTAGAGGATCCAAATCAATACATTGATCTTTCCCAAGTCCCTAGAGTTGAGTAAACCCCAAGACATAATCTAGTAAGGTAGTTGGTATCACAAACCCCTCCAAGAAAATAATGATCAATCTTATAAGGAAGATGGAGGATGATTCATGAACTAATGAGAAGAGAGTGGCCTTTTGGATCTATTGGTGTTTAAAAATGCTTATGCCAACTAGGGCTGCCAATATGCCTATGATGGATATTAAGGATTGGTTAGTTCCAAATGTGGGCAATCTATAGGCAACTGGACCAACTATAGGGATGGATTTTCCCTCTTCTTCTTCTGGCTCTATGAAACCAAGGCGGGTACACCTGATCCAATAGTTGTAATTCTAACTGATAACTTCAACTCTGCCCCTTATTTCTTTATTGGATCTTTCAACAGATAAGAACAGTGAGAGAATACTAAACAAGAACCTATTGTTCATTGATCCTCCATCATTGGGTAGAACAACACATAAATGTAAATGAAACTAAATACTGGTAATGATTAAGGTTTTCTTTGCAGAATGTAAACAATCATGCAACACATGTATCAGTACAGGGGATACAGGCTCATGATCAGTGCCTCATCCATTGGGCATCACACCTAAAACAGACATGAAATACAAGAACAACTACTAGATTCATCTGAGAAACCAAGCCATAAACATAATCAAACATCTTTTACACTGCTTACAGACATCCTTCCTGATTGAACCAAAAGAATCTGTGCTTCACTCAGAGGCTTTTAACCTGATCCTGGATCAAGGCTGAGAGACAAAACACATACACCAGTAACCTAATGCAATGAGTCAGAAAACTCAGAATTCATCAAGAACAACTGAAGGAGAGATCCAAGAATGAGTAACTGTATTAAGTATGTGGGTTCAAATCCTTGTATTACAAATTGATTCAGTGATACCATAGACAATATGCAAAGGATACAGAATTTTTCTTCCTAGTATTGATACAGAAGCAAAAATGTTACAACCTGGACTGAGGATACACACTTGCCTTTCAGCCTCCTGTGTCAAGAAAATACAGCCAACCCTTTCAAAATGGTTACAAAATTCCCTTTATAGAAACAAGGATACACAAAAATATCAATTAGGGCACTTTTAGGGCAACAATACCAACCCTAAAACTCATCAAAATATCCTAGACAAATCTGATTTCAAATTACATTCCAGAACATACTTTACAAAATATCTGTAATTCTTTACCCAAAATTGACCTCGGATGACACAGTCCATTACTGCTCTCACCAACCTTCTCAAAACTGAAAATAAACACCACCATTGCATTCCTCATTCTGAGCAGATTCTGAAAACATATAATGTCGATATATTTGGCCAAAAAATAAGCCTTGGGCACCAATTTTCATTAGAAGACTCTGTTAATTAAATTTTTTGAATTTTTAAATAATCAAACTTTTACAAATTCAAAATTCAACTTTATGGAGGCATTTGAATTTTGAAATGGGCCCACCATGCCATGTGTCAGCATCTCGTTAATCCACAATGTTAAGCAGTGAGCACCTTCAACCTTGTGCCTTAGCGACGACCGTTGGATTGACAGGGATCTCGAGCCACAAGCGGACATGCACTTCAATATTTCATTAAAATATTGTATTACCAGACCAGCTGGGAGCCACCATTCATGTCAGAATTCACCACGGGCTATGTGCATGCAAGACAACCACAAAGTCTCCCATTTCTTCATTCTTTACAATGATGTTTGACTATTTTTTATTATAAACATTTGAAAAATGCACCTCCGGCTGAATGTGGGATATCAAACATATAGAAAAAACTTCTGAGAATGTCATTTCTTCCTGCAGAAACCTTTCTTACTTGCTGGGCATTTGTTTTTGAATTGTGGGTCATTTTTAATAATGCAGAGGCCTCCCATTAAAATGCTGGGCGTTTTTATAAATTCTGGGCATTTTTTAAAACGCTGGGCCCTTTTTTTGGACGCTGGGACTATTTTAATTTGGTGTTGGGCTTTTATTTTGGAATGTTGAAACTTTTTTGGACGCTGGTCCCTCTTTGTATTGGCGTAGAAACCTTTTAATAACACTGGACGCTCTGATTCATTGCTTTCCCTTATGGGGAGTTTCAATGAGTTGATGATAAAAATTAGAAAGAGAAACATGAGTATGTGCCTCAAGCTCAAATTGAAACAATGGAACATTGATTGCAAAGGATGCCGGAACGTGGCTCTCTATCTTTACTAGCACTGGATCCCCTTTCGAAATACTAATTTCTTCCTTTTAAATGTGCTGGATGTCGAAAACATTAGATGCCCCCTTTTTAATATATCCCCGAAAGTTTCAAATATAACATTGATCCAAATTCTTTGACTTAACAAATGTTGACTGCTCTCTGATTCATTTTGATATTTCCAAAGCCTCTTTAATATCATCAATTTGCCGGCAATAATAAAGTCACAAAGCTTTCCTTTGAAATAGTGAGGCAGGCTGGACCCCAGGCTGGTCCAGCCTAAAAAAATTTCAAACTCAAACAACCGGCCTCAAAAAACACTCAGAACAACTGGCCTCTACAACTGGATCGGATCCGGCTAACTGGATATTAAAAAAAACTTCAATTTCACTAATTCGCCAGTCGGCCATTTATGGTAAAGTGACCCTGATCACGCCATTAAAACACTGATCAAAACATATCCATGGAAGCTAAAAGCTGGCAGAGACGGACTTTGTACCACAGACAACAACCCCATCAAACGGCTTTGCCCAGAAGTGAATGAGGCGAGAGATTTTAAAACTTGAAAATGCCGTTCAGAATTCCCGGCAAGCAAAAACTAAAAATCACTGTCGACTGCCTCGGAAAGAGATGATCAAAAAATATCAGACGCTGAGCTGGAGACAAGCCACTGGAATTGGAAGAAATTTCATTAGCAAGGATTGAAATGAACTAATCTCCAACTGAAAATGATCAACCGTACAAAAGCTATGAATTTAAGAAAATGGTTACTTTAGAGAAATACGCTATCCGCACTTTTCATCATTGTTGAACACATTTTGTCTGACCTGGCAATCCGATCAAAGGGAAACTTCATAACATGAAACCCTGGGCAAAGATTCTCTTTCATACACAGAAAATAAGGCCATAATTAGTTTCATCATATGATCAATTGGTTATCCGGAAATAATCCCCGAAGTTGTGCCCTCAGAACACCCTGAATTGAAAACAGTCAAATTCATAGAAATTAGGTTTGGAATCGATTGAGAAAAGTCATCAATCGGATTCGTCATAAGCTAAAACTTAACAACGTGTATCACCTTCATGTCTACATTATGGACCAACCTTCAATTATGCTTGATCTCAAACCGGGCATAAATGACAGGATCCCAAAGTGAGCCACTCACAAAACTGAACTGTGCATTGCTGAAGAAACTCAACTATCTGCAATCTGAATGGCTCTCGAAAATATGTCAAACAGGCATATGGGAGGCTGAAAATTGGCAATATGACTTATTCCCATGCCTACAACATGATGCAAGAACTGGCATCTCTTGATCAATCACAGGGCATTTAATGCACTTGTCTGAACAGGGCCTCCGACTGAAAAGTACAACTGATCCTCACTTAAAGTTAGGAACTACAAATAGGATCAGATTGGCAAACTAGGCAAACGGATTCGTCATGGCCTAAAAATTGAAACACAAGGATTATTTGACCATTTCAATACATTACAAAAGGAATTTTATCAATTGGATCATAGGGTCAAAAGTTATAACCAGTTAAACAGGCCCTTCCAGAAAACTGGGCAGAACACAAAAATATGACATTTCTGGAAGACCAACTTTAAGGGGTTCGAAACCTAATCAAACGGATTAGAAAAGACTTGCAAATTGGAACATAGGCTCTTTGATATACATATTAAACATCCTCAAAGTGGTGAGCCACGAAACTTAACAAGACGCCAGATATTCAAATACAAACAGGACCTGCTACAGTGATTTGATACTTAGGCAAAAATGAGGATTTAGGTGAACACCTCAGAATGACAACTCCCTAAGCACTTCAGATTCTTCAGTTAGGAGTTGGAACACACTGCATATGTCAAACGAAAAGTGTTGAATCCACTCCCCAAGCTATACCTCATGAAATTGATCAGGCCCATCTCTACATGCTCTTGAACTAGGCCCTTTTAGACTGCTCTTTTGAAGGTACAAACTTTGCTTACGAAAATTTTATGAACATGGCTTCCGAAACCACATGAAATTTTCATAGTACTAACAGTGGCTCTGATTGGGGACGTGTGCCCCTTGTGGGCATGCAGAGAATTTGTGAATCTTTGGTATAGCAGACCACTCAAAAATGAAAACCAATCGCTTGCTCTCTCTCAAAAACCGGAAACCTTGCTGAAAGAAACACACAACTGAAAGAAAGAGCTGTACAATATATACAATATTTACAAATGGTCAACAACCATCAATCTGGAATCATTGTTTACCTCTGTCAAACATATGATTCTGATCCATATATGAGATAAGCAATCTAAAAAACCTTTGACAAACATGTTGCCAACATATGTGAAAAAATTTGAGCTAAAAAATAGTTCTGAATTTGCCAAAGTCCATATTCTTCCAGTCACCACTGTCCTTATTCTCATATTCTAAGAAATATGGAAAGTCTTTTACATCTTCTTGAGGTTGACTAAAAATATGAGGCATATCTAGCAATGCATCAAAAAATAAGCTATAATGACCATCATGTATTACCAAAAACTTATCCCGCTGAAAATGCAATGAATCTTCAGACCTATCTTTGTGAGATGCCTCGATTACTGAATAACCTAGCTTGTCAACAATATCTCCATGGATTGGATCATGAATCAGGTGCAAATTCCTTTCACAAATATTGTGAAAAAGGGACAATTGATCCATATCCTCATTTTTATCAATGAATTTGTTGTCCTTATCATTATTAAAACCATCATCATTATGACATTCATCAAAAGAAAGGAAAGAGATTGAAGAAGAAGCTTGCTCATTACTTTGTGCAGAAGAAATCCGGTTAGCTGCAAAATTGGCTTGCAAGCTAAGGGGAGACATCTCCCTATGAAAACTAACATTCTTTTCACAACTTCTAACAATGTCTTGCACATATAAATCTGAATGATCAAATAATATTTCTTCTAAAACTTGTGGGGATAAGAAGTCACATTCAGATTTATCACCTTCCTCAATACTTTGATTGACACAATAGTCTCCGACACTAAGCTCAACAAAATCTGAATCCATACTATCATGTGAATCCTCATATTCATCAAACATGACACTCTTATATTCCTTACATTCATTTGCATGATTATCTTGCAAAGCATCTAATCCAATCATAGGAAAAGAATCGACATTATATGCGTCATATTTTACACCCTTACCAACATCATCACTGTCAAAACACATATCTTTCAGCCATGAAAATGTAGGGTCAAATATAAGAGCATACCTCTGAAAATCAACTTCTAGGAGGCTTGAGATTTTATCACTGCTTAGTGTGCTCTGAATTTCATTTTCATTTTCCTTGGCTTCATGCTTGATGCTGTAAATTTCCTTCTTGTCTGGAACAGGGGCTGCAAACTCTTGGCTCATATCACCTTGTTCAAAGCCATCACTGCAGCAACTCTCATCTGCATCATAATTATCTCTTTTCCATTTGCACAAATGTTTCTTATAACAAGACAAAAGGAGTGTTCTCTTATGCTGATAAAAAGAGAGGTCTGCAAACTTATTAGAAACACTATCAACTGTAAACTCCTCTTCATCATCTTCATATCCACTGAACTCACTGTCAACATCATAATCAATATCATTAGCACAAGAAGGAACATCATCATTTTTATTCGCATAAAGCTGCTCACAAGAAAATCTCACTGTCATATTCCTACAATATGATTTTGGATCCGCAATCAGTCCATGATCATCACAAGAACTCATTCCCTGATCATTCTCATCGAAGGATTCATACTTATACGAATCCTCTGCAACATTTTCATTATCAAAAGACAAATCAACAGGGTCTAACTTTTGCTGACTAGATAGATATGTACACTTATTATATTCAGCTATCAACATATTAGAGATCTCATCAATGCTGAGAGAAAGAGAACTTGACTCATCCGTATGCATTACATCTTCATGACCAGAAGCACTCGTAGTGTTCATATCAAAATTTTCATCATTCTTATTATCAGAAGAATATACACCTTTACTTGATACAACATCACAATCACTGTGAATCTTGAAATTATGAAAAATGTTGTCCTGATTTTTCAACACTGGTTCAGACAAGTCCAGAGAAAAATCATCCTTGACATCTTCATCAAAATCTTCACTTGAGTATCTTTCATTTTCAAATTCAGACATGTTTGAACAAGTAGAAGACTTTGCATGCAATGATTCTAATTCTTTATGACTGTTATAAACTGATTGTTCCTCTAACATATCTTTATCATTCTGAGAAACATTTTCATCATTAATCATGAGTTGTTCTGGAATGCTATTTTTATCATTTCTTTGTAGATGATGTTTTTGCAACTTATCCCATTCATCGTCATTAGCAAAATCCTCTAAAAACAACCACTTGAAGTCAGTCAATGAAGATATATGTTTCAAGGGTAAACTTGAATACCAATCAGCTACAACCCCTTTAAGGGATCTCCCAAAAAACATCATGGTGATATCTTCATCATAAATCTCATTTTTTACAACAAATCTGAAGAATGCTAAGATATGTTTAAGTGCTGATTCAGAATGATCATCAAAGACTGGAATCAAATCAATGAGCTCACTTGGAAAAGAGTTTGGGGATCCATGAACATGATCACAATTTAAAACTCTATCCAACTTGATAAAACATAACCTTCTAGGCTGGCTCATTTGGTGATTAGTCATTTGGTTTGGAACAAGATGAGAACTGTTCATCTTAGTCTACCTTTACAAGAGGTATACTGAACCATTTAAAATTCTATGACAGTAAATTTAAAGTTTCATGAAAAGATATTCAATCATGGAAACATGAAATTGTTTAGGTTACTTTTCCCTTCTTACTAGTGCTGAAACACTTGATAGGGAACATGATATTTTATAGCTGATCTTATGGAAAAACATATCAAGATCAAAAATACCTGGAAGTGTTGAAGTTGAAACTCAACTTTGCTGAATGGAAAGCCTCTGAATCTGAAACTTGCTTTACTGGAACAATCATAGAGCCGCCACTTCTTTGAAGAGGACAAACACCTTTAACCGCTGAAAACCTTTTCCGAATCTTTTTCCATCAACACAACAAACTTCAACAGAATTTCAAAAACTATTTATCAGAGCTGAATACATCATATCTTCATTTTGAACTTTGCACTGATCAAACACAGGACCTCAGATTCGCCACTCATAACTTGGTGAGATGATTTTAAAACCTTTTCAAACTAACTCTTTGCACTTTCAATGGAAACCACTGGATATGATAAACAAGCTGGCCAGCAGTCAAAGCTCTACTCGTACCCGCATTGTTTATAACTGATTTATAACACCAGGGATACCAAATAATTAAAATAGGCAGGTCAGGAGTCAAGCTCAACTTGTAACCTGCACCATCCACTTATGATTATAATCCCTATTCCCTAGCAGAGTCGCCATCTTGTTGGTGACTCGGATGGGTCAAATCTATCTAAGCTATATAATACTAATAATCTATGATGTAGCAATAACCAGAGATTCTTGACAAATCTATTCTTTTGTTATGTCCTCCCCAGTAGAGTTGCCATCTTGTTGGTGTTTAAAAATGCTTATGCCAACTAGGGCTGCCAATATGCCCATGATGGATATTAAGGATTGGTTAGTTCCAAATGTGGGCAATCTATAGGCAACTGGACCAACTATAGGGATGGATTTTTCCTCTTCTGCTTCTGGCTCTGTGAAACCAAGGCGGGTACACCTGATCCAATAGTTGTAATTCTAACTGATAACTTCAACTCTGCCCCTTATTTCTTTATTGGATCTTTCAACAGATAAAAACAGTGAGAGAATACTAAACAATAACCTATTGTTCATTGATCCTCCATCACTAGGTAGAACAACACATAAATGTAAATGAAACTAAATACTGGTAATGATTAAGGTTTTCTTTGTAGAATGTAAACAATCATGCAACACATGTATCAGTATAGGGGATACAGGCTCATGATCAGTGCCTCATCCATTGGGCATCACACTTGAAACAGAAATGAAATACAAGAACAACTACTAGATTCATCTGAGAAACCAAGCCATAAACACAATCAAACATCTTTTACACTGCTTACAGACATCCTTCCTGATTGAACCAAAAGAATCTATGCTTCACTCAGAGGCTTTTAACCTGATCCTGGATCAAGGCTGAGAGACAAAACACATACACCAGTAACCTAATGCAATGAGTCAGAAAACTCAGAATTCATCAAGAACAACTGAAGGAGAGATCCAAGAATGAGTAACCGTATTAAGTATGTGGGTTCAAATCCTTGTATTACAAATTGATTCAGTGATACCATAGACAATATGCAAAGGATACAGAAGTTTTCTTCCTAGTATTGATACAGAAGCAAAAATGTTACAACCTGGACTGAGGATACACACTTGCCTTTCAGCCTCCTGTGTCAAGAAAATACAGCCAGCCCTTTCAAAATGGTTACAAAATTCCCTTTATAGAAACAAGGATACACAAAAATATCAATTAGGGAACTTTTAGGGCAACAATACCAACCCTAAAACTCATCAAAATATCCTAGACAAATCTGATTTCAAATTACATTCCAGAACATACTTTACAAAATATCTGTAATTCTTTACCCAAAATTGACCTCGGATGACACAGTCCATTACTGCTCTCACCAACCTTCTCAAAACTAAAAATAAACACCACCATTGCATTCCTCGTTCCGAGCCGATTCCGGAAACATATAATATTGATATATTTGGCCAAAAAATAAGCCTTGGGCGCCAATTTTCGTTAGAAGACTGTGCTAATTAAATTTTTTGAATTTTTAAATAATCAAACTTTTACAAATTCAAAATTCAACTTTATGGAGGCATTTGAATTTTGAAATGGGCCCACCATGCCACATGTCAGCATCTTGTTAATCCGCAATGTTAAGCAGTGAGTGTGTGTGTGAAAATTGTACCTGATCTGTAGACACAACACTCAGTAAAACATTAGAGGTTAGCTAAAATCAAAATCATGCAAAATTGAAAGCTATCTAACCAAGTGATTTACTGCCTTCTAATAGGTGCGAGATTAATGTTCTCAGATTATTATCGAGATCAGTGACCTAGATGACACCTAAATAAAGGATTTGAATGCAATTCTAGATATGGAATAAATGCAATTAATCTATATTTTTGATATTTTCTATGCAATAAGAATGATAAAAACTGATATGATATGAATGCTATTGAAAACTGATATGCTATGCTAATCTAGAAATGATATGAAATATGAATGCAAAAATAAGATTGATCTCACAAAGATGTCGATTCGCAAGAGCTTTGATTCTTCAATTCCAATTCTCCAGCGTGATTGTGCAAAATATGAGATGATTTGTGAAGAGCTGAAGCCTTTAATTTATAGAAATCCAAGACTTTGGAGGTGCATGGGAAAAAACCATAAATCACTCAAATAACTCAACTTGATTTTTGAGTTATTTTTAAATAAAAGATAATTAACTCACAAAAACATGCAAAAGCTAAGTTTTAACTCAAAATAGAGTTTAGCTTTAATTGATAATTGATAGTTGTTTGCTTTTATGATTGTGCATGTTTTATTTATGAATTAATTTAATAATAAAGTGATTTATTTCCAACTTAACTGCTTTTAAAAATAAAACAATTGATTTATGGGTTAATCAATTATTTAATCAAAATTTTATTAAAAACTATATTATTAAATAATGAAAACTCGCTTTAATTAATTAAATAAGAATTTAATCAATTATTCATATGATATTAGATTTATTGTCAAAATTAAATAATACAATTAATAATAGATATAATTAAATTTAATTACATAATTAAGTGGCAAATATTAAATCTAATTAATTAAATATGAAAATATTCAATTAATCAAACTTTAGGATAAATGTGATTTATTGCCAAATAATTATAAAATTAAAGATAATTAAGATAATTAGGAATATTACTAGGAATATTCCCCGATGCAAAATTTAAGATAATCAATTAGATTTGATGATGTTTAGATGTGCCTTAGATTAGGACTTTGATGTCGATTTCATATGATTTGATGATATAGGAGGTTAATGAACTTATAGCCCATTTTTGGGGTATTACATTTTGCCCCTCTTTGAATTACTGTGTGAAGCGCAGTGGTTCAAAGATAGTCTGTGTTTGATAAAGATATGAAACTGATTCAAAAGATAAACCGATCTCAAGATAGAAACCGATTGAAAGATATTGAGATAGGAGTTGATTGATATTGAATTGATATGGAGATAATAGGTCTTGAATGACCAAAGATAATGTTCACTGTAGAATCAAATGAACCTATTATTGCGAAAAAGTGTCAAAATGCCTGATTCTGAACCTTAGGATTGATAAGAAGTGAGTGACCCGTTCTAGACTCGATTGTCTTAGCAGAACTAGCAGGTATCACATCCGAATCCTTTAGTTGCCGAAGAACCAAGGAAATAACACTATGATCTGATGGTTGCAAAAATTGATACAGATTACAAGATTAAGAGAATACCAGATTGATATGGATCGATGAATCTGATATGCCCCAAGTGATGATAGATTTTCCCCGAGCGATGAGGACTTTTGATGAATCAGTAACTAGACGTGATTGTTTGTCTTGATCACTGATGAAAGATATTGATAGACTTGATTGATAGAATTTGATTTACAGACTTTGAATGATGTGCAATACCATGCCCCCTTCGGGATTAAAATTGAAATCTGACAAGAAAAGTCAGTGTTATAGTTTAGAAGTATGTTAATTGATTTGAGAAGTGGTTAAAACACGTCCGGGAATGCATTCTGCATCGTTTGGAGGTCCAAAAAGACCAAGTTTGACTAAGTTTTACCATGAGTTGACCATGGTTGACCAAGTTGAAATTTTGATAGTTTGATGTAAGATAATCAGTTAAGTTGAATACTAGATTTCTGTGATGATTGAAGGTCGAATATGCAAGTAGTTAATAATATGAATGATCTCAGATTTGAATTTTGATCCCGAAAAAGGATTCTACTTGCTATTTCATTGGAGGAACCTTCGTGTGAGATTCAGCTCTTGTTAGACTTGAAGATGCGATTTGAAGAATCATTTAAGCATTGAAGTTAGTTTAATCATTGTGAGATCATGTAAACATGCAAAATGCAATGAGACATGCAAAATGAAATGCAACCTAAGACCTAGGACCTAGTCACTGATCATGTGTCGATTTGTTATCATCATTGAACTTTTAGGTAACCGGATAAATCAATACAATGCCCACTAGCCATGAAACCATAGACATATGAATATTGATTTGTATGTGCAAGAATCAATACAACACCCACTGGTCAAACAACCATGGACATATGAATATTGATTTTATTTGTTGAATGTCAGATTAGATATAAGCATCAAGGCACAAATGCCAGGGTGACCTGAATATCATGTCCATTTTGATATAGCAATTTGTATAAGCATCAAAACATAAACGCCATGATGACCTGAATACGCCTTGCATTTAACATACACATCAAACAACCAAAAGATCATTCTAAATCCAGTGTGAATTACCCATAGTGACCCTTTATCGTTCACCTCCTTAGGCAAGAGCGCGTTTCACAGTAGGAGAAAGAATTTACTTCAAAAAGACAATAGTTAGATCAAACTTCCTTGAATTTTTCGGGTATCAATGGTCGAGGTACGCATGGCCATCCAATTCGAGATAGAGGCTCTTACAGTCGGACACCATTTCAATCCAAAATTTCCAAAGTTATTAGATTTTCACATACAAGCAGAAGACAAAGAAAAGATTATGCCCCCAGTCATCACTCTCTAAATCCTATAAAAGACATCATCGAAGAGCTCGAAGGGACACAATATGCAAAAATCTCAATGCGAATCAATAAGCATACAAGGAGATAAAAGCATGAAAAGCACAGATTGTTTTCAGTTGAGTTTTGATGTTTAATTGTTGTTGATGCAAAATCCTTTTTGGAGACGAGACTGACTGACTAACTCACATAAAGCTTCAAAGGACTCTGGCTAGATATGACACGTCTAAGATACATTGGAGGCCATAGGATATGACATTGATTGCCTCCAAGTTTGAACATTGATAGGATACAGACGCGCAAGCTGATTGGTGTACAGACCGACTTATTGAAACCAGGATATGCAGAAACAAACCGGGAGATATGTACAAACTAAAGCAAGACTGAAAGTTGGGAAAGACCAAGATTGTGCTGATAGATGGAGCATTTTGGAACAAGTGGCACCCGTTTGCCGAGTTTTCACCATCTTGGTAGAGATTCTATTTTTGCTACCGAGGTGCCTGTTTCCAGGTTTTCACCAAGGCATTTTTTTTTTTTTTTTTCATTTTTTTGTATTTTCATTTTTTTTCAATTTTTTTGTACTTTTCATTTTTTAAATTTTTTTGTACTTTTCATTTTTTCAATTTTTTTGTGAATCATCAAGGCGCCTATTGCTAGGTTTTCACCAAGATGTTCATTTTTTCAGGACTTTTTCTGATTTTTAAGATTTTTTTCAGGACATTTACCAAGCACTGAATGCCTTAGGCATAGAATTTCTTCAGATGGAGAACGTTGATTGGTTCTCAGAGCTGTTCTCCTTCAGTTGTTGAGAGTTGATAGGCACCAGAGCCAAAAGTAGCAGTGATGACAAAGGGACCCAGCCAGTTGGGTTTGAACTTCCCCTTGTGTTCTCGATGTGATTGATTTTTAGGATTTTCTCTCAACACTAGATCACCAACCTGAAATTCTCTGTGTCGAACTTTCTTGTTGTAGCCTCTAGACATTATTTTCTGATACACTCTGAGATGATCATACGCTGCTTGTCTGCGCTCATCTAGTAGTTCAAGTTCTTGTAACCTCGACACTCTGTAGTCTTCATTAGTGACAAGTCCATGCATTCTGATTCTGAGTGATGGGATTTCAACCTCAATAGGCAGTACTGCTTTAGACCCATAAACTAAAGTGAATGGTGTAGCCCCAACAGGTGTTCTAATACTTGTTCTGTTACTTGTTCTGATACTGGTTCTGATACTTATTCTGATACTGATTCTGATACTGATTCTGATAATGATTTTGATAATTGTTCTGATACTGGTTCTGATACTGATTCTAATACGGATTCTAATAATTATTCTGATATTGGTTCTGATGTTGGGTATACTTGATAGCATATTTTTCTATTTGCAAACTCCCAAGCAAGATCATATCGTGCAGTCCCAATGTCTAGCAAGGTGGAGAACAAGAGGGATTAGCAATCTGGTGGAAGAGATGGAAGATAAGAGAATGAAGGAAAATGAAGGGAAGAAATCCTCAAGGGGAAACTCCTCAAGAATACCCAAGCTAGGGAAAAATTGTCATGTAAAGTGCATTTGGACAAGCAATAAAAGGCTAGCATAGGATAAGTCATAAAAGTCTAATGTCAGAGTAGGAAAGGATGCAGTCCAAAGGAGTAGACATGTCAAGAGGCTTCAAAGCATCGTGTTTTACTCTTTCTTTCTTTTTTTATTAGATCAAGACCAAAGGGGAAAAGGATAGCGATAGGCGAAAATGAATGGAGGAAGATGGATATGAAGGCTAAACATGGAAGGAATGAAAGCAAGATCACCGTAAGATAGCTCACAAAATAGCCAAATGTTCGTGTATAGATCAACATTGTCAAGATCAAAGAGAGAAGATGGAATGGATGAAATATGTAGAAGAACTACGCATGACGCCTGATTGCCAGGTTTTCATCATGGTACTTATCCAAGGTGCCACAAGGAAGTGGTTTTCACCATAGGATGAATTTATTTCTCTTTACTTTTGCTACCAAGGCGCCTGTTTCCAGGTTTTCACCAAGGCACATTTTCAATTTTTTCAAATTTTTTTTTTTTTTTTTTTTTTGGAAGAAGGCAAGCTTTTTAGATAATGCTCCTTGAAAGGATAAACCATGATATGCCAAGGATTCAAAATAACACGCTCAAAGATGCTGATAGGGAAAGGGAGATGAAAGAGAAAAATGGAGGATAAGGTTTTATGCAAAGCGAGTGAGGTTGGAAGATAGGAGGAATAGGCAAGTGAGGAAAAAGGATAGGAGGTAGAAGGATAATGCATGGAAGGATTGTGAAAGGGTAGATGGAAAGGAAGGAAAGATAAATGTAAACACACACCTTGAAGGGTGGCGAGAGGGTGGAGGAAACGTGAATGAAGGAATACGTGAAGGAATATGGCGAATGGATAGCAGAGGTTGAGGTTTGGGCGCATGAAATGGAAGAATATTTTTGGAAGGAGATGTAGTGGAAGCCTTTGGAAGCTTGAATGTCAATTTCACTTTTTGTTCAACATGAGACTCTCTTATGAGAGACTTTGGAATCCATATAGCCTTAGGCTTTTTATTTCCCTTTGATGACTTAGAGAGAATATCTTGAATGATGGATTTTGGAACCCATACTTGTCTTGTAGTTTTTTTCTTAGATATCTCTTTTGACTTTATGCTTCCATGTCTATGAGAGGAGACATGGTGATATTCTTTTTTTGATGGATTCTTGTATTGCTTCTTTTTCTTGTATTGAACATTCAAGTTACTTCCAAAAGACTTGGGACTTGTGGAAGGAGGAGATGACTGGTTTAGATGGGTGGGTGGATGAAAAGGATTCAAGGGTATGCATCTATGTTGATCTTGAGGAAAGATGGGAGATGGAGGTATGTAAGGACCTAAGATGGATGGAAAATCAGGAGAGCTAGGAGGGGAAAGTGAAGGGACATAAGGACCCAAGATGGAAGGAAGGCATGAAGCCCTTAGTAGTGGTGGAAGAGGTCCAAGGATGGAAGTGGAAGATGCAAAAGGATAATCAATAAGTTCATCATCATCTATATGACAACCAAGGATATCAGCATCTTTAGAGTGAGCATTAGAATTTTCAATAAAATCATGGACATCTTGAATAAGAGCATTTTCTTTGATAGGATCATTCAAAGCTTGCGAAGACTTAGGAAGAGTAGAAAGTGGAAGTGAACATGGAGTGGTAGAACAAGAAGATGAAAGACTTTGATCTTGACAAGGATCTTCGGATAGCATAAGCGCATAATTTTTCTCTTGTTTTTCAATAGGCTTAACATTGGAAGTAACACTATTTTTATCAACCTTAATGGAAGTATCATCTTTGGAAAGTGCAGCTGTAGTAAGGTTATTTTGATTGTCAATAAGCTCAACAGTGTAAGTAGTAGCTTGATCTTGCTTAGGTGAAGACTTAAGACATGGTGGAATGCATGAAAAAGGGGGTACAGGATCAAAAGAACCCTGAGGTAGATAAGAGACATTGGGAAAAGGAGTGGATGACATGGAGGGTTCTTGATCTTGATCTTTCTTTATGTTCTTTTCTTTATCATTTTTAGAGTCCTCTTGACATGGAGCCACTTCTAAGGACAAGGAAGCATGTTGGGATTGTATGGATGACTTTGGAAGAGATGGTGGAGGACTAGCTGAAGTAGGGATTATAGCATATGAAGGCTTAGGCTCTTTAGATTTATCATTATTGAAAGTCTTTGCAGCCAAGTGAAGGTTAGCTTGAGTTTCTTTAAGAGGTAGCCCTGGGGGATAACTATAGGGAACTGCATGAAAAGTATCAGGGCTTGTGTCACATGAAGGTTTTGTGAAAGATTTGAAAGACTCGTAAGCTTTAGGAAATGTATGGGTATTGGAGGAAGTAGGGGATGGAAGGGAACCATCACAAGACAAAGGTCTAACATTAACATGATCTTGCTTGAGAGTGTAATCTTTATTTTCAGCCTAAGAGTTCTTAGAGGAGAGATCCTTATAGTATTGACGTTTCAAGCTAGCACGATGTATTTTATAGTCCTCAGCAGTAGTAGATGGATCATCATCAAGGTATTGTCCACAAAAGCCATCAAAATCTCTTTCAAAATCAGAATCATATGGATCACCATCACGATCTATCCAATGTGACGGCCCATTTGTAGTAAGCAGGAATGAACGATGAGGACTCTTAGGAACAGAGGTGTCATAGGTATCATTACATTGTCTGTTGTCATAGTCATCATAGTCTTCAAAGCTAGATGTGTCACTCTCCGTGGAAGAGGTATCATATTGCTCACTTTTTTTTCGGGGGCATGGTGACATGTACAAATATTTATCAAATGGAAAAGAGTATAAAGATTCCATGGAGAACTTTTTAGATTCCTTCTCTTTCTCAAGTTTGTCAAGCTGGACTTGCATAGCTTGTAGCTGCTTCATCATAGCGGCAATCAGAATTTCTTTCTCTTGTTTACTGATTCTTTGAGACATGTGTATGGATTCTCAATAGCTACTGCTCTGTTGTTGACACAATGATATTTTTGACAGATTCTGGAACTAGGCTGGAAACATTGGATATCTTGCAATTTGACAATTTCTGACAACTCTCTCAAATTTTTCCAAACGACACTCTGCAGACTCGTACGACACTGGGTAGTCTATGAAATGACAGTTGCTAAACTCATACGATAGTTGGGTAATACTGAAATGACACTTGACAAAACTCGTATGACTTTTGACTTCTTGAAATGACTTTTGACTCCAGAAAAGATTTTACGTCAATTTTTGCAAAATGTAAGGTCTTCAGTTTTGGATTGTTTGCAAATTGTATTGTCCAGATTTTGAAGGTTATACCAGATTTGATCATTTTTAATAGCCAAGTAGATAAATAAGCACGCAGAATAGCAAGCAAGTGATTCCAAGCACGTCTGAAAACAATGAACAAGGGCAAAAGCAACCTTGCGCATGAACAATCAAGTGACCAAATTGTGCTAATCCCTGAGAGTACTAATTGTGTATGTTCTGAAAAGTTTTGCAATAACACACATATACCTGAAAGTGAAAAATTGGCCTCTCTAGGGTTTTTAGTAATGGTTTGACTCTGCAACTTTTATGATTCAAAGGGGTGAACTCCAATCTCCGCGCACCAGGGTTTTGACACAGTCCGAGAACTTAATCTTCAAGAGCTGCTAGGGAGATCTGACAACCCAACAATGAACCATACCCATGGAGATTTCTTGCACAAGGACATTTATATAGCGGCTGTCACTACCATGGCAAAAATGGCTATTACCGCTTGAGGTTCCATCAGCGCAGTTTTCCCTGTGAAGGGATTGTCCGCTACGGTTAACCCTCTCTAAAGATGACTCACAATAGTATACCACAAGGGGACTTGGCTCCAGATTCAAGGTTTTGACACCTCTTCACTTTTAACCCAAACAAAGCAAGCAGATTAATCCGACACGCTAAGACAAAGTTTTGTTCCACCAAGGTCTGTGATATCAACTCCACGTGATCTATCAACCTCTCCAGGGAGAGAATGTATCAATCAATAAGAGAAGATGCACTAACCAATTTTGATTCACCAAAGCTTGTGATATCAACCCCACGTGATCTATCAACCTCTCCGGAGAGAGAATGTGTCGATCAATAAGAGAAGACTCACTAACTAAGTTGAATGTGAAATGCACTAAGTATCCTCCCTACCTACAAGGATTCTATCGTCAAGAAGGATTTTGCTAGGAATCCAATCTCTCAAGAATCACAAATAGTGTTCATAGGGCCTAATTACTATGTGAGCATAGATGTATGTTCCGAAAGCAAATCTACCAAAAGCATCCAAAAAGTAGAAAGAGGAACACTTAACGTTTAAAGCAAATATGAGATGAGTCCACAAGGTGGAACACTTAACACCTTACACAAGCTAAAAACGAGTCCACAACTTAGAAAACAAGGGAGTTCCTAAAAGCACAAAAGGGTTGCCAAGTGGAACATTTAACGCTTCTGTCCTGTTGACCCCTCCCCTTTATGGCGCTGAGATTGCAACCACGGGGCGGAAATGAGGGGCCGGCGGATTAGCGAGTCCAATAACCCAAGATAGCAATCAAGATCAATCACAAGTATTCTAAGACTACTTAATGAATCCTTAAGGGTTCACAACCTAGTATCAATTATGCAAGTGTGTAGAAATAGATCAAAAGCATGAAAAGATGCACACAAGCTTGACACATAAGAGATTTATTTTAAGTCTCAAATCAAAATATTATTAGATGAAGGAGAATACCTGGGATCCTTGCAACGCGCTTAGTATATTTTACTTGATTTTTAGCAATTTTTGTTGAGCTTTTCCATGCAAGCAAGTGACGAACTCTCCAACAAGCAAACAAGCAAACAAGATATGCAAAATATATTCAACTTATGAAAACCATAGGGTTAGCTCTAAAAATTAATTATTATCAGTAATAATAACCAGCAATCAACCCAAATGACAACTCATATCATTCATTGAACCATGTAAAAAAAATAAGTGCATACCCATCACAAAACTTTATTTTTTTTTTTGCATTTGACCTAGTCAACAAGATCTAATTTTTTTGATATGATTTTGGCCACAAAAATAGAAATTCAGAATAGAGACCCCTACTAAAAAATAGAGAGATTTCCAAAAATGCAAAAAGTTTAGAAAAACCTCTTCATTTGTGTCCTAGAGACCCATTTTATCAAAATAGATCAATTTTTGTAAATTGACTATTTGAGCTATGATATCATGTCCAAATTTAAAACACAAAGAATGGACCCCCTGTATAATTTAAAGAGCTTTCCGAAAATACAAAAATTTTCAAAAAATATGCTAATTTGCGTCAGATATTAATTTTTTCTGAAATTTAAAGAAAAAATTATTAAAAATTCAAAACATCTCAGACAATTCTAAATTTTTTACTGTAGCTTCCATGACATGTCACCAACCTGTAAAAAAAATTGTAGATCAAAATTCCAAGCCGTTTGGGAGATAAAATTAAATCTTTGAAACTTTGGGGTTTTAGCTCCCAAAAAAAATCAAAACCAGCATGCAAAGGTGGGTTGCCCCACGGTGGGCGCCAGAAATGTGTGTGTGAAAATTGTACCTTATCTGTAGACACAACACTCAGTAAAACATTAGAGGTTAGCTGAAATCAAAATCATGCAAAATTGAAAGCTATCTAACCAAGCGATTTACTGCCTTCTAATAGGTGCGAGATTAATGTTCTCAGATTATTATCGAGATCAGTGACCTAGATGACACCTAAATAAAGGATTTGAATGCAATTCTAGATATGGAATAAATGCAATTAATCTATATTTTTGATATTTTCTATGCAATAAGAATGATAAAAACTGATATGATATGAATGCTATTGAAAACTGATATGCTATGCTAATCTAGAAATGATATGAAATATGAATGCAAAAATAAGATTGATCTCACAAAGATGTCGATTCGCAAGAGCTTTGATTCTTCAATTCCAATTCTCCAGCGTGATTGTGCAAAATATGAGATGATTTGTGAAGAGCTGAAGCCTTTAATTTATAGAAATCCAAGACTTTGGAGGTGCATGGGAAAAAACCATAAATCACTCAAATAACTCAACTTGATTTTTGAGTTATTTTTAAATAAAAGATAATTAACTCACAAAAACATGCAAAAGCTAAGTTTTAACTCAAAATAGAGTTTAGCTTTAATTGATAATTGATAGTTGTTTGTTTTTATGATTGTGCATGTTTTATTTATGAATTAATTTAATAATAAAGTGATTTATTTCCAACTTAACTGCTTTTAAAAATAAAACAATTGATTTATGGGTTAATCAATTATTTAATCAAAATTTTATTAAAAACTATATTATTAAATAATGACAACTGGCTTTAATTAATTAAATAAGAATTTAATCAATTATTCATATGATATTAGATTTATTGTCAAAATTAAATAATACAATTAATAATAGATATAATTAAATTTAATTACACAATTAAGTGGCAAATATTAAATCTAATTAATTAAATATGAAAATATTCAATTAATCAAACTTTAGGATAAATGTGATTTATTGCCAAATAATTATAAAATTAAAGATAATTAAGATAATTAGGAATATTACTAGGAATATTCCCCGATGCAAAATTTAAGATAATCAATTAGATTTGATGATGTTTAGATGTGCCTTAGATTAGGACTTTGATGTCGATTTCATATGATTTGATGATATAGGAGGTTAATGAACTTATAGCCCATTTTTGGGGTATTACAGTGAGCACCTTCAACCTTGCTTCTTAGCGACGGTCGTCGGATTGACAGGGATCTCGAGCCACAAGCGGACATGCACTTCAATATTTCATTAAAATATTGTATTACCCAACCAGCTGGGAGCCACCATTCACGTCAGAATTCACCATGGGCTACACGCGCGCAAGACAACCAGAAAGTCTCCCATTTCTTCATTCTTTACAATGATGTTTGACTATTTGTTATTATAAACATTTGAAAAATGCACCTCCGACTGAATGTGGGATATCAAACATATAGAAAAAACTTCTGAGAACGCCATTTCTTCCTGCAAAAACATTTCTTACTTGCTGGGCGTTTGTTTTTGAATTGTGGGTCATTTTTAATAATGCAGAGGTCTCCCATTAAAATGCTGGGCATTTTTATAAATTCTGGGCATTTTTTAAAATGCTGGGCCCTTTTTTTGGATGCTGGGACTGTTTTAATTTGGTGTTGGGCTTTTATTTTGGAATGCTGAAACTTCTTTGGATGTTGGTCCCTCTTTGTAGTGGCGTAGAAACCTTTTAATAATGCTGGACACTCCGATTCATTGCTTTCCCTTATGGGGAGTTTCAATCAGTTGAGGATAAAAATTAGAGAGAGAAACATGAGTATGTGCCTCAAGCTCAAATTGAAACAATGGAACATTGATTGCAAAGGATGCCGGAACGTGGCTCTCTGTCTTTACTAGCACTGGATCCCGTTTTGAAATACTGATTCCTTCCTTTTAAATGTGCTGGATGTCGAAAACATTAGATGCCCCCTTTTTAATATATCCCTGAAAGTTTCAAATATAACATTGATCCAAATTCTTTGACTTAACAAATGTTGACTGCTCTCCAATTCATTTTCATATTTCCAAAGCCTCTTTAATATCATCAATTTGCCGGCAATAATAAAGTCACAAAGCTTTCCTTTGAAATAGTGAGGCAGGCTGGACCCCAGGCGGGTCCGACCTAAAAAAATTTTGAACTTAAACAACCGGCCTCAAAAAACACTCAGAACGACTGGCCTCTGCAACTGGATCGGATCCGGCTAACCGGATATTAAAAAAGACTTCAATTTCACTAATTCGCCAGTCGACAATTTATGGTAAAGTGACCCTGATCACGCCATTAAAACACTGATCAAAACATATCCATGGAAGCTAAAAGCTGGCAGAGACGGACTTTGTACCACAGAAAACAACCCCATCAAACGGCTTTGCCCAGAAGTGAACGAGGTGAGAGATTTTAAAACTTGAAAATGCCGTTCAGAATTCCCGGCAAGCAAAAACTGAAAATCGCTGCCGACTGCCTCGGAAAGGGACGATCAAAAAATATCAGACGCTGAGCTAGAGACAAGCCATTGGAACTGGAAGAAATTTCATCAGCAAGGATCGAAATGAACTAATTGCCAACTGAAAATGATCAACCGTACAAAAGCTATGAATTTAAGAAAATGGCTACTTTAGAGAAATACGCTATCCGCACTTTTCATCATTGTTGAACACATTTTGTCTGACTTGGCATTCCGATCAAACGGAAACTTCATAACATGAAACCCTGGGTGAAGATTCTCTTTCATACACAGAAAATAAGGACATAATTATTTTCATCATATGATCAATTGGTTATCCGAAAATAATCCTTGAAGTTGTGCCCTCAAAACACCCTGAATTGAAAACAGTCAAATTCATAGAAATTAGGTTTGGAATCGATTGAGAAAAGTCATCAATCGGATTCGTCATAAGCTGAAACTTAACAAGGTGAATCACCTTCATGTCTAAATTATGGACCAACCTTCAATTATGCTTGATCTCAAACCGGGCATAAATGACAGGATCCCAAAGTGAGCCACTCACAAAACTGAACTGTGCATTGCTGAAGAAACTCAACTATCTACAATCTGAATGGCTCTCGAAAACATGTCAAACAGGCACATGGGAGGCTGAAAATTGGCAATATGACTTATTCCCATGCCTACAACATGATGCAACAATTGACATCTCTTGATCAATCACAGGGCATTTAATGCACTTGTCTGAACAGGGCCTCCGACTGAAAAGTACAACTGATCCTCACATAAAGTTAGGAACTACAAATAGGATCAGATTGGCAAACTAGGCAAACGGATTCGTCATGGCCTAAAAATTGAAACACAAGGATTATTTGACCATTTCAATACATTACAAAAGGAATTTTATCAATTGGATCATAGGGTCAAAAGTTTTAACCAGTTAAACAGGCCCTTCCAGAAAACTGGGCAGAACACAAAAATATGACATTTCTGGAAGACCAACTTTAAGGGGTTCGAAACCTAATCAAACGGATTAGAAAAGACTTTGAAATTGGAACATAGGCTCTTTGATATACATATTAAACATCCTCAAAGTGGTGAGCCACGAAACTTAACAAGACGCCAGATATTCAAATACAAATAGGACCTGCTACAGTGATTTGATACTTAGGCAAAAATGAGGATTTAGGTGAACACCTCAGAATGACAACTCCCTAAGCACTTCAGATTCTTCAGTTAGGAGTTGGAACACACTGCATATGTTAAACGAAAAGTGTTGAATCCACTCCCCAAGCTATACCTCATGAAATTGATCAGGCCCATCTCTACATGCTCTTGAACTAGGCCCTTTTAGACTACTCTTTTGAAGGTACAAACTTTTCTTACGAAAATTTTATGAACATGGCTTCCGAAACCAGATGAAATTTTCATAGTACTAACAGGATCTACATGCAAGAATTTAAGAAGTTTTTCACAAGGGTAGGAAACTACTCTACTAATGAGAAATTTGAAGAAAAATGGAAAACCTTTAATGGTGATGATCCATTTGAGCAATATTATGACCCCTGGGAGGCTGGAATAGATGCAGTTGAAATTGGTGCTATATAGGAAGTGTGTGTGCAAGATCCACCATCTACAGGAGCCTCATCTTCTCATGAGATATCAAAGAAGCCATGCACATAGGTATGTAGAAAGAGAGAGGATGATTCTTTCTCCTCTCAGCAAGGCCCACCTTCAAAGAGATAGAAAACCACTAGTGGCCTAGGGAATATCCAAGTAATAGATCTGACTACCATTGTGCCATATACATCATCTATGCAAGTATGTTTTGTTTCCCCTCTTCTCTCAATTGAGTTTCTTGTTCTTCCTTCTTCTTCCTCTACTTCTTTATCTTTCCTAGCTACAATGACTTCTGTAATTGCACCATCTATGCCCTAATTTCCATTAGCTTTATAGAGCACATATGTTAATGTGGTTGGATCCTCCTCATCCATAATGGTAGCATCAACCCCCATCACTTCATTTTCCTCTGTCAAGAACCCATTTTCCATATCATCAGTAACTAGGGTATTAACTTTTGATACCACCCCTATACTGGTATTGTCAAGCTAGGCCTCTATAGTAGCATCACTACCCCATAACCCACCAGTAATTCCTCTTTTTTCTCTAGCCACCATGTCCATGGAAGCCCAATCCCAAACATTCAAAATTGTCCAAATTCCATATGCCCTTCTTCTCAAAGTTCCTTTTGCAAGGAAATTTATTCTCTACTACATGGATTTGTGGCAATACGCTAGTTCTACCAAGCTCGCCTGATTGTAGAGATTTCAAAAGAGGGAAAAAAAAGGATGCATTAAAGATGGTAGAGATTATTGTGAAAATATTCTATAATGAAGAGCACCAACATCTGATATTTTCATCATTTACCCCAAAAGTAATAAAGTCAACTAGTCAAATGGGACCAGAGGATTATGTAGTTGATATTGTAGAGGTGAATTTGGATCTTTGCACCTAGAGGATATAGTAGTGCTGGAAAAAGAAGCTCGAAGGATTGTCTCCTTGAATTGCATGAGGAAGGTGTGAAGGCTCGATAAGACTTCCACCAAGTTAGAGAGGGTGAAGGAAACAAATGATCACACCTCGCTAAGGGAAAAGTCCCTAGAATCCAAGATCTCATGGCTCCAATCATTCATGCAACAAGAGAAAGTAGAAAAGCATAATCTACAATTAAAAATGAAGGACATAAATTTTTTCTACAAAAGGAACAGAAAGTAAAAAATGTTTATCTAAAGAAAATGTAGGAAAATGAATATGAGGTCTCTCTGTTGTAGGAAAGCATCCCTAACACCACACTAGTTGAGTCTTAGTTGAAATTAGTTTCAACATAAAATGAACACCTTATCCAAGAGATGAGAAAAACTCAGGTTCTCCTCACACAAGAACATAACACAAAGGAGGATGAGACCAAAGCTTTAAAATATGAGTTATCTCTAGTGGAGGAGAAGAGATGGAAGTTGAAGGAAGCTCTAGTTAAAGAGAAAAATTAATTATCTCTAAGAAACAAGAAAATACAAGAGAAAAGTACAGAGATAATTTCTCTCCAGTAGCAATTGAGTGAGGTGAGACAACAAGGAGAAGAGTTGGCAAAAAATATAACCCTAAAGGAGGCATAAAATAATCTTCTATATGAGAATTCTTAAGTATTACCTCCATCTCCTATGGATATATTTCCAATGTTTGAGAACATTATTTCTACCAAATGGGCTAAAGTTAAAAATATTATTTATTATTTCAAATCTACCTTCCAATTCTTGAGCATGGCTCATTCTTTGTGCACTAAGGTTAAGCAAGTCATTGACTACTTTGTAGATTTTTTAATGCCAAACATTCCAAGCAGTAGCTTGCAAATTGGCTATATAGTGCATCAGATCAGTATATCATGGGAGATGGTTTTGTAGACTACAAAGAGGCAATGGTCCATACAAATGCAATAATCAACTATCACAAGGCCACCCCCCACATGTAGGATGTATTATCTAGTTTGTATTTTGTGGTTTCAAAGTTGAATGAGAGTTTCAAAGAGATAGAGAAACATTGCTTCCCATCCCCCATCAATACAAATGAATTTGTGTTGCATCTTCATGAGATGGTTGCCAAAATTGATCAACAATTTATCCAATCTTCTCTCCAAATAATCCAAGTAACTTTGGAGGTGGGTTAGTTTGAGGAATTGTTACACCCTATCATCTAACTACAAATTTTCTTGGAAAAAAATTCAAGGATCTTAGCTCCACATCTTTCAAATAACTAGTTGAACTATATCAAGATAAGGAATTCCTGAGGATCTGGGTACTACCTTCTAAAGATGACTAGCTCCCTTTTCACACAACCATTGGTAATCTCCTAGGAGTGAGTAGTTAAGACACTAATAATTGAAGCCATGTTTTTCAAGGGTTCTAATCCTGTAGGCAAGATTCCCCCAAGAGTCTCAAAGAACTGTAAATTAAAATTCACAATACTAGAAAGTTAAAATATTTTGGCTACTAATTCAATTTTTTCCTTCTGTGATGTTTTTGTTCACGAAGCAACATGCACCTACCACTTTTCAATGCAATGTTTATTTTGAGCAGTATCTCCTTTCCTATTTTTCGAAGGCTCTATAGTTGTGTGTGTGTGCCACTTATCTTTACAATGTGCATTTTTCAAGAGTTTATCTTTTATTTTTGACAAAGTCTCTATTCAAGTGCCACATGTTTAATCAAAGCAGTAACTTCTTTTCCTTTTTTTTGGTGGGCCCATGTGTTGCATAAAGTTATATATTTGTTCTGCAGTGTAACACATGGTCATCTCGCGGGCCTTTGAGAGAGTTTGGCATCTATTTTGAAGTAGATATCATACATATCTTCCATGTGTCATCTCTCAGATAAAGTAAAAATATTTCATGTCTCTTGCATCCATGAGCTTGGTTTTCCTTTAGTTCAAGATTTTTTTTGGGTAGTAGCTACACAAATTTATGTAGAATCTAACATTTAGTGGTAGTTAATAAATTTAATATAGAGCTTATCCAATAAGGTGTTAGCTGAAAGAAGTAATGGAGAATTTGATCATGTTAACATAAAAAGGGATAGCTATCATTTTCTCAAGGGAAGTGATGCAAATTCTAACTTTGTAGCCTCATGGAGTGAGACACCTAGCAATTTCAACAACTACTTTTTGTTAAGGAGAGTCATGCGGTGCCTTAGCCTATATATATGAAAATATTTTATTGTAAAAGGGACTTCTTTTTTATAGAGATAGAGGACTCTGAGAAATATATGAAAAACTATTTTTGTAGCCTTAAATTTTAATGCACATTTGAATCAAAGCAATATAATCAATCATTCTTTCAACCCTTTTATCTTTCAAAGATTCATTTTTCATGTATGATTTATGTTCTAGTTAGAGATTGAATATAACTTTAGTGTTATCTTTAGCTTTCACTGAGTAGATATACATTAATTTTTCTATTATGTGGATATTATTGTATGGCTCACTCTATGTCTTATGTTGAAAGTTTTTTCATATATCTATGACTATTCTTGAAGTATAGTTGTAGTAAGGTTTCCTTGAAATTACTATTATACACTAAGTTTCCACCCTTAGTTCAAGCTCTCTTGGCCTTGATAACCTAGTATAACATGGGAATCATCTCCAGGTGTGGGACCTATGCTAATTAAGATGAGACCTCCAGGTTCTAGGTTGGTTCCTCTTGGATAATCACCTTAATTTGCTTCTTGACAGGAAAGTAATTTTTTTAGGGGAAAGGGATAGAAGGAATGCTAAAAGGGGAAAAAAACTGAAAGCAAACTACCTACTAGGCGGTACACCAAAATGAAATGAACATGATACAATGACCAAATCACCATGAAATCTCTCAGATCTAATAGAAGACAATCTTTCTAAATAGGCTTGCATAAATGTTTCACAGAGGGGTCTGAAGAAAAGACACAGACTATCACCTGTAAGCAGATGTTCTCTATAGAAAAAGGGCACAGGAATGAGATAGAATGATAGGGGGTTGAAGTATACCCACAACTCATTCAAATCAGATCAAACACAATAGTACACATATAAGCTAAAAGAAAGAAGCACCCTAGAACTCCAAGGTTTCTCTAACAAAGCCAGTATAGTACATTCAATAAGAGAAAATACAGACAAGAGAAAGACCAGAGGGTAGAAACAATTACCATGGATAGCCTCTATTCAGACTGAGATTTCAATGAAACATCACAAACTGTAAAAATTAGAGGGAAAAAAGAATGCCACAGATAACTCCTAGAAATAGAAAAACTCTTTTTACAAAATGTAAACTCTGAACTTCAAAAAGCTCCAAAAATAATATATACATCTCCTCTAATTGAACACCGGCATGAGTCAAAACCTAATTAGGGTTACATATGATTTGACATAAAATAATCAGAAACCCTAAAACTATCATGTCTGATCATAAATGTATCTTTCAAAGTATCATGGCCGATCAGATATCTTGCATGTCCATCTCTGTATTGCATCCTCCTGCGGACAAGCCACCTTGATTCATCTACCCTCCTAGCAATTCGGCCTTGCCATGAATGCTCAAAATCTGATCCTAGTCTGATATGTATTTCAAAGTATAGAAGGCCATAGGTGGCACCACCCTTTAATGTTTCTTCGATGCAAGAACACCGACTTGGTACCCTGGGAAATCGCAGGAGATGACCATCAAATACTTTCATCATCCTTCCAACTAAAACTGTCCTGGAACTATCAATTCTAAGCTGCCCGAGGCCGCGCAATCGACCATTAGCGAGAAACCACCAAGAAACCTTTTGAAAGATATTTAAATTTGAAAAACAACAGCCAATTGGTCTAATTTTAAAATGTGGTCCTCGATACTATCCTTTCCCAATAGATGAACGACCCAGATCATCCTAAAAAATACTCGTAAACCTTTCAAAAAGTCGTCAACCACATCACCGGTCAGAAGCCAATAAAAAAATGAACACCTCAGCAACACACAACACATTGGACCCATGACCCACTGAGATTCTCATTGGATGGTTCTCGTATGATCTCATAGGGTCAGAAGATTCTATGATATCATGAGACCACCGTAGATCTTAATCAACTGCCACCTCACTTAAGATACTCGGACCCATGCCAGATGCCACCTGTAATACTCATCAACCAATCAGAAATAAGCACGTCAGTGCCTTTTGGAAACACAGACCCATGGCATCAATTTTCATTAGATGGTTGTCGTTATACCGTAGCTTTAACTCTCGAGCACTTTTCCTTAGCGGTATAACAAGAACCGTAGATCTTGCTCGAATCTTAACCTACCACATAAGCCAAAGACCATGGGCCCACTGACAAACTACCACATCACAACCCAGTCAGCCAATGAAATGTGAGCATGTCAAACTAAGAGGACCCACCTGACAGAGCTTGGGGATAAAGAAAGATCAATGGTTGGCGCATGATCTCATGGGCCAGGAAGATTCCATCAGATCATGCGCCAACCATTAAATCAAAAGTTGAGACAACACACTGGACCCACTCTGACATGGTGGCACATCACCAGCCTTTGACCAATAAGAAACATACACCTCAGACTATGTGGTAGTGGACCCATTGACAACCTACAAAGCTATATGAAAAGGAAGATCGACAACCATCGCTATGCTGTGATCTTAAAACACTTGCATCTTCACTCAAGAGAATAGCCATGACCATCAGATATGATCGATACTTAGCCTCTTCAAAGACT
The DNA here is from genome assembly GCA_027943335.1 of Chamaecyparis obtusa. Classification (NCBI taxonomy): domain Eukaryota; kingdom Viridiplantae; phylum Streptophyta; class Pinopsida; order Cupressales; family Cupressaceae; genus Chamaecyparis; species Chamaecyparis obtusa. The sequence goes on from BSBK01005539.1 coordinate 221,856, forward strand.
GAAACCATGATGCTAAACATTAACCACCGGCCAGATCACCAAGTGTTAGGATTTTGACTACAAGGAATAAGAGATTTGGCGATTGAAGGATTTTAAAATGCACATGGGAAATGGAGACGCTTAGTGACTGAAAAAGGTAATGAAGAATTATAACAAGGCAAAGGGTTTTTTACGGTTTTAAGGGTCCAATGGCTAGATTTATGAATTTTTACCTAGGTCATTGATGCCAGAGACAGAACAAAATGTTGTAGAGACCAAAGGAAAGATGCTAAATCCATGAAATTTTTTGAAGGTGCTCAACAGGACCTAAAGCATGAGGATCTTTGACTTCTGCAACTTAGCCCAAAAATGGAAAGAGGAATTTTTGGGGTAACATTTTGGCAATTTTTGCTTTATGTCAGCCTGCTAGACATTGATCAGTGGCCTTAACAAGATCCATTGGGCATGGGGTCATTTCTAAATGCAAAATTCTTGACAGAGAGACAGACCTAGAACCAGAGGAACAAAACTTTGCATGAGCACTTCATGGAAAATAGGAAGACTAAGCTAGAAAATAGGGACATAAAGCAAGAAAACTAACCTAACCTAAGCTAAATAGTATAGAAAATTGGTCAAACAAAGCCATTCACTGGTAGGCTGAAATAACTACCCTTCCTCATTAAGATATTTTGCATTGAGTGCATAAGGATAGCTACAAGGATATCAGGCATATAGAGATTTATCAAATAATGGTGAACTTCCTTTGCAAGGATAGGATCGAGCTTACTCACCTCAATTTGATCATGTGGAGATGTCTCAATAAACTCACTCTGGGCCAAGTATCTGATAGGGCAGCCTTGTGAAAGTCTGAAGGCAAGACTTTCCTTAATGGTTTCTATTTTATCTTCATGGTTGCCTTCTATTATGGATAGCCATGTCAACTCATCCTCCATGGATAGGGAACTATCATCCTCTTCATTAAAATATGCAAAGAACTCATCAAACTTGTCAATATCCTAAAGACCCCTAGGAATAACAGGCTCTTTACAATTAAGCTCCATACACAAGCTTCCTATGATGCTCTGCAAACAATCTTCCCCAAGGCTTGGTTATCTTCTTCATATTGGGAAGGCTCCTCCTCAAAGATGAGATCAAGCTCATGAATCATCATATCCTCAGGATCAATCTCATCTAGCTGCTACAATTTTACAGAGGTGGCTATGATCATACCCTCTTCATTTTTCTCAACAAAACTAGGCGGCTCATCTAACAAGGACAAGGCATCCTCCTCTATATCAACCTCCTATTGATGATGAACCTTTTTTTCTAATTGACCCTCAACCATAGGTAATGGCAGGGTCTCTTCTTCATCATCAACAAAGAGGGGTAGCTCATCAAACAAACCAACCAAGAGTTCAGGCTGAGCATCAAACTCTAGCTCCTCACATTGCTGGCTCACTTTATCACAATCATCACTCAACACTAATACCTCAGCTTTCTTCTCCTCTTCATCACATGAAAGCTCATTTTGCATAGGCCCTTGCTCAGACACTAGACTAGTATCTTTGGAAAGACTTGGCATCTGACAACTAGGAGGTAGATTCCATTGGGGTATCCACAACACTTCATCATTTGGAGAGACCAGAGGGGCCTCTTGAGATGAACAACTCTCTTGTATAGACTGCTCTTGCAGAGTGGTAGACTGAATCTCAAGTAAATTTTATAAATTTATAAATTTTGACCTAGGTCATTGATGCCAGAGATAGAACAAAATGCTACAGAGACCAAGGGAAAGATGCTAAAGCCATGAAATTTTTTGGAGGTGTTCAACAGGGCCTAAAGCATGAGGATCTTTGACTTCTATAGCTTAGCCCAAAAATGGAAAGAGAAATTTTTGGGTTAACATTTTGATGATTTTTGCTTTATGTCAGCCTGCTAGACATTGATTAGTGGCCTTGACATGATCCATTGGGCATGGGGTCATTTCTGAACGCAAAATTCTTGACCGAAAGACAGACCTAGAACTAGAGGAACAAAACTGTGCAAGAGCACTTCTTGGAAAACATGAAGACTAAGCTAGCAAACAAGGATAGAAAGAAAGAAAACTGGTCAAATAAATCCATTCACTAGTAGGCTGAAATAACTACCCTTCCTCATTAAGATATTTTTCATTGAGTGCATATGGATAGCTACAAGGATATCAGGCATATAGAGATTTATCAAATAATGGTGAACTACCTTTGCAAGGATAGGATCAACCTTACTCACTTCAAATTGATCATGTGGAGATGTCTCAATAAACTCCCTCTGGGCCAAGTATCTGATAAGGCAGCCTCTTGAAAGTCTGAAGGCAAGACTTTCCTTGATGGTTTCTTTTTTATCTTCATGGTTGCCTTCTATTATGGATAGCAATGTAAATTCATCCTCCATGGATAGGGAACTGTCATCCTCTTCATTCAAATATGCAAAGAACTCATCAACATTGTCAATATCCCAAAGATCCCTAGGAATAACTGGCTCTTTACAATTAAGCTCCATACACAAGCTTCCTATGATTTGACATAAAATAATCAAAAACCCTAAAACTATCATGTCTGATCATAAATATATCTTTCAAAGTATCATGGCCGATTAGATATCTTGCGTGTCCATCTCTATATTGCATCCTCCTATGGACAAGCCACCTTGATTCATCTACCCTCCTTGTAATTTGGCCTTGCCATGAATGCTCAAAATCTGATCCTAGTCTGATTTGTATTTCAAAGTACAGAAGGCCATAGGTGGTGCCACCCTTTAATGTTTCTTCGGTGAAAGAACACTGACTTGGTACCCTGGGAAATTGTAGGAGATGGTCATCAGATACTTTCATGATTCTTCCAACTGCAACTGTCCTGGAACTATCAATTCTGAGCTACCCACACCTACACAATCGACCAATAGCGGGAAACCAGCAAGAAACCTTGTGAAAGATATTTAAATTTGAAAAACAACGGCTAGTTGGTCTAATTTTAAAATGTGGCCATCAATACTATCCTTTCCTGGCAAATGAATGACCCAGATCATCCTAAAAAATAGTCATAAACCTTTCAAAAAGTCATCAGCCACATCACTAGTTGAAAGACAATAAAAAAATGAAAACCTCAGCAACACGCAGCACATCACACCCATGACCCACTGAGATTCTCATTGGATAGTTGTCGCATGATCTCATAGGGTCAGAAGATTCTATGAGATCATGAGACCACCATAGATCTAAATGAACTACCACATCACTTAAGATAATCAAACCCATGCCAGATGCCACCTGTAATACTCATCGACCAATTAGAAACAAGTACATTAGTGCCTTCTGGCAACACAGACCCATGACATCAATTTTCATTAGACGGTTGTCATTATACCATAGCTTTAACACTCGAGTGATTTTCCTCAACGGTATAATGAGAATCATAGATCATGCTTAGATCTTAACCCACCACATAAGCCAAAGACCATGGGCCCACTGACAAACTGCCACATCACAACCTAGTTGGCCAATGAAACACGAGCATGTCAGACTAAGAGGACCCACCTAACAGAGCCTAGGGATAAAGTAAGATCAACAGTTGCCACATGATCTCATGGGCTAGGAAGATTCCATCAGACCATGCACTAGCCGTTAAATCCAAAGTTGAGACAACACATTGGACCCTCTCTGACATGGCACCAGATCACTAGCCTTTGACCAATAAGAAATGTACACCTCAAACTATGTGGCAGTGGACCCACTGATAACCTGTAGTCCTATATGAAAAGGAAGATCGATGGACATCGCTATGCCACGATCTTAAAACATTTGCATCTTCACTCAACGGAATAGTGATGACCATTAGATTTGATTGATACTTAGCCTCTTCAAAGACTAAAACCATGGTGCCAAACATTAACCACCCACCAGATCACCAAGTGTTAGGGTTTTGACCGCCAGGAATAAGAGATTTGGTGACTGAAGGATTTTAAAACACACATGGGAAATGGAGACCCTTAGTGGCCGACAAGGGTAATGAAGAATTATAACAAGCCAAAGGGCTTTTTTGGGTTTTAAGGGTCCAATGGCTAGATTTATAAATTTTGACCTAGGTCATTGATGCTAGAGATAGAACAAAATGCTACAAAGACCAGGGGAAAGATGCTAAAGCCATGAAATTTTTTGGAGGTGTTCAATAGGGCCTAAAGCATGAGGATCTTTGACTTCTGCAGGTTAGCCCAAAAATGGAAAGAGGAATTTTTGGGTTAACATTTTGACAATTTTTGCTTTATGTCAGCCTGCTAGACATTGATTAGTGGCCTTGACATGATCCATTGGGCATGGGGTCATTTCTGAATGCAAAATTCTTGATAGAGAGATAGACCTGGAACTAGAGGAACAAAACTATGCAAGAGAACTTCTTGGAAAACATGAAGACTAAGCTAGCAAACAAGGATAGAAAGCAAGAAAACTAGTAAAATAAATCCATTCACTGGTAGGCTGAAATAACTACCCTTCCTCATTAAGATATTTTGCATTGAGTGCATATGGATAGCTACAAGGATATGAGGCATATAGAGATTTATCAAATAATGGTGAACTACCTCTGCAAGGATAGGATCAACCTTACTCACCTCAAATTGATCATGTGGAAATGTCTCAATAAACTCCCTCTGGGCCAAGTATCTGATAAGGCAGCCTCTTGAAAGTTTGAAGGCAAGATTTTCCTTGATGGTTTCTTTTTTATCTTCATGGTTGCCTTCTATTATGGATAGCGATGTAAACTCATCCTCCATGGATAGGGAACTGTCATCCTCTTCATTCAAATATGCAAAGAACTCATCAACATTGTCAATATCCTGAAGATCCCCAGGAATAACTAGCTCTTTACAATTAAGCTCCATACACAAGCTTCCTATGATGCTCTGCAAACAATCTCCCCTGAGGCTTGCTTATCTTCTTCATATTGGGAAGTCTCCTCCTTGAAGATTAGATAAAGCTCATGAATCAACATATCCTTAGGATCAATCTGTTCTAGCTACTGCAATTTTATAGAGGTGGCTATGATCATACCCTCTTTGTTTTTCTCAACAAAACTAGGTAGCTCATCTAACAAGGACAAGGCATCCTCCTCTATATCAACCTCCTGTTGATGATGAACCTTTTGTTCTGATTGACCCTCAAACATAGGTAATGGCAAGGTCTCTTCTTCATCATCAACAAAGAGGGGTAGCTCATCAAACAAACCAACCAAGAGTTCTGGCTAAGCATGAAACTCCAGCTCCTCACATTGCTGGCTCACTTTATCACAATCATCACTCAACACTGATACCTTAGATTTCTTCTCCTCTTCATCACATGAAAGCTCATTTACCATAGGCCCTTGCTCAAACACTAGCCTAGTATCTTTGGAAATACTTGGCATCTGACAACCAGGAAGCAGAGTCCATTGGGGTATCCACAACACTTCATCATCTTGAGAGACCAGAGGGGCCTCTCAAGATGAATAACTCTCTTGTACAGACTACTCTTGTAGAGTGGTACACTGAATCTTAAGTAAAGGCTCTTGGAAATAATTTTTTGCCTTAAAACTTGGGATGTGAAATTGAGGGGGCTCAGTGGTAGACATAGAAGGTATGGACAAATGGGCCTTCCATGTTGGGATCTTAGGTTTAGGAGCCTCTTGTTCAGCAATTTGTGATCTCATCCTTGCTGACTCAACATCAGCTCGTCGATTGATCTCTTCTTGAAAATTTTTTATTTTTTGCTCATCAACAAGAGACTCCACCACTTGGTAGGGAACTAACCCTTGTTCATAACTTTGAGCCTCCATCTCCTACTACTCTCTGATCATAGACACTTGCTTCATCAAATCAAGTAGTAGATTCTTTGTCTTTTCCTACTCTTTCATCAAGTTTGAGTTGTGAATCTACTGCCAATTAAGCTGAGAAGGAGGGGTGGGTGGTAATCATGATGAGGTAGTTGGCTTTTCATTTTTTTTGTACCCTTTGTGCCCATGATCCCTCTTGTTGGAGGACCCACTCATAATCTTGTGCAAGGGCATAATCATTTGGGGCATGTTGGATATATTGATGGCCTTGTATAGTATGAAAGCTTGGGGTAAAAGTAGGCCTTAGATGGATTTGGTAAGGCTGATAACTAGCCCATTGAGCATTGTTCCCATAATAGGATGGTGGGTAACCTTACTTTCCATGATAACTTGACATGTCTACTCATGCAATGACCTGGAATTTGAATATGAAAGATTTGAAACATACCAGCACTTCATCTTTGAAACCAACAGACCATCCAGAGTCACCAAATATGTAGCACAATGACCTCTTCTAGGTCTATAAGATGCTACCAGCATATCAGAGATAGCATATCTTGAACATGAATCTGAACTTTGTCCCACCGGGTGTGCCATAATTGTTATACACTAAGTTTGCACCCTTAGTTCAAGCTCTCTTGGTCTTGATAACCTAGTATAATATGGGAATCATCTCCAAGTGTGGGACCTATGCTAACTAAGATGAGATCTCTAGGTTCTAGGTTGGTTCCTCTTGGATAATCACCTAATTTGCTTCTTGACAGGAAATTAAATTTTTGAGGGGAAAGGGATAGAAGGAATGTTGAAAGGGAAAAAAAAATTGAAAGCAAACTACCTACTAGGCGATACACCAAAATGAAATGAACATGATACACTAACCAAATCAGCATGAAAGCTCTTGGATCTAATAGAACACAATCTTTCTAAATAGGCTTGCATAAATGTTTCACAGAGGGGTCTGAACAAAAGAAATAGACTATGACATATAAGGAGACGTTCTCTTCAGCAAAAGGGTACAGGAATGAGACATAATGACAAGGGGTTGAAGTATACCCACAACTCGTTCAAATCAGATCAAACACAATAGTACACATATGAGTTGAAAGAAAGAAGGGCCCTAGAACTCCAAGGTTTCTCTAACAAAGCCAGTATATTACATTCAATAAGAGAAAATATAGACAAGGGAAAGACCAGAGGGTAGAAATAATTACCATGGATAGCCTCTATTGAGTCTGAGATTTCAATGAAAGATCAAAAACTGTAAAAGTTAGAGGGCAGAAAGAATGCCATAGATAACTCCTAGAAATAGAAAAAATCTTTTTACAAAATGTAAACTCTGAGCTTCAAAAAGCTCCAAAAACAATATATACATCTCCTCTAATTACACACCAGCAGGAGGCAAAACCTAACTAGGGTTACATATGATTTGACATAAAATAATTAGAAACCCTAAAACTATCATGTCTGATCATAAATGTATCATGGCTGATTAGATATCTTGCGTGTCCATTTCTATACTTCATCATCCTACGGACAAGCCGCCTTGATTCATCTACCCTCCTTGTAATTCGGCCTTGCCATGAATGCTCAAAATCTAATACTGGTCTGATTTGTATTTCAAAGTATAGAAGGCCATAGGTGGTGCCACCCTTTAATGTTTCTTCAGCATAAGAACACCAACTTGGTACCCTGGGAAATCCCAGGAGATGGCCATCAGATACTTTCATTGTCCTTCCAACTACAACTATCCTGGAACTATCAATTCTGAGCTACTCACAACTGCGCAATCGACCAACAGTGAGAAACCAACAAGAAACCCTATGAAAGATATTTAAATTTGAAAAACAATGGCCAGCTGGTCTAATTTTAAAATGTGTTTGTCGATACTATCCTTTCCTGGCAGATGAATGGCCTAGATCATCCTAAAAAATAGTTGTAAACCTTTCAAAAAGTTGTCAGCCACATCACCAGTCTGAAGCTAATAAAAAAATGAACACCTTAGCAAGACGTAGCACATCAAACCCATGACCGACTAAGATTATCATCGGATGGTTGTCGCATGATCTCATAGGGTCAGAAGATTCTATGAGATCGTGAGACCACTGTAGATCTTAATCAACTGCCACCTCACTTAAGATACTCGAACCCATGCCAGATGCCACCTGTAATACTCATCGACCAATTAGAAATAAGTGCATTAGCACCTTTTGGAAACATAGACCCACAGCATCAATTTTCATCAGACGGTTGTCGTTATACCGCAGCTTTAACTCTTGAGCACTTTTCCTTGGCGGTATAATGTGAACCGTAGATCATGCTCAGATCTTAACCTACCACATAAGCCAAAGACCATGGGCCCACTGACAAACTGCCACATCACAACCCAGTCGGCCAATGAAATGTGAGCACGTTAGACTAGGAGGACCCACTTGACAGAGCCTGGGGATAAAGCAAGATCAACGGTTGCCCCATGATCTCATGGGCTATCCATCAGATCATGTGCCAGTCATTAAATCCAAAGTTGAGACAACATGCTGGGCCCACTCTAACATGGCACCACATCACTAGCCTTTGACCAATAAGAAATGTACACCTCAGACTACATGGTAGTGGACCCACTCACAACTTGCAGTGCTATATGAAAAGGAAGATCGAGAGTCATTGCTATGCTGTGATCTTAAAACACTTGCATCTTCACTCAATGGAATAGCAATGACCATTAGATCTGATCGATACTTAGCCTCTTCAAAGACTAAAACCACGATGCCAAACATTAACTGCCCACCCGATCACCAAGTGTTAGGGTTTTGACCGCTAGGAATAAGAGATTTGGTGACTAAAGGATTTTAAAATGCACATGGGAAATGGAGACCCTTAGTGGCCGAAAAAGGTAATGAAGAATTATAACAAGCCTAAGGGTTTTTTAGGGTTTTAAGGGTCCAACGGCTAGATTTATGAATTTTGACCTAGGTCATTGATGCCAGAGATAGAACAAAATGCTGCAGAGACCAAGGGAAAGATGCCAAAGCCATGAAATTTTTTGGAGGTGTTCAACAGGGCCTAAAGCATGAGGATCTTTGACTTCTACAGCTTAGCCCAAAAATGGAAAGAGGAATTTTTGGGGTAACAATTACATTTTTTAGAATAGCCCATGCATTTGAATTTTAAAGTGTTCCAAAAGCCTAGAATATCACCTTAGAAAAGATTAGTAACACCTATTTCCCTTTCCCTTATACATTAAATAAATAGATGAATTCTAAAGTCTAAAGGTTGCTTAGTGAAATTGCATAAGGTCCCTCATTCACTAAGCTTCCCATAGGTTGTGTATCTAAACTAAATTTTAGCCTCGATAAACCCCACAATGGAATGGAATTATGAAGAAAAGGAACAAATATATCCTTGACACTGCAAGGACTATGATGATGTTAGGAAATTTACCTTAGATCTACTTGATAAATGTGGTTAGTACCAAAGTATATACATTGAACCAAGTTTTGATAAAGAAACGTATTGGTAAGACACCCTATGAACTTTGGTATGCCATGTACCTCTAGTGAATTATTTTAAAATTTGTGGAAGAGAATGATATATCAAGAGAGATGAAGACATGGGTAAATTTGATCCTAGATGTGATGAGGGTATCTTTCATTTTTATTCTACAAAGAGAAAATCATGCAAGTGTTATAACAATAGGTTGAGAAAGATGGTTGAAAGTGCTAATGTGAAAGTGGATGGAACTTATCAGAAATAGTTGAGATCTTAAATTAATGAGTTAGATGATGAAGAAGGGAATCAGATGGTGCAGTTATAGAATCAAAATCTAAATTAGAATGGATTCATAGAGAAGGATGAGGAAATTTTAAATGAGGAGGAAGTGGAAACACAAGAGTCTACTGCAAAAGTAAATCTAAAGACTCCAAGGTATGTAAGGATGAATCATTCAAAAAATTAGATTATTGGTTATAGGAATTGAGGTGTTTTGACTAGAAGAAGACATGCCTAAAATAGAGATGATTTTTTTTTTCTAAAGTTCAACCTAAGGATATTGATGAAGCATGCAAAGATGAAAGTTGGGTTAAGGAAATGGAATAAAATTTAGAGCATATTGAAAAGAAAAAAAACATGCATTTTATTTCCTAAAGTAAAGGATAAGAATGTCATAAAAACTAAATGGGTATTTAGGAATAAACTATATGAAGATGGTGAAGTAGTAAGGAATAAAGCTAGAGTTGTTAAAGGATATTCATAGATGAAAGGTATTGACTTTGAGGATACTTTTTCCCATGTTTCTAGAATTTAAATTAGGATTTTTATTGCATATGGTACTTTCAAATATCTCAAGGTATATCAAGTGGATGTTAAGTCTACATTCTTAAATGGAGAGTTGGAAGAGGAAGTCTATGTTGAGTAGCTTGATGATTTTCCTTTGACTGGTCATGGTGACATGGTTTTCGAATTGAAAATAATTATATGGATTGAAACAAGAACCAAGAGAATGGAATGTAAGGTTGGACAAATATTTTTTGAGACTTGGATTTAGTAAAGGTATTGCTAACAATAATTTATATTTCAAAATTGATCATGACTGTCTTGATTGTTAAAATATTTGTGGATAATATCATTTTTGGTATTGATAAAAAGTTGAGAAAAGTATTAGCTGATGAGATGCAAAAATAATTTGAGATGTCCATGATAGGTGAGATTAAATTATTTCTTTGTCTACAAATTACTCAATCTAAATAAAGGATTTTCATATCATAGTCTAAGTATGTGAAAGAGTCATTGAAGATATTTGGCATGGAAGATTCAAAACCGGTTGCTACTCCTACAGTTACTGGTCGCAAATTGACAAAGAGTGATGATTCTCTTAATACAAATAAAACAAGGTAAAAATTAATAACAAGTGGATTAGTATACTTAATATAGATTGGACATGACATAAAAAAAAATAGTTTTCATTGTTGCGATATTTCATGTAAAACCAAAGTAATCACATGTTATTATTGTTGTTGTTAAGAGGATATTTAGATATTTGAAAGGAAAAATTGCCTATGGTTTATGGTATGGGAAGGATGGTGATTTTACATTGAAGGTAACATGGATCATAGAAAAGAACAAGTGGTGGAGCATTATTCTTGGGAAAAAGGTTAGTCTCTTTCTCTAGTAAAAATAAAAGCTGTATATCACAATTTGCTATAGAGGTTGAGTATGTTGTTGTTAACTATACATAAGTGGTTTGGATGAAGCAAATGTTAAAAGACATCAGCGTGAATATTGATGAGCCTATTACTATTTGTTGTGATAACTCAAGTTATATCAATATTTCAAAGAATCCTATATTGAATTAAAAAATAAATCATATATCTATCAAATATCATTTCTTGAAAGACAAGGTGTGTGAAAAGGAAGTCATATTGGAATATGTGTCTACTAAAGAGAAGATTGTAAATATCTTCATGAAGCTCTTGCAAAAGGATACTTTTGAGTATCTCTGAGGTAATATTGGAGTGATAATTCCCTCTTGATCAAGGATAGAGATGCATGGATTTTCATCGGTCCAATTCTTTCATATGGACTATCTTTAATCTGGATTAATATTTTGGTAACTACTACTCATGGGGAGTAGTTAGTCTTGTGAAATATGTTGTTCAATTTTTGAGATGTTCAGTTTCTTTTGGACTTTATGAGTTAGTGAATATATGTTCCTTTTTCATTTATGTAAAAGGAGAGATTTATATGTGAAAAATAATGTGGATCTTAGAATGAGAGATTGTTCTTTCTTGCATAAAATTTTTGGAGAGATATATATTATAGATATTGTTAGTAGTAGGATTTTTATTGTGCATTTATTTGGTTTTTCACATCATATATTTCCATCAATGTGAAAGGGGGATATTTTTGGATATTCCTAAGATATATTGCATATATGTGCTAACATTTGTGTTTTGTCATTGATGTCAACATATTTCTTTATTGCTAATAGTGTTCCTTATTTATTCAGTGAAGCGTTTGGATTGATATGAGTATTATATTGCAAATCAAATATTGAAAAACTGTCGATGGTTCAAGGGATGTCTATAGTTGGCCTATGTCAACTTATAGAGGTTCACATTATGATTTGAGTCAGTTATGTTTGATTTATGAGTCTCTAGTATTTTGGTTTTTCTAGTTATTCAGGAAGTGATAATGTTGCAATTTTTGCATTGGTGCGGATCAATTATGCAATATTTTTTTTTCTAACCTGATGATGAGTTTAGGAAAATGGTTTGTGAGTTGGATTCTAGAAAGATATTATTCTTGAGTGATAGAGGTTGATTTTTGGTGTTCTTGATGAATAGTAAAAAGATAGATATTAATTCTGAAATAGAGTTGTTTATGTTATTGATGTGGCATTTCATGTTTTTTGTTGATATTTCTAGATCATGTCCTATTTATGTTGTTGGATTGCATTGAGTTATGTGATTTGATTCAGTCATTTTCCTATGGTGTATTCAAGTTCTTATTGTTCTCGGTCAACTTGGTGGTGTAGCATATTGCAAAGGATTGTGGCATGATTTGTGGATCTAAAGCATGTTCAAGGTTGAAGATTGGGGTCCTAGCTATGTCTTTGTTGAAATTCCTTGGATTACATTGATGTTTTTATTATATTCAATGTAATATCTTATAATTGGTCCTTGGTCGATCTTGTATGAATAAGTTGATGAAATTTATTTAAATATGTAATCAATTGTATTTGCAAAGCATGAGAGATGTTTTTGAGTGGATGTACACATATCTATCAGAGATTGGATGAAGAGGTATGAGTGTAATTTATAATTAAGATAGAGATTTTTACACTTCATAAGAGTTATACTATCATGTTAGATATTTTATTAGTAAGCTCATAAATTAGTTGATTGTAGTCCATTTTGGGGTTGTATCCTTTGTATTATCAGGGTTATTTCCATCAGGTTTGTTTCCCTCTATTGCATTTGAAAAATTATAAGCCTAAATGTAGTCGCATTCCCCTTTGTACCCTTAACAAGGTTATTATGCTAGTACATCATCTTGTGGGTTTGATCCCCATTGTCATTTCCCCCTTAGTTAGGTTTCCATAGAAACAAATCTTGTGTTATATGTTCTTGTGTCTTATGGTTCAATTCTTTAATGCTTATCATTTTAATCTAAGTTTAATGATTAATTATTGGGTAAAGTTTTGAGATTATTGGCCACAACTAATTCACTACCCCTCTCAGTTGTGTGTGCTACCTTATTTATAATATAATGGTATTAATGATGATGAATATGATGAAGTTGACAAGGAAGATGATGAATTCACATTCATTTCTAATAAGGAAGATGATGAGCCTAAGACTGATATTGTAATAACTTATATAGTGTTGTTAATGATGTTGTTGCAGAGAAAGCATTAGCCTCTCAAGTTATCAAGGAAGATAAGTGGATGATTGGTAGTAGATGCTCTCACCACATGAATGGTGACAAAATAAAATTTTTAAGCTATGAGAAATATGATGGTACAAAAGTAAATTATGGTGAAAACTCTGGAGGTAATATCAAAAGTAGAGGTTCAATTAATTTGGATGGAAAAACTAACATTGATAATATATTATGTGTAGAAGGTTTGAAGCATAATATACTTAGTGTTGGTTAACTGATGGATAAAGGATATGGATTACATTTAAAGGATGACATTTGTAAGATCTTGAATGACTATGGAAAGGAGATTGTGACTAGATCCAATACAAGAGGTAATTTATTTCTTTTGGATAGTTGTTAGAATAATTATCTCATAGCTCAAATAGATGAGAGCTAGATATGGTATAAGAGATTGTGCCATGTATACTTTGATAAGATTATTGCTATAATTTCTACTTCTTCTATTAGAAACATTCCTAGAGTGGAGAAGACTATCAGTTTTACTTGCAAGGAGTGCCAATTGGGTAAGCGAACAAGAGTTACTTTTCATTCCAAATCTAAAAATTCTAATGGTTTTCTAGATCTTGTTCATACTAACTTATGTGGTCTCACAAGAATTAAAATTTTGTAAGGTGACATATATTTTATGTTTCTTATTGACGATTACTCAAAGATGGTATGGGTGACCATTGTGAAGAAAAGTTGGAATCCTTTCATAAGTTTAAGGTTTCCAAATCCATGGTAGAAATTGAGTCAATACTCAAACTGAAGTGCTTGAGATCAAATAGGGGAGGGGAATTCACATCAAGTGAGTTCAATTGATTCTATGAGATGCATGGTATAAAAAAGATATTTTTCTTCTTCATGGACTCCACATTAGAATGATGTGGTAGAAATTAAGAACAAATCAATTCTAGACATAACTAGAACCTGTAATCACCCTAAATTAGGCTAATAGAAACAATGACCCTATTCACCCTAATTTGAAACAATCTCCTAATTATGTTAATTCAATCACTTGGTTACTTGCATAATTCGTTAAAATCAATAAAATTTCTTAATCAAGAATTTACACAACATCAATTCATAAAAAATTATATTAATTACCTCTAGCCTAATTAATTAAATCAATCCCACTTAAATACATGGCTAAAGTAATTAATTGAAACCAATTAATAAAAGCACTTAAAATAAATGTTACCTCTCAAGGGACAAAAAGGATAAAAGCAGTCAATTAGAGGCTAATCACATGGATCAACTCACATAGATCAAATGAGGATGAATCTCAATCACTCCTCTTAAATTGAATTTCAACTATTAAATTCACTAATGTTTCAAAAAAAGAGAAATTTTAAAACGCAGAAATCACCTTGTTAATAGTATTCATACTTACATCTTGTCATATTGAATTCATAGCTTAACTCATATTTCAATTCATAGCTTAATTTTCCTAAAATTGGTAATGAATTAATGGAATTTCATGATTTAGCTTCATTTCTCACTTTCTTAGTTAAATTGCATTGAATCTCTCATTCTAGTAGTATAATGCCACTATTTAGAGTCTAAATCTGAGAGAAAAATAGGCTATAAATACACTCTTTCTAGTTAGAGAGCAATAGGATGATTTTTCTTAGTTTACTTGATTTTAAATTTGATTGAGAAAATAACAATATAATGTCTTATTGAAGTGATTTGTTGCAGGATAATAGGTACACAATTAACACACCACATTTTTGGTACCCACCATGGGGCTAAGCCCTAGATTTCTTATTTTTTAAATAATTTTTGTTGTTGTTTTGTAGAACCAGGGTCACATTTAGTATATTAGATCTCATATAAGAAACACAGTCACATCAGGATGAACCAGGGTCGCATCTGATCTTTCTTGCATCGTATTTGGTAAAGGTTTCCTTTAGTTGATTTTGGATCGCATTTAGTGTTATTGATCACATTTGATTTAAATTGGATCATATCTAGTTTAGGATCACATTTGTTATAGAAATAGGATTGCATTCAGTGATTTTATTTGCAAATTTGAGATTTTTAACGATTAATGGGTGAATTTTGTAATTTCGATTGATTTTTCCAACTTGACTGTGGTTTGTCGGTCGATTTGATAGAGAAAAACCAACAACTAAAACTACTAATGTGTGGTTTTTTAGGTTTCCTTATGAATTCAACCAAACATTATGCTTGACTTTCTTAGGAATTTAATTATAATTTGAGGTCAATTTTCAACCTAATTAGAGGATTATGCTATTTTTCCCTTGTGAAAATTAGAAACTCAAACATTAGGTTGGAATTTGAGGTCAAATTTGGATTAAGTTCACAATATTTTGCATGATGTGTTTGATAGGAGAAAACAACACGGATAGGAGAGTATGCTCTTCTCCCTAGTGAGAATCAGAAATCTAGACTCTTAATTTGTTAATCCTCTTTAATTTATTGTCATAATCTTTAGAGGGCTACCAGTTGAGGTAAAAATATCTCAGGAATGACCCAAGTGAGGATAGGTAAAATACAACCCTTCCACCTCACTATAATAAAGACGCTTCCTTAAGATGAAAATATTGGAAGACTTGGTCAGTTTTGTCCATGAGATCTTGATTTGATCATCCCTTGGACATGTTTGGACTTGTGTAGAGAAGAGTTGCTTAAATATTTCTTTGGAGAATACGTGCATGTTTGAGTACTCATAGGGCTATAGGCCTCAACCTTTCTAGTGAGACTATGGGAAACGATTACGAAATGATGCCCTCATTAAATCCTCTATGCTAGAAACCACCTAGATTAATCTTGAAAGATTAGTAATGCTTGTGCAAGACAAATAGTAATTTCCCAAACAAGTTCACCATATCGAGCCCTCATAAATGCTATTACTCAGCTAATATGGCCTTCAACATCCATTGTGTGTTGTTGAACTGCCATATTCTAAAGAGTTTGTGAGTGAGTTCTTAAGCTAGTGAACAAGAATTTTGAATCTCAGCCAAGTTCATAGGGAAAGTAGGTGTGTTTGAGGTCTTAAAATAAATCTTCTTGATGTGTTTAAACTAAAATGAAAGATAAAAACCCTGAATGAACAATCAAAGACATTTTCAAATACTCAGACTCACTGAAATCAAACAAAGAAATCTTGATTTTTGATAAAATCAAAAAAAAAATTCCTCAAACAAACCATCATAAGATCAGATTTAATTTCCAGAGTTTCATTTGGTATCCTTAGTCGGATACAGTAAAATCAGGCCCGCATCCAATTTACCCTTAGTCACATATGGATTAGGGATCGCATCCAAGATTTCCTAGATCGCATTTGGTCAATTACCCTAACAAGTTACATTTAGAGGATCACATTTGAGATAGAGAGAACTTTTGCATGTGCTAGAACCTATATTTTTGGATTTTTGAATTCCCTTTTGTGTCTTTTGTCATTTTCTATCATCAGAACTAGTAAACCTAGAAATCTGACATGGTCAATTCTTGAGTGTACCTTATCCACCTGCTTGGTCCTTATTCCACATTGGTCAAGTCATGTAGTCCAATTCTAATAAAATCCAATTAGTTCCCAGCTCATAAACATGGCATTCTAACCCTTAGACGCTGGATATTTTTAAACACCAAAACTCCTTTTCACTTGGTTCCTAGCTCACAAAAAGGGCATTCTAACCCTTTGATGTTGAATCCTGTCATATTTTCAAATCCACTCATGCAACCTTGGAAAGACACACGTGGAATAATTAAAATATTTTAACATATCAGGACACTCAAATAATTACCTTATTAAATATTTCATGTTTAAAAAAGGACATAAGTCTTACAATCTAAAATAAAATCCATTTTCAGATAAAATCCCAAAATTGTTAACTTTTTGACAAATAGAAACATCAAGGGTGAATCCTTTATTCGGTACTACTGGTACTACTCATACAATGAATCTTAGTACTACCAACATGTCAAATCTAAATGACAACTATTGGGATCAAAGAAACAACAATCAAAAGAACCAATAAGAACAAGCTAATCAAGGGGAAGAAGATAATCAAAGATATCACTATGACTTTGATAGTGTTGGAGATCTGACAGAACAAGATTATCAATGATGTCAAAGGAGTAGTAGAAAAAAAAGAGAAATAATGTTTGGATCTAGCATCTTATGGATTCAAACTACTAAAGGACTACGACGTAATTCAACTTAAACAAAGACAAGTTGATACTCACATATCTATATTAACATGATAGTTGATTGTTATGCAAGCTTAATTCAAGATTTGAAGAAAGAGAAGGACAAAACAACAAAGGAATTCTCATTACAACATATTTTCCCTTTCCCCTTCGATAAGGATGTAAGAATGATACCATTTCCACAAAATGTCATGATCCCTAAGTATGAAAAATATACAGGAAACTTAAATCCTCAGGATCATGTAAGAGATTTTTTCACAATGAGCATGGAATTTATGCATGAAAAAACCTCCTTGATGAGGTTATTTTAAATAATCTTGGGTGGACAAGTGATGGATTGGTTTTCGGGTAAAAGCACAATCAAGTGTGACCTTTTTGGCTAACTTATCAGCACAGTCGAATTTTAGTATTTCTAACTAAAAATTAATTTTGGTCAAACATATGGTCTAGCTAGATTCATTATAGCTAAGTTAGATAAGTTCTTTAACTTTTCCAGTTGGAAATATCTATTAAATGCATGTTTTATACCACTTTGGGTCCAATTAACAAAAAAATAAAATTATTTCAGAAAAGTGGCATTTCAATAACTCCTAATATTTATAATGACATTTTTTTTAAAATTAAAAAATACCCTTTTGTAGAGATCAGAGTCAAGAATATCCTCATATAGATTTTATAGTGTTTTAATTAGACATAGTTTATTGTAATTAAAAAATATTACAAGTAGGTATTTTAACAGTCAAGGAGATGTTGATTCGAAGAAAGAAAAAAATAGTAAATCATATTAAATAAATTTGAAAAACACATGGTGCACTAGAGGAGAGAGTCCTCTTCAAGAATATGTATTTCTTTTTTTGATTGGGATAGATTTGTTATGAAAAATATGTTGTGAGATGAAAACTGTCGATTTCAGTGATTTGGAATTTGAATTATTATAAAAGAGAAAATATAGGCCACACACCAATTTTTATTTCTTTATTCACTAGATATATATGTCATCTATGACATATTTTGAAATTAGGGAAAAATATGTTTATTTACATATAATTTTTTGGTGGGAACTAGACCCCTAATTTTCAGCATTTTTTAGCAGCTGAAAAATCATCTTTAAAAATTTAAAAAACATATCAATTCTTATTCAAAAAAAATATTAAAAATATTAATCATAAACTTCATCCATTTTATCACATTTAATTAGTTTACATCATCTTCAAATTCCAAACGTAAATGTCATTTTTATACTATTGAAGTTGAACAACTTTGATTTTGTTAGCCTCTTCCTTTGTAAAAGGGTGACAACTTATTGTGCTTTTACCCTTTCCAAACTACCCACAAACATTAAAATTTTTGAAGAGCTGGTCAAGATGTTTATTCAACATTATTCATATAATATACAACATACAATGACAATGTTAGACCTATACTATACAAAATAGAAGAGTGGAGAATCATTCCTAAGATTTGTACAATGATGGAGAAAAATATTTGCAAGATACTCAAGGAAAATACTTGAGACCTAGAAGATGGACATCTTCATTAACAATTTGGTTCCTTAAATGAATTATCCCATACAACTTTAGGGTCAACGAAGTTTCAACAAGATGATAGATAGTGCGATTAATATTGAAGAAGTCTTGATTAAGAAAAGATAAATCACTATCAATAAGGAGCATAAAGACAAGTACTATTCTAACAATAATGAGGATAAGTACAAATATGGGAATAAAAATAAGAATGTGGTCAATGATGGAGTTGTGTACACACCTAATACAAGGATGAAACCTAAGGTGTTTAATCTTTCCACAAGTCTACAAGCTAATAAGAGATACAATAGAATAGTGACACCAACAACTCTTAAGGCTTTCAATAAATCTAATAATCAAAAAAGCCTTGGCTATCAAGACCTAAGTGCACATTGCCACCTTTGGGAGATACACTTGAGGTGGTCTTGAAATCAATTTTAGATAATAATGTTGTTACAATCCCTAATTAAAAACCATGGGAACTAGAAGTAAATCCAAAATGGTGGAATGATAATGAATATTGTGATTTTCATCGTAATACAGGACACAAGACCAATAAATGCATGAAGCTAAGACATTTCATTCAAGACGTAATTGAAGAAGGCAAAGTTAAAATGGATGAACATCATACAAATAAAAATCATAAAGAATTTCAAACCCCATTGCCCAATTATGAAAAAGGTGAATCTTCTAAAAGAAATCAACTAATTACACATACACGTATAATGATAATGTGATTCATATGGTGGAACCATGCAAAAAATCCATCAATATTATTACTCTCAAGGGAGTAGAAGATAAAACTAAACCTTTCATGATGTGACAAGGAGTCAAGCTAAGATCACCCTTAAAGGAACTTCTACATCAAGTCAACTAGATAGAACAGTGGCTCCTAAATAATTTACATTTATTTTAAAGATCAATTTAGTAGACCAATTTCAATACACAACTATCCAAATTTCCATTTTGGAACTATTAAGGATCTCTCTAGTCCATCGAGAGATTCTTGATCAAGCCCATCTTACCACTAGTGTACCCAAGGACTTAAATGTAGACAAATTCCAAACTATGGTTGGTCATCTAAATTCACCACACTATTTATCTTTCTCTGAGGAAGATGATAAGTCCTTGAACCATCCATAAAATCAACCATTGTACATATAGGTATTGATTTGTAAACACTGAGTCAAGCATGTTTTGATAGATGGAGGCATTGGTTTGAATATATGTACATATAATCAAGTGAAAAAATTTGGGTTCTATGAACACACGATTGATCCAAGAAGAAATATAACCATATAAGCTTATGATGAAGAAGAAAGATCCTCCAAAGGATTGCTTGTCTTACCCATTAGAAGTGGAAAAGGATGTGATATTTCAAGTTCTTAACCTACCACTTGCCTACAAAATTCTTCTTGGAAGGTCATGGATCTAGATAGAATGCAAGTGGTACCTTCTACCTATCATCAATGCATAAAATTTACTCACAATGGAGTACAAGTAACTATTCCAACCAATATAACCTATCCTTTCATTAATATCAAGCAAGTGGATAGTATGATTCCTCACAACAAAGAAAGTGCTCACAATGAAAAGAATTGCAAAGAAATGGTCCTAAGGAGTTTTACAAAGAAATGAATATTCAAGAGGCAGGAATGGGAGAATACAAAATAGATTCCTCAATTTCCATGATAGATTTAATCTTATCTCCTAGATCCCAAGGAAGACCTTTATCACCATTCAAACCTTCCAAAGGTGATGCATTGATAATTTTGTTAGGAATGGGAACATTGAGAGGGGGGGCCTGAATCAGTGTTCACTGTATTTTAAATTTTCACTTTAATCTTTATGTTGAACTTAAATGCTTAAGTACTGAAATAAACATTCACATAAACATGAAACATGAAATCAACACATGACACCAATATGACTATGGGGAAACCCAAATAAGTAAAACCCTGGTGGTAATTGATACCCACTAATATTTTGCACAAGTGTTTTGTGATCCTTGTTAGAAGATCCTTTACCCTGTTAGGAGTAGTTTTACAATGCTTTAAGTACAGTAGACCTTGTTAATGGTTAGACCTTGTTAGGAGTTTTTTAAAATTGTCCCTATTAGGGGAGAGGACACACTGTCCAAGAGCTCACTGCTCAAGTGGTGAAGGCTACAACCTTCTGATCTCAAATACACACTATATCTGCAGGATGAATTGTCACTGTGACACTGCTTGTCAGATCAGTTCCTTTTATATGCTGATGCTTTGACCTCTAGAAAATCTCTAATACATCTTCTAGTGTCTTCACACACTTTTTCTCTACTTATTATAACTCTCTATCAACTTCCATGTCGAATGCAATGGGCGCACCTTATATTTATGCACTCATACAAAATACATAATTAGGTCGGCCTTATAACTAATTACAAACAATGCTTCCAAATGAATTGGCTTAAGCGTGATTAAAATTATACATATAAACATGTTGGAAACCTAAATAGAATGGGTGCATAGCCTTTACAATATTACATTACAATCATGAAGCAAAATGCTAATTGCCAGCTCCATGCTTTGTTCATTGTTGGCACACAGTGGTTGTGCAACTTCAACTGACTATAACTGTCTCATCCTTGCACATCTAATAATATGCTCATAGACTAAGAAAGAATATAGTATAACCAACTTAAATTCTAGGGTGCATACCATAATTCATCCATACACATGTGTGTTGATGCTCTGAGCTATAGGAACTCTGTATACTGTCCAATCATCAACACTTAACTGAATTCTGATCTTTACATCAAGTGTGTTGACTCCAAAATGCTATATGACTTTGTTGCCATAATGAAAACACTATATCTACTCATATACCTTAGTATAGACAACTTTCCAACAATCTCCTCCTTTTTCATTGATGGTAACAAAGGAATATGGCCAAGTTGCTAATTGTCCCTTAACACAAAACTTTTGTCTTCTATACATTCTTTATAAATAATCTTATATCTCCCTATACATATATATAATCCATATTCTATACACAAATCCCCCTTTGACATTAATGAAAAAGGTGTACCAAAAAATTGTATCTATACATACTTACTTAGGGAAAACATCCAGATATGCTATCTTGAGATTCTAGATCTCCTTCTTCCAAAAATTTATCAATGAGTTAACTATCTGGAGATGGGCACATAAAGCATATTGAAGCTTCTCCATCTTCTTCAAATATGTTCTTGGACCTTGATCATATTTTATCATGGTGGCATCAATCTCCTTTATATTCTAATTGAGAATGTCTAGTGAGGGTGCAAGAGCACTCCTCAACTGAGTCTGTCTAGACCTTATTTTTGCCATCTCTTTCTCTGCCTTCTCAATTTTTTCCAACTGACCTTGGTAGATATTGTTGGACATGTTTACATTAGTGGATGTGTCTTTTACTGAAATATTCACCTGTTCAATCATAGATTCTTCATCTTGTATTGTCTTAAGATGGGCATCAGTAAGCTTATCTTGATCCATGCAGTCTGCAATAAATTTCCTTCCTTGATCAAAAATTTCTTTTAAGGATGCTTGTCCTATCTTGAGTGAATTCAGATATAGTGCAAAGTTGATGATCAACTCATTCAATCTCTTCTCCAGATACTTCTCTTCTGCAACCTTGGATGCAGATTCTTCAAGGATTGAAAAATTACTTTTGAATTGTGAGATGACTATACTCACATCATCAACTGAGTGTACCTTATTCACTTTCATGTCCGCAGGCAACAAACTATTTAGTATGTTCACCGATTCCACAAGGAGAGGATTTCTCAATACTTCTTTCTCCTTTGCCTTCTCCATAGGTAGGACACTAAACTTAATCAGGTCTTCTTCTCTCCATGAGTCCAAACTAGATGTGTCATGTTGGTGTTCCTTTTCTTTCTACTTGCAAGTTTACACTATGATTAACAACTTAATGTCTTTGACTCTATCACCAATCCAAAGTCTGCAAGGAAAAGGGCCAATTAACAAGGATCAAAGAGATCCTCCTACACTTTGAGCTTAGATACTTAGGTGGTTGTACCTTTGATTCACTTCTTGAAAGGAGTCACAAATTGTTATACAATTATATCCTTTACAAATTGTTTTGAAGATTTATCATTTAAATGTGTGGTGGATGATGATGGACTACTTCCAAAGAATGGATCAGTGCCTTAACCTAGGGCATAGAGTCACCTAATAACACATATCAATTGAAAATCCTAAATCAAATACTCCTAAATTTAGGATAAGTGCTCTACCTATTATCCCCCTCACCCTCAAACCTGATCATCAAATTCCTACCCAACCATGAACTCACTGAAATCACCTTAAAGGATTTAATCCTAACTTTGTTAGGAACTCAAAGATAATTCCACAATACTCTTTGTTTACCATATGCTAACTCACTTTGTGACATTAACATATATGAGCCCAAGATTAAAGAAAGAAGACAAACAAGAATCTGAGATTGGAATTCAAGTGTATTCTCATTAAAGTTTTTAGAATCAATACATTTCCAGAACAACAAAATGGTAGCAAACAGACCCAAAATCTAGGGTCTCCTTGTTCAGTCCTTTACATTGATTTTCAATATATCATCAACAACAACACAAAATAAAAAATTCAACCATATATACCCTTAGTCATCATGGAATCCCAAACATAGGATGCAACAAGTTACAGATGACTAGGGAAAGGAGTTAGGGTTTTCACCCACCAAACCAACCAAAAATTCAATCACAATTTAATACGTTTGGGGAAAACCAAGCAGCCTGGAGAAAGAAGATCCCAGAATGATCCTCATTAATGAGAAAATCCCTGATTTGTATCAAGGACCATGAGTTTTCCACATTCACCCACCTGATTACCCACCTACAACACACCTCGAGCAACTTCTTCATGATACAAATACCCCTACAATCAATTATCAAACCCCTGGACCACTTTGCAGCAGTCAGCGAGATTAATCCTACCAAACCCAACTGCTAAAACATTCAATTATCAGTCCTTCTATCGCTGAAAACCCTCTAAAAATTTGAATTTCTTGGAGAAATGATTAATCGGCAAGTTTAAAATGTGGCCGTAGATCTCATCCTTTCTTGGCAGATCGGGTGGTCATCATTAATCTCTGTAATAGTCAAAAGGCCATTTTGAAAAGTCTCTCATGACATCACCAAATTTTCAGCCAACTAGAAATGAGCATGTCGGCACCACGTAGCATCATGGACCCACCTTGACATTTCCTTACCTTTGTATCGGACAACAGGCGCATGATCATGAGGGGAAAGAATATTCCTCATGATCAAGCACCCATTGTTGATCCTTCTGACAACTGTTAGACCACTAACCTCTGCAGAGAGATGGTCCCACCGACAACTACCATGTCACAAACCTGCTGACCAATCAGAAGCCCCCATCTCTGCAACACCTAGCACTAGACCCACTGACACCATCCCTAGTCAGATTCAAAATTGATGAATGTCACATGATCTCATGGGGTAGGAATATTCCATGAGATCATGTGCCAGGCGTAGATCTAAAGACCTTCACTATAGGCCCCAGTGACAGGATCCACATCACAATCCACCTTGGCCAATGAAAAGCCACTAAGTCAGAATGACTAGGCAAACAAGGACCCACCGTGCATAGGCTGCAACATGTTGGAAGATCAGGCAGTCGTTGCATGATCTCATGGGGTAGGAATATTCCATGAGATCATGTGCCTGCCATTAGATTAAAAGGAACTACAATGCTAGGCCCATTGGGATAGATGGCACCCTGTCGCTAAAGCACATGTTAGATTTTCTAACATTGGGAAGTCTTGCGATTTAACGATAGCCACAAATTCTCAAAGGCTAAAACTTAGGAAAAATTATCATGGGAGACTTAGGCTTAGAGATAAAATATTAAAAGGGGGCCCTAACATAAAAACCTAACCACATAATATAAAGTGGTGAATAAGGGGGTTGGTTATGAAACATGCTTTATGAGATCTTAAGTGGCCCGAAAAAGTAATGATAGAAAAGAACAAGGCCAAGACAAATTAGGGTTTCCTTTTACCAATGGCTAGAATTTGAAAACTTGAACTCGGGGTTAAAGGGTAGAGACCTATAAAACACTTCCAGAGACCAAATAAAATCTACAGAGTCATAAATTTTTTTACAGGTGCTAATAGTGGCTCTGTTTAGGGATGATGGGCAACATGTGTCTATGCAAGAATTTAGAATTTCTGGGAGAGAAGACCATCTTCAGGGCAACAAAAATAGGGAGCAACAGGACAAAACCCTACAAACTTAGCAAAAGAACTCAAACTTATGTACAAACCTAGCTACTGTTCATGGAAAGAATGATACCTTCAATTGAAGTATTTCTTCAAGAATTTTCCATGAATTGGCAATTCCTGAACATCACCATTTAGTTCTTTCACAATGTAAGAATCATGGCCCCATTTTCATGAATTAGATATGGCCCCAACTAGATTGGATCAAATTTTCCATGTTTTCCTTTGTCCTCCAATCTAGCATTCCAAATCAATACCAAGTCATTCAGCTCAAATTTCCTTTCAACAGTTCTTTTATCATACAGATTCTTGACTTGCAACTGCAACCTGGCATTTTTTGCAACTGATTCTCTTCTAGTTTCATCTACCCTGATGAGATCATCAATTCTTAACTTCATTTCATCATCTATATCATCATCACGTAATTGAACAAACTTATACATTTCCAATAGGTTGTTCTAAGGCATCCTTGCATGTATCCCATATACTAAGTCAAATGGTGCACAACCAATTGCTTTTTTCACAATTACCCTATCAGCCCATACAGCTAATGGTAGTTTTGAACTCCATGCTCTTTTATTCTTATCAAGGATCCTCTTAAGGATTTTTATCAAGCTCTTATTTGTTGATTCTTCCTGTCCATTCCCCTATGGATGATAGGGTGAGAAGTCTGACATCTGAATTCCTAGACCTTTGCAGAAATCTTTGTATTTAGTAGACCTGAAACACATTCCATTATCACTGACAATCCTCTTAGGACAACCAAACCTAGTAACAATATTATTCAATAAGAAATCAGTCACCACCTTACTAGTTGAATTCCTTGTGGGGATAGCCTCTACCCACTTAGTGAAATAATCAGTAGCAACTAATATCCAATCATGTCCCCCACTAGACTTGTTCGGTATTTCTCCTATGAAATCTATTCCCCATTTCTAGAAAGGAGCCTGCACTTCAACTGGCCTCAAAGGCACATTCCCTGAAAACTTAAGCTTACCAGAGAATCTCTGACAAGCATCACACCTCCTTACCAATTGCTCTGCATCCTTGAAGATTGTGGGCCACTAGAATCCTTCTCTCAAGATTTTTTGAGCAATATTTTTACCCATGTAATGTCCTCCACAAACTCCCTCATGCATCTCTTTTAACAACTTGTCAGCTTGATTCTCATCAACACATTTCAAAAGTATGGAATCCAAATTTTTCCTATATAATCTGCATCTTATAATCACATACTTGATGGCTTGTAGTTTCAAAGTCCTTTTCTTATTATCATCCATCCCTGCTAGACATT
This sequence comes from Chamaecyparis obtusa, assembly GCA_027943335.1. Classification (NCBI taxonomy): domain Eukaryota; kingdom Viridiplantae; phylum Streptophyta; class Pinopsida; order Cupressales; family Cupressaceae; genus Chamaecyparis; species Chamaecyparis obtusa. Next base: position 248,381 of record BSBK01005539.1, read on the forward strand.
TCATATTTCTCAAGTAATAGATAATATCTTGATACCAGATACAATCATCCATATCACAAGTATAATCAATCTCAATTTGGTTTATCTGATTTTCATCAAGATTGGATTGAGCCATTAGTTTTGCCAATCCTTGTCCTCTAACCAATTTGGTAATCTAGATATCAATATTGAATTCTTGAATTCTATTTATCCATCTACATCTCCTTCCAAACACCTCCTGCTGTGAAAAAATATCTTTTACTGCAACACTAGGTACAAAAGCAATCACAATTTCTCCCATCAGATAACATCTAAAATCCTTGATAGCCTTTACTAGTGCATAAGCCTATTTCTCATTGATATCATACTTCAATTCAGTAGCCTGCAAAGATTTATTGAAAAATGCAATAGGCTTCTTATAACCTTCATTATTCTTCTGCAACAAAACTATAGCAATAGTATGAAATGATGCAAAAGAAAAGATATGCATTGGGATATTGTAATCAGGTGCCTTGAGCACAGGTGCATCTTTAATAGCCTACTTGATATTCTTGAAAGCTTCATCAGGCTCACCTTCCCATTTGATCTCAGATCCTTTCTTCAACATCTTAGATATTGGCCTAGTAACCTCAACAAAATTTGTAAGAAACCTTCTCAAGAAATTCACCTGACCAAAGAAAGATTGAATTCCTTTAACATTTTTTGGTTTTTGAATCTTTTCAATAGCTTCCACCATGTCTGGATCAATTCTTACTCCTTGCTTCCCAACCAAGTGGCCAAGCAACTTACCCTCAGTGACACCAAATGCACATTTCCTTGGATTTAATGAAGTGTCATATTCCAAAGCCCTCACAAATATTTTTTTTAGAGGAGTACAATGATATTCTTCCTTCTTGGAATAGGTAGTTAAATCATCTTGATAAACAACAAGGAAATCATTTATAAAATCTGAAAAGGCAACATCCATTGCCCTCTAAAAAGTTGCACTAGCATTTGTGAGACCAAAAGGCATTCTCACATAAACATATGTTCCCCAAGGTGTAGTAAAAGCTATCTTAAATTGTTCTAATTCTTTTACAATTACTTGATTATAACCAGAGAAACCATCCATCATAGACATTAATTCAGATCCGGTCACTCTTTGTAGCATAGCCTCCATGTTAGGCAGACAATAGTTATCCTTCAATGAGCTGATGTTCAAATTTTTGAAATCCACACAAAGTCTGATGTCACGATTCTTCTTTCTAACAGGAACCAAATTTGAAACCCAAGAAGAATGCCTAACGGGCTTGATAATTCCAGCATCTCTTAGCTTCATTAATTCTTCTTGCATCTTAGGTGCCAAAGTAGGATTTATAGGCCTCTATTTTTGCCTAAAGGGTTTGGCATCTTCTTTCAAAGGAATAACATGCTGGAACAAGTCTTCTCTATAAACCTTTAGGTCATCATACGACCATGAAAAACAATGCCTAAATTTTCTTAGTAATTCAATCAATGACTTCCTTACTTTCTGAGATACATCCTTACCAATGTAGACCTTCTTAGGTGCCTCTTGTGTTCCAAGATTTATTTCTTCCAAATTTATATGGTCTTCCTTTTTGGTACCTATCTGAATTTTGTCCTGATTATCAAACATAGTTTCTAGAACAACAAGTCCCTTAGGAACCTTGTTAGTTTTAAGTTGAATGACCTCATTACCAAGGACAACCTCTTTTCCCTTTGTAATCTCAACCAAGGCTAAACAATCTAATTCCTGACCATGATACTGATCTTCACATTTCATAAATCTCAAGATATCCTGGTCATATTCAAAAACTTTCCAATTCTCAACATTATTTGGTATACTAGGCCTAGTCTGAATTTCAACTTTAGAGAGGCCAGAAAAAGTAACATCACTAGGATTGATTGCAATATTGGCTAAGAAATTAGCGATCTTGTTATTACTTCTTTCCTTCCACTCAATATTGAAGGCATCAAAATGCTCAATCAAATCACACATAGCATTCCTATATTGCTTCAACCTCTTGTTCTTGGAAGCATATACTAATTTTATTTGGGACACCACTAATTCATAATCCCCAATAACCTTTATACATTTAATTCCATGCTTGTGTCCCAATCTCAATCCTAGCAACAATGCTTCATATTCTACTATATTATTGGTACAAAAGAAATTCAATGTGAAAGAGAACTTGTAAGTGCTCCTATTAGGATAAATGAGTAAAATACCTACTCCTACTCCATCTTTGTATCTAGCACCATCAAAGTACATCACCCACAAATCACCCTTCACAGACCTAAAACCAACCTCATCAGCAATACATGGTAATACAGGCTCCTTTTCAAGTATAATGACCTTAGCTTTGAAAGCATTGACATTAGTATCCACAAAGAAGGTAACCTCATTATCAATATCCTTTTCAATGATATAAGTTACCCTTGGTTCTCTTTCAATCTTAACAAACTGATCATCAATCTTGAAAGTTGCAAAAGAGAGATCACACTGCAAACATCCACCCATGGAAGTACTCCATTTCCTAGATAATAGCATACAATAATGGGGTGGAATGTCTACCACCAAGACACTCATAGTCAATTCTTTCTCTGGATAGGCTACCAATCTCTATGGCATTGCATTTATAGTCCCAATGACTGGTACTTCCCTCTGATCCATTGCACAACATCTACCTTGATCTGTATCAACTTTGAGACCTAACTTTTCCATGATCTTAAAAGGCATGACAATATTGGAAGCACCTGAATCAATCATACAATTTCTTAAATTCATTCCATTCACAAGGATACTCAGGAAGAATGGATCTATATTTTCAAGGGTAGCATTGACAGATTTATCCAAGTATATAGGTGGTATATGAGATACCAATCCTTGAACCTCCACTTCTTTCAAAACTTTATCTTGAGGTTCATTGCATGCAACATCATTATTATGAACATTATCTACCCATGCAATAGCCCTATCTTTATGCTCAGTGATCTTCAACAATTCTAACAATGGAACCTTAACGGTTATCTAAGATAGTACAACCAACATATCAATAGGAACAGAGGGAGGAATCTCAATCTGCATTGCTTTAGTGTCCTTTTGTTTATCTAATATATTGGTTGTATTGGTGACCTTCACCTTTTCAACTTTAGCCATTTTACCAACTAGCTTTTCCATTTCATTAGAAATTTTTTCAACTCCAACCCCCTTAGGTTCCCACTTCTTACCTTTTACATTCTTGAGTCTCACTAGATGGTCATCTTTTGATCTATTTCCACTGGGTTCCCCGAGTTGGTATTCTTCATAAACATTCCTCCAGCTTTCTCATTTGTATTCCTTGCCACCATGCCTCTAGTTTGCACTTGGGGTATCATTTCTATAGTAATTCTATCCATTTCTTCCTTTTAAGGTCTTCTCAAATTTATTGTTTCTAAGGAAGAAATCATGTTACATGTCTTTTCATCAATGTCATCATTATCAAAAAAAACCTCCTAATGGAAAAGTTCCCTATTGTTTCTTTTTAAACACACATCTGCTTCTTCAACAATATCAGAATCATCTTCATATCCCAAATATGAAGTTGCCATGTTTCTTCCAATGTAATCATGATTTTCTTCTTGATCTAACTCCTCATTGTTATCATCTTGGTATGCTGACATGGATTGTGTAACTACACAATGCTCTGCAGAATGAGGGGACTGACATGATAGACACCATGGTGTATCTTCTACAACATTTACAGAGGATCTTTACAAAGGATTAGGGACAAATCTATCATTATTTCCTCTTGTAGTAGGGACAATAGGCTTGCCATCCTTCCATTGGGTGTTGTAGGGATAATTCTGCAATCTATTCTGCTTACTGAAATTATTGTTGAATTGAGGCTTTTCATTGGTAGGAGTATTATTAATTCTATTAACAGGTGTTTTTAAATCCTTCAATGCATTCAACACCTTATCCAATTTATCTTCCTCTTGTCTCTTGTTTCCAACATTCCTTTCATTATCCCTTTTATAGTTTTTATCTCCAAACATCATTGGATCATCTCTTTTTCCACCCAATTTTCCTAATATTTTCATTTTGTTTTTAATATTGACAGCAATCCTAAAATCATCTTTGAGAGTTCTTATTTCTTTGTCCCTCAACAAATATCCAATCTTTCCATCAAAAGCATTGAAGTATGTGGTCAAAAAAACATTGTCATCTAACCTCATAACTTGAAACAACTTATGCATTTCCTTCTGAAATCTCATATTGAACTCAGCTACAGATTCATTCTGATTTTTCCTTATGATGTTGAACTCATTCAACATGAAACTAGCATTAGGTCTGTCACCATACTATTCTTTGAAACATCTCTCAAAAGAATCACATGTATCAATACATCAGTCAGGGAGTCTTTTGAACCAATCTCTAGCATCCTCCACCAAAGATTGAACAAATAATTTCATGACTACATCCTCATGCTCTATCTCATAATCATTTAGCATATCAACAAATAACCTAAGGTGTTCCTCACAACTAATAGCATTATTACCAAAAAATTTAGGTATCTTATCTCTTATATCAGTTGGAAAAGCATTTGGATAGCTAGGTATTCCCTCAAAACTAATTTTCCTATAGCCTTCTAATTGCAGAGGTCTTCTTTGAAAACTTGAACTAGTGTTAACCCTAGGATCAACATTTACATTTACATTCCCATCTACTTGTACATTTGACTGTTGCCTAGGATCAATATTTATCCTTGCAGATGAAGAAGGAATTGAACTAGTAGTAGCATTACTAAGAGGAACAGTAGTAGTCATAGATGGCATACCTAGTTCAGTATTAGATGGGCCAAGAGCATTTGTAGATGAAGCCTTCAAGAATTGGATCTTTCTTCCATTTTCTACAATGGAGGCTTCAACTTCAGCCTTCTCTAATTCTCTTGCTAGGTCCTCATCTTCTTTCCTTTTTCTCTCCATCTTTGTATCCTTATTTGAAATGGGTGTTGGGACCCTTGGTATTGTCAATGATTTACTTGTTTGATGTCCCACCATATTTTGCTTTCCTTTTTCACCAACAACCATAGTAGGCCTAGTGATCTCATGCCCATCTTTGTCTTTAGGGAGGGAAGTATAGCTTTGAACCTGCCTGATCACAGGGCCCTCTTTATCAAACTCATGGTCTTGCAGCAAGTGTTCCTGCTCACTTCTCAAAGCATCAAGATCACCAAAGACATCATGCTACAAAGTCTTAGGAGAAAAGGCAAGCATCTTGTTTCTCTCCTTCAACTCATTAATTTTTCTAAGAAAAGATTCTCTTTCTATCAGAGCATTCACCTTTTCAGCTTCTCTCTCCTTTTGTAACCTCTTCTGTATGGCATCCTGCTCTGCCAACTATAACCTTAGTGCACTTAAATCATCTGGGTCTATCATAATATCATCAGAACTTGATGACACATCCATATTAGTGAGACTTTGATATGGGAAATGGACCTATCTTAGTCTCATGGGTTGCCTTCTAAACATATCCTCATCAGGATCTAAATTTGGTCCAAAACCCCTTTCTCTAGCTTGTTCATCCTGCCTTGCAAGTAATGAACCCTTGTCTTGAAATACTACCTCTGGGATATCATAAAATTTATCTTTAGAGAAACCACTATCTAATTTAGAGCCTTTGTATTGTGAATCTTCCTCATTAGAGGATGCAAGTGGTGCTCTATTTCTGGTATTTCTTTGTTTTCTCATGGGAGCACTAGTAGACTCACCATTTCTCCTGATCCAACTCTTCTTTTCTTGTCTAGGTAACTGTTCCATAGTAACCTCTAGATTTTTCTTGACAAAGGACCTAGTATTCCTTCTTTTGTCCATGATTTGTAGTCTATAGCACTGGTTCTAACCTTTAGATTCACCACCCACCAAAGTGGAAAATATTTAAGTGAATATCTTTAAAGGAAACAACTGAATACAACAGGAAAAATAAGAGTCCACTTAATAACTTTTATCTCTAGACTCTCCCCAGCAGAGTGGCCATTTTGTTGGTGTTCCTTTTCTTTCTACTTGTAGGTTTACACTATGATTAACAACTTAATATCTCTGACTCTATCACCACTCAAAAGTCTGCAAGGAAAAGGGACAATTAACAAGGATCAAAGAGATCCTCCTACACTTTGAGCTTAGATGCTCAGGCGGGTGTACCTTTGATTCACTTCTTCAAAGGAGTCACAAATTGTTATACAATTATATCCTTTACAAATTGTTTTGAAGATTTACCATTTAAATGTGTGGTGGATGATGATGGATTGCTTCCAAAGAATGGATCAATGCCTTAACCTAGGGCATAGAGTCACCTAATAACACATATCAACTGAAAATCCTAAATCAAATACTCCTGAATTCAGGATAAGTGCTTTGCCTATTATCCCCCTCACCCTCAAACCTAATCATCAAATTCCTACCCAACCATGAACTCACTGAAATCACCTTAAAGAATTTAATCCTAACTTTGTTAGGAACTCAAAGATAATTCCACAATACTCTTTGTTTACCATATGCTAACTCACTTTGTGACATTAACATATATGAGCCCAAGATTAAAGCAAGAAGACAAACAAGAATCTGAGATTGGAATTCAAGTGTATTCTCATTAAATTTTGTAGAATCAATACATTACCAGAACAACAAAATGCTAGCAAATAGACCCAAAATCCAGGGTCTCCTTGTTCAGTCCATTACATTGATTTTCAATATATCATCAACAACAACACAAAATAAAAAATTCAACCATATATACCCCCTAGTCATCATGGAATCCCAAAAATAGGATGCAATAATTTATAGATGACTAGGGCAAGGGGTTAGGGTTTTCACCCACTAAACCAACCAAAAATTCAATCACAATTTAATACATTTGGGGAAAACCAAGCAGCCTAGAGAAAGAAGATCCCAGAATGATCTTGATCAATGAGAAAATCCCTGATTTGTACTGAGGACCATGAATTTTCCACATTCACCCACCTGATTACCCACCTGCAACATGCCTTGAGCAACTTCTTCAGGGTACAAAAACCCCTACAATCAATTATCAAACCCCTGGACCACTCTGCAGCAGTCTGTGAGATCAATCCTACCAAACCCAACCGCTAAAACATTCAATTATCAGTCCTTCTGTCACTGAAAACCCTCTAAAAATTTAAATTTCTTGAAGAAATGGCTAATCAGCAAGTTTAAAACATGGTCATAGATCTCCTTCTTTCCCGAAAGATTGGTTGGTCATCATTAATCTTTGTAACAGTCAAAAGGCCATTTTGAAAAGTCTCTTGCCATGTTGCCAAACTATCAGCCAACCAAAAATTAGCATGTCAGCACCACATAGCATCATAGACCCACCTTGACTTTTCCTTACCTTCATATCGGATGACAGGTGCATGATCACAAGGGGAAGGAATATTCCTCGTGATCAAGTGCCCATCATCGATCCTTCTAACAATCGTCAGACCACTGACCTCTGCAGAGAGATGGTCCCACTAGCAACTGCCATGGCACAAACCTACCAACCAATCAGAAGCCCCCATCTTCACAACACCTGGTACTGGACCTACTGACACCATCCCCAATTAGATTCAAAATTGACAGATGTCACATGATCTCATGGGGTAGGAATATTCCATGAGATCATGCGCCAGCCATAGATCTAAAGACCTTCACTATAGGCCCCACTGACAGGATCCACATCAAAATCCACCTCGGCCAATGAAAAGATGCCAAGTCAGGATGACTGGGCAAACAAGGACCCACCGCACATAGGTTGAAACATGTTGGAAGATCAGGTGGTCATCGCATGATCTCGTGGGGTAAGAATATTCCATGAGATCATGCGTCCACTGTTAGATTGAAAGGAACCACGATGCAGAGCCCGCTGGGATAGATGGCACCCTATCGCTAAAGCGCATGTCAGATTTTTTGACATCAGGAAGTCTTGCGATTTAATGATAGCCACAAATTCTCAAAGGCTTAAACTTAGGAAAAATTATCACGGGAGACTTAGGCTTAGAGATAAAATATTAAAAGGGGGCCCCGACATAAAAACCTAACCACATAACATAAAGTGGTGAATAAGGGGGTCGGTTATGACACATCTTTTATGAGATCTTAAGTGACCTAAAAAAGTAATGATAGAAAAGATCAAGGCCAAGACAAATTAGGGTTTCCTTTAACCAACGGCTAGAATTTGAAAATTTCAACTTGGGGTTAAAGGGCAGAGACCTAGAAAACACTTGCAGAGACTAGAGAAAATCTACAGAGTCAAATTTTTTTACAGGTGCTAACATCTGAGGGGTCAAACTTGACAACAATGTTGAGGAGGGAGTGATGGGAGTGCTATCCATCACTTCTAGTTTTACCTTGGCTAGTTCAACAGAAGTTTCATCTTTCTCTTGTTCTTTTTCTTCTTCTTCTACTTTCTTTTCTTCCTCTTCTATTTTCTCTTCTTCTTACCCATCTAATATATTTTCAAGAAATACCTCTTCTTTCTGAGTGGGAGGTGTGCTGCTACATAAAATCTCAACTTCTTTTGTGCTCACAGAAGCTTCCTGATGCAAAGTGGCAAACAGAAGCCTTCAAATAGTGAGCAATTGGTGAAATTCAAGGTCTCAACTACCCAAATAGGGGTCGAAGTGCCCAATACTTATCACAAGTATGGTAAGGACTAGGTTAAATGGTTATCACAACCCAAACACCCAAGGCAACCTAATCACTAGGCTATACCAAGTGCAAAACACCAACAATTGAGAAGTTACTAAGAGGTCTCCTTAGCCCAATAGACAACCAAACCCCATGAAATGACTTATAAGACTAGGGGTGGCCTAAAATCACTAATCTAGCCTATTTACATCATATTCCTTTAGTTCCAATGGTTCTTTCACCTACAAGCCACTCATAACACTAGGTTGCTTCATAAACCAAGGATTTGGCTTGTAGCCCTTCCTAGAAGGAAATTTGAACATAAGTCAAAATGTTCCCAAATGAGATATTGAATTTATTATGGATTTTGATACCCTTTTTGGGTTTATAAAACATATCCAAGCACCAAGGATTGGAGACAAGTAGAAGTCATTGATGTTACAATGTTAGACCGGGCTAATAGGCCTAATTAGGTCTCCAAATGCACTACAAGTGCTCTTTTTCCTAAGCCAATGCACAAAATAAGTATGGAGGAATGTGTGGATATACAAAAGACCCTAGAATACAAGTTTTGGAGTCTTGGTGAATCCCCAACCAAAGTCTATGGTGACTATCCTAAGTCACAAACTGGTGCACACATAGAGATGTACACCTAGGGTTTTACGGTAAACCCACTCCTCTACAAATCCTCACTCCTAACCTAAAAAATATGAAAATAAATTGGAAAAGGTTGAATTCCACCAAGGGGCATAAATTTCCCATGGTGGAATTGGACCAAACAACCAGGCCCTATTAGAACCCCTGGTTTTAAGCCTTAAATCTAGGCAGTCCTACTAAAAACTAGATATCTCACAATCTAGGGAAGATTAACATGTGAGACCAATTTAAAATGGAAGAAGACTCAAGGATCCAACCTTTTGCTTCACATTTTCATGCCCTCTTGTCCATACCTATCTATACACTTTAGATCTTCTCGGGAAATGCAAAGAAATGTTGATGTTTTTATTGATTCAAAATGCCAAAATTACATATCTTACCTTCCACCCTCCTGAAAGGGCTTATTGAAGGCTTCCCCCATTGGTTAAAACTGAAATTTAAACCATCTAACTGTTGGGGGCATGATTACAACTTTTGGCAAGAAGTTGTTAAAGTTGCTAAGCAACTTTTACAACATTTTTGCAACTTTTGTCTTCTAGGAGACCAAACTTGGTCTAAATCTATCCTAGTGATCCAACATGGATCTAAAAAATTAAAAACATGAAAATGAGTAAAATGCTATGATTTTAGGCTGATTGACCACTTTGGACCATAGTTAGCCAGGGGCTTATAATTGTGCCAATCCTGGAACTAGGCCTCACAACTTGGTCTAGGTGCCTGACTAATGAATCTAAACTAAACTAGATGTTCTTGGGACTCTAAAGAGTATTGTTTGTTGAGTCTAGAGTTGGTGCTCCTACACCACTTTCTCAAACTTGTCCAATTCTATGTTAGTGGCCGCCATGGCTATCTGTACATTTTCACTGACAATGGTGTTGTCCTTGAGTGATTATGGTATGGGCACAGACTTATCCAACTCAGTTTTTACTTCCACTGAAGGAACTGAATCCTGAGGACCTATAGAATGTACTTTGATGGTCTCTAACCCTTTGGTAGCCTTTATGGGTACATTAGCTGTGGGCACAGTAGGTGGATACATGTTTCTATTTATGAATACCTTCTCAAAGGATTTTTTTGCCTCTTTTGTAATTATCTCATAATTTTTATCCATTATGTTCAGAGTCCTTGTCTTTGTTCTAAGGTTGGGCTTCACCAAATCTAACAACAATTTATTCTCTTCTAACTCACATATAGGAAGGGTATCATCAAGAATCTTTTCCCTTATCCGCAGATCTTCCTCAATAGCCTATTTCTTTTGGAATTCAAGGATATTCCATACTTTGTTAGGAATCATGGTTTTAAGTTCCAAGATTATTTTCTTGAAATTTGGCATGTGCTTGACTAACATACCATGAATCTCAAATTTGTCTATTTCATTGTACTTGTCATAGAATCTCCCTACTTGGCCAATTCTTCCCTCATCAACTATTCTGGCACTTAGCACACTTAGACTGGGTTTGAAGCTTACTTCAGGAGGTGCTTGGGTGTTTCTTCTATTTCTTGTAACTCTAGAGGATGGATGACTGGTGCCAACCTCTTTCTTCCTCTTTGGCATTGCCTTATACTTGGGAGGAGTAGTAAGGTCAATGTATTCCTTAGGCACAGAAGAATTATCATCTTCTTTACCCTTCTGACTATCATCTTTTTCAATTTTTATCTTCTTCATCTCGGGGTCATGTGATTCTACCTTGGCGGCATCTATGCTCTTCAATTCCAAAGCAATCTTTTCATCCCTTGCTTTATCAAGGTCTTCTTGAGACACACCATGTATTCTCAAGATCTTAGATGTGACCTTAGCAACCTTTCTTTTTGTTTTAGCGCTATTTAGCTTTGCATCTACTTCTCTAGTTTTCTCCTCATATGTTCCCCATCTAGGTTCATTAGGATCTTTGGGGGCTGATAGTAATACTTGTGCATATGCTTCAAGGACCTATTCCTCTACTTCATAACCAAGTAGATGAATCCATTTAGTTCTTGGCTTAATAGTTTCCATACAAGTTGTATCAGTTTCAACCATAAAGCATATTGTATCCTTATACTTTTTGACAATGTTCTCTAGAATTCTATATCTCATCTGCATCTTAACCCTAAAGGTCTTCAATTCCAATGTTACATATTCTCTCAATGTACTTTCAATGGATGCTTTGTTGGATGTCTGAGGCATGGTTGGAATGGACTTTTCCAAATACACATCTAAAACTTTTCCAACTATATGAAGGTACATATAGATGATTAATGATCCAAACCTGAATATCTTTATCTTGTCATGCTTGATAGCTTTGATGTTATCTATCAATTGTGTGCACAAGATCTCACACAAGTTGAACTCTCCATATTCCTTCATAAGTCTGATGGCTGCTAGAATAGTGCCCGCAGACACACTATTCACTCTACTAGTGTGATGAAACCTATATCCGAGTATCATTGACATCAATTTGATGTCTTCTTGCTCAATAGGCTCTATAGTCATGTTGTGCCTATCACTCCTTGACTTACATGTTTTCTCAACTATATTTCTGACATCCTTGCCCATAGGAAGGATGAAGCCTATCTTAGAAAGGCTTGTCATCTCATGAATCAGGTCAATTGTGATTCTTACAGGCACATCACCAATCCAAAGAAGATCATCATGAATTCTACTCAGCAAGATCTTTATCCAAATTATCTCATAGAATTCATATGCTATAGCATACTCAACAATAGGGTGATCATTCCATTTCACATATTCATCCATGAATGTCTTGTCAGGTTTTAGCATGGTATCTATGTGTGCCCTTAACTTATCTAATCCAACTAGTTCCTTCTTACAGTAAATGTAAGCCCTAATGTCTTCCACATGCATAACACCCATAGGCATGCGGGAGAAAGATCCCTCTATTTCATCTAGGGTTGATTTAAATGGGTGCCTCTTGAAAACATATCTCTTCTTCTCAGTGACATCATAAAAAATGGGAGTGGCCATGACTTACTTGTAAATGCTTTCCAACTGAGCTCTGAGATAATCTGATGGCTTCCAAATCGGGGCAACGAGCTATAGTTTCTGCAACCAACAAAATGCACTGCAAACACTGATAGTTCAATCTCCAAGTCTTCACAACAACTTCCAAGGCTGTTTCTACTCTCTATCACTCTGAATTTGAATGTAATGAGCAATCAAATAACTTTCTATGTACTTAAAAGTGAAAATTCCACCATTAATGCAAGTTGTGTAAACCAGGCTGTCACTTCAAAAATTTTAACTCGAGTTCTACTAACATTCAGCATGTGCACTCTTACACGAAGGTTCCTATACACTCTAAAAGCTTAAGTCTAAAGGTGCATACTCTGAGGATGAGTATACCAGCCACGTAGGGGTCTAGAGCTAAATTAGCTCCCCTTATGACCCTGAGGGCCATTTATCCAAATGTAGAGGGTGCATCCACTACAAATGCATCCAATACATTCTCATCAGTCATGTCCTTCTTTTTCTTTGACCAAATCATGCTCACATCATCTAAGGCGTTGACAAAATTAACTTCTCCTACGAGATCCAAAACTAGTTCTTCAGACTTTTTAGGGCTTCCCTGACCTTGCGTCCTTGATCTACAGAACCTTGAGATATGTCCATCCTTGTTACAAGAGTGACAAATGACTGGAGGTCTTATATTCCTTAGCACATTGACATGAGTCACAATTCTGCATTGTTTTGATGTGTGACCATTATAGTTACATATGTGGCATGTAACATTATAAGAACTCCTTACATTTGTCTAATTTTGATTTCTCTGATCTTGCTGAATCTTGTTCTTCTTACTAGTCTTGCAATTCATAGATCTATGACCAAACTTGTTGCATGAATAACATTAACCATTAAAAGGTCTTACCTCTGTACAGTTCCTCACAATGTGTCGATGCTTGTTACATTAAAAACAAGTGTGTTCTACTTGCTTGCACTCATTCTTAGGTGGTCCACCATTATCTTTGGTTTGATCTTTAGTCTTTTCAGCATCAGTAGAGTCCTTTTGTGAATCCTTTTTTGCTCACATATTGTCAATCTATTTTTGTGCTTCATTGTATCCAATACAGCTAGTGTCTCCTTTGGCTCTTCTTGCATACAACTGAGATTCTACCAAATCAGCACTGGTGTGTAACTTGTCAATATGATCCTTTTCCTTTTTTAATTTAGATTCCAAGCTTTCTTTGATATTCCTTAGCTCTAGGACTTCCAAGTTAGCTTCCCTTAGTTCTTCATTGAGTTGAAGGTTCTCCTTGACGTGTTCATTATAGAAATCTTGATTGTTCATTAGTTTGTCATCAAATTCTTCAAGCTGATTTAATAAGGATGTATTTTCTTCACTCAATTTCTTGACCTTTTCTTCAAGATCACTGTTAGAGCATCCTTTCAAATCCTTTCTTAGTTTTCTGATAACTAATTGAGCATCACTAAATTTTTCTTTTAGTTCTTCAATTTCTCTTTCTGAATTGTCTAGGTCTTCAAGAGCGGCTTCAAGATTTTTCTTCAGATGTTTCATTTCTTCTTTTTCCATGATCTCCTTAGGTGGTTAAACTTCTTTGCTGAGGACCAGAGCTCTGATACCAATTGTTAGGAATGGGAACACTGAGAGGGGGGGGGCACTGAATCAGTGTTCACTGTATTTTAACTTTTCAATTTAATCTTTATGCTAAACTTAAATGCTTAAGTACTGAAATAAACATTCACATAAACATGAAATATGAAATCAAAACATGACACAAATATGATTATGGGGAAACCCAAATAGGTAAAACCCCGGTGGGAATTGATACCCACTAATATTTTGCACTACTGTTTTGTGATCCTTGTTAGAAGATCCTTTACCCTGTTAGGAGTAGCTTTACAATGCTTTAAGTATAGTAGACCTTGTTAAGGGTCAAACCTTGTTATGAGTTTTTTACAATCATCCCTATTAGGGGAGAGGACACATTGTCCAAGAGCTCACTGCTCAAGTGGTGAAGGCTATAACCTTTTGATCTTAGATACACACTATATCTACAGGATGAACTGTCACTGTGACACTACTTGTTAGATCAGTTCCTTTTATGCACAGATGCTTTGACCTCTAGCAAAGATCTAATACATCTTCTAGTGTCTTCATACACTTCTACTCTACTTATTATAACTCTCTATCAACTTCCATGTTGAATACAATGGGTGCACCTTATATTTATGCGCTCATACAAAATACATAATTAGGTCAGCCCTATAACTAATTACAAACAATGTTTCCAAATGAATTGGCTTAAGCATGCTTACAATTATACATATAAACATGTCGGCAACCTAAATATATTGGGCACATAGCCTTTACAATATTACATTACAATCACAAACCAAAATGCTAACTATCAGCTCCATGCTCTGTTCACTACTGGCACACACTGGCTGTGCAACTTCAACTGACTATAACTTTCTCATCCTTGCACATCTGATCATGCACTCATAGACTAAGAAAGAATATAGTCTAACCAACTTAAATTCTAGGGCACATACCATAATTTATCTATACACATGTGCGTTGATGCTCTGAGCTACAGGAACTCTATACACTATCTAGTCTTCAACACTTAAATGAATTTTGGTTTTTACATCAAGTGCGCTGACTCCAAAATACTATATGACTTTGTTTCCATAATGAAAAAACTATATCTAGTCATATACCTTAGTATAGACAAATTTCTAACAAATTCATGAAGGAATAGTGAGGGTGAAAGTGAAGGTGTTCCTAGAAGAAGAACTTGAAGAAAAGGTTGTCCTACAATGGTTACATAAAGGAGATGAACATGACAAAAATGTTTAAAATATGGACATAGCCTAGAAAAAATATGGCAAAGGGTATGAAATAATGAAATAAATGGGTTATAAAGGAAACAGACTGCTGGGTCAAAATAAGAAATGAATCATAGAAGCAATAGATATGGACTTCTGAAGCCCTACAGACAAAACCAGAGTGGGTTTTAAAGAAGAAACATATCATGCTATAGCTGAAGATAGTTTAGTATTTGACAGATCATGTGATTCAGATGATGAAGAAGAGATAGAAAGACAACCAATCTCATATGAGAGGTTACTACTCTTGCAAGGAGATATGTTGTCAGAGCTTAGTACCAATCTTGGACCTGAACAAGAATCAGAAGAAGAATCAAAGGAAGAACAAAAGGAAAGACATCATAACTAGGGGCAGTTGGTTATTGTCACTCATATTCTTGGCATGCCTCATTTTGAAGATCAACAAGGTATACCATTATCTTTATAAAAACCTTTGCAAGGAGAGAATCAATAAGAAGAAAAAAGTATCAAAGAAGAAGAAGATGTACTAATGACTATAGCCCATTTATTGGGTATTTCATATGTTAGTTAGACTAATTCACATGAGTATGAATGGGACATACTCTTTAATGCTACAATGGATATAGTGATAGATGTGGTGCATACATACAGTCCTAGAGTACAAAGTGAAGAAGGATAAATTTCTAATTCTAGATCGCTAGGGTTAGAATCACATAATACTAGGGTGGTCCCACAATATTGTGTCCCACTTTTTGGCCAACTTTGACACAGAGATCAACATTCTGAGAAAAACTTCACTTTCAAATACGCGTTGCCGCAAAACTATTAGGAATTTGAAGATGATGTAAACTAGAGTCTTTTAGAATTTTCTTTCTAGTTTCTAAATATATTTTTTAAAAAAATTAAAATTCATTTTTCCTTCTCCTTCAAAAAGTGGTTTGTGTGAAAAAACTATGTTTTTAAGGAGTTATTGTCACTTAGATCAGCATAACTTTTTTTCAAAATATGATAACAATGTAATTCTTTCGAGATTATATTTGTAACTTCAATATCTAAAGGATTCAATTGGTTTCATTCATTTTGGGTCAATATTTCCTAGTTTAATCAAGCTCTAAAGTGACAGTAATTATAATTTAGACATAAGGTCACTTGGATTGCTCTAACTTGATCGGTGTATATCAAAATTATTTTTTTTCCTTTTTTTTATACAAAGGTAACACAAATAATCTTTTCCTACATGTTTTTCATAATTTTTTTTTTGTAATTTACTATTTTTCCTAAAGTCTTGAAGAGATAGGTTGTTGAATGACCAAACAACCTATGTTTAGTTAAAGTAATATTTAAAAGTGATAATGAACTCAATATGTATTAAAATTTTATTCATTAGAAAGCTTGTTCTAAATAGCATCATACTAAATAGATAGGTTTTTCAAATGGATTCATTTGATCTACCAAAACATAAAGTTAAAGTGATTTTTTGTCAAAATTTTAATAGGTGTGAAGGAGACTCCATTGTTGGCATGAATGAGGAGTATAGATGTTATATCAATGTTTTTTTAATATAAGAGGCTTTGAGCTAACCATTTGTAATTAATTCCTTGAAATAGAACCTCTCAAGGCTCAAATCATCATATTTTATTAAAAATGTGTTATTTTAGCAAAAATCAATATGTCTAAAAAAGTGTAGGCCACTATTGTGGGGTCACCCACTAACGTGAACTCCAATAATAATGATAATGAATTTAATAATCTTAATAACTCTTTGGAAGATAACAACATGTAAATCATCTTGCAAGTCAATAATGTTGATAATAACACGTTGTTGTCTATCGAACCCCATGAATCATTATCATTGGTGAATCTTGAGCTTATAGACTGGAATGAATCCACATCCACAAGCCTATTATCCTTTGATAATGACTATACTCTAGCCTACTATCTAAACTCTTGTGAACCCTTTACCTCTTCCACCAGTGAAAAGACTGTAAACATTACAAAGGGGGATATCAAGTTTCTTATTTTAAAAATGAAAAAGAAAAAGAAAAAGAGATCTGATGGTCAAAACCACATTATGGCATTATCAGACTCCAAAATAGTAAAATAAAAAGACATCCAATAGTGAGAACCTCTCAGAGGCACCAAAGGATGAGAATCTTGATATTCTTCTAGATCATTTCCAAGAAAGATGTTTAGTATTAATTGAACCAACACAACCAGTCAATATTGTAACATCAGAAGCTCCACAAATGATACACATCGCTCAATCTTTATTAGAAGAGGAGAAGCTACAACTCACTAATTTATTCAAGGAAAATAAGATCAACTTTGCTTGGTCTTATTCATACATGCCTGGATTAGATACAAACCTAATAATGCATCATCTATCTATTTCTCCTAAAGTATGGCCCGTAAAACCAAAATTAAGAAAGATGAATCTACATGTGGCATTGTTAGTAAAAATAGAACTAGAGAAATTATTGAAAGATGGATTCATAAGGCCTATTGACTATGTAGAATGGATATCTAACATAGTTTTTGTCTCCAAATTAGATAAATCTAGAAGGGTTTGCATGAACTTCAGATACCTAAACAAAGCTTTCCCAGCGTGATGAGCTCAGTTTATGGATTTTTTTGTTTATGATTTTTTGGTTTAGACTTAAAGTATTTCATGGCTTTTCATAAACAATATTTAGACTTTCTATGTTTCTATGCTATGACTATGTGTGTATTTGGTGCTTTTAAGACTAAAGAAATATGTTGAATATATATAGATTATGTGTATATTATGATGAAATTTAGTATTTCTTTCCTATCTACATTAATTAGGTAGTGTTCCTATAGCCATGTGATGAGGATATGCTAAAGTAGTAAATATTATTATGAATCTTTATCTTGGATTTGTGTTGCATTTTTTGGTATGCTAATCTCTTGCAGGGAAAGATAAAGTCAGTGGGTAATGAAGACTTAGCATTGAAGTGGCATCATCAAGTCAGGTAACTGTTTTCAATTTTCATTATGGTTCTAGTACTTCCAATCAGTAGCAGTTGTTCTTACAGATCGATTCAATTCAATTATGGGTGTTTTCAAGGAAATCCAGTGCTCGTCCATTCCTATATTCCTGTGAATTTGAATGTGGCTTACTCCTGTGTAAATGATGTTGTCGCTTTTATAACTAAAAATTTGTTATACCCATATAGTGGAGGATCCTAGTTCTTAGGAGTTCTATTTTTCAAGTTGTTCTTAAATAAACTAGAATTTGTGATTTCGGGTTAGTTAGATGTTCAAGGAATCTATTTTTGCAATCTAGAAAAGAAGTGAATACACTTTTGAAATTCCATCTTGTACTTATGTTGATGTTTTCATGAATGAATAGATGATATCTTCAGATTTCAGTCTCTAAGTTTTAAATTTATTCACTCTTTCATGGGAGCCCACGCGGAAGGTAAACTTTGTTCATGCTTGAGTAGGATTTAGTCTTAAGTTTCTTTGAGTTGTTTAACACTATTTCTCCTGCAACCATGGTAACAGAACCATTGATTGTTTCTTGCATCATAGATGCTTAGTTAGTTTACTATTGAAGCATTCCCTTAAGTTCTAAGTTAAGTTGTTGTTTCAATTCCTAGCATAGATTTCCTATAGAATTTTCTTTCCTTTACTAATGATGGCTTGTGAGATGAACTAGACAATACACTTTGCAGTCACCATTTCAAGTTTACACTCCCAGATTGATAAATCTAATGAAGTTGAGCATGATATTCTAAGTAGATAATTGATGATATTAACACAGAATAAATGTGAAAGGATGTCCAATCCTTGAAATACTAAGGTATTATACTGACCAACCATTTTTGGTGCCATTTCTAGGGATGGTGTTAATCTAGTTCAACCCTGAAGTCATTAAGTTAGTTTAAATTCTTCATTATTTTGCATGCATAGAAGAAGGGACCATCTTGGGAGATTTCTTCCTTGCATTATCCAAGTAGAACCATTTGAGGTTTTTAACCTAGAGCCTAAGGAACCCCAAAGATGAGAACATACAAGAAGAAGAACCCTTTGAGAATATATTTTTAGATGAATATGAACAATTGCCTTCACCTTCAACCTCTGAAGAATCATACCATCTAAATGACTTATTTTCTGACCCGAAATATCATGACAACCCACTTTCTCTTATCATCTACCAACTACCACCACAAGGTCCTCCTCCAAGAATGACCCAGCCTACCTTCCCCTTTCTTATCCCTCCTCAAAAAGGTAATAAAAACTTAAAGAATATACCTTATGTTGCACAACCTAAATTATACCACCTTATTAGAGAAGACCTTGAGACATTTCTCTTTGAGTTTGACATACTTTGCAAGAGTTATGACTACACGACTGATGCTCACAAGCTAAATTTGTTTCCCTCTACTTTAAAGGAAGCTTCTCTAAGGTGGTTTATGAGCTTGGGAGCCAATAGTGTAGTAGATTGGCCTACAATGAGAAATTTTTTCCTTTCAAAGTATAAAGAGTATTGTAGGGGAAGAGACTTAAAAGGGGATGAAATTTTTAAAATGTCCCAAAAAGAAGATGAAATCTTGGAAGATTATGTCTCTAGGTTCATGTTCAACCTGCAACACAATACACAACACCAACTGAATGAGG
Source organism: Chamaecyparis obtusa (assembly GCA_027943335.1). Taxonomy (NCBI): domain Eukaryota; kingdom Viridiplantae; phylum Streptophyta; class Pinopsida; order Cupressales; family Cupressaceae; genus Chamaecyparis; species Chamaecyparis obtusa. The sequence goes on from BSBK01005539.1 coordinate 268,134, forward strand.
AATCCCAAAAGATGCTTTTCTAAAAGGTGTGAATGCTGGAAGCATTGAGGCCCTAGACCTCATGGCGGGAGGAGACATTACTCAGAAAACCTAGGCTGACATAAAGAATATTTTTCTGAACTATTCTTGAGCTACCATCAAGAAAGGAAGAGGACTGAGAGACTTACCTCATAAGTCTAATGGCTGAAGGGTGTCCAAAGTGGAGCTATCAAACCTATTGTTAGACTTCAAGAAAGACATCATTAATGATGTTGCTACATAGTTGGACACTATGCAGGCAAGAAGGAAGAAGGATGGAGCTGATGCAATGCTAGTAGAATATTGTCCGCATTATGGGGAGAAGAAAAAGAATTGTCAGTGCAAGTGTGTTGCAAGCCTAGAGTCACAACCTATTCCTACTGAGTTTAAAGCCATCGATGAAAATTGAGAGGTGCTCTACTTTTCCCAACAAAGGCCATGGGATCAGAGACCAGGTATGCCCCAAGATCATCTCCAAAATTTTAATAGTAGCATAGTGGTTTTAGTGGGTATAATAACTAGAAATAGCCTCAGCAAGGTTGGCAACAAAATCAGCAAGGATGGAAAGATCCTCAGCAAGGCAGGCAACAACCTCAGCGAGGTTGGTAGTAGCCTTAGCAAGGCTGGCAATAACCTCACCAAGGTTGGAAACAACCTCGGTAGGGATGACAATAATCCTAGAAGGGGTGGCAATAACCACACAATTGGATGAACAAATCAAATCAGAAAGCTTTAATGCCACCACCTCAGTAGCAGGCTCTAATGCCTCCTCCTGTAGCCAACACTACTCCCCCTAAATAAACTCAGCTTCCTACTTAGCCTACCCCTAATCCCAACAATGCTAAACCAAGAGCACAACAACTGAGCTATGTCATTTCCTTGAATGATATTCATTTAAGGTTAGGAACAACCCTTACCTCTCCTCATCAACCTATAATAACAGAAGTTGAGGGTGCCTCAAATGAGAAAATAGATGTGCCAACTAAATCTGCCTCTCCTACAGCAAAAGAACCCCCATTTCCTAATAGGTTGGAAGAACAAGCTTAGCCTATGGAGAATGAAGAAGTGATAGACATTCTTGCTCAACTGAAATAGATGACAGTAAAAATATCATTGCTAGATGCCATAAAGGAAGTTCCTTCTTATACCAAAGCCATCAAGGAGGCCTGTATGTAATAGCCTAGGAGAAAGAAAAGGGATCCTAAAACCATACATGTCTTAGGATAGTTATCTAATCTAATGTTGGAAAAGCTGACTATACCCAAGTATTTTGATCCTGGAAGTCATGTGGTTATGGTCACCATTCATGGTATGCAAGTCCAAAATGCTCTAGTTGATTTAGTTGTATCAATGAAAGTTATGACAAAGGAGGTAATGTCTCAACTACATATCATTGGCCTTGTGGAAACACCAACCATACTTCAACTTGCTGATAGTTTGACAATCACACCAGATGGGATGATAGAGGATGTCATAGTCACATTAAACTCTTGGGAGTATCTAATTGACTTTGTTGTCCTTTCCCTAAAAGCTAACATGGTTGGGTATCCAATAATTCTAGGGTAGCCATGGATGGCTATTGCATATGCCTATATAGCTTGTCAGTCAAGGAAGATGACAATATCCAATGGTGTCAACACCAAGAACCTAACCTTGTATTCCCCTGCTCAACCCCTCCTGCAAGATGATCAAATAGTCTGGCTAGATTTGGGTGATGTTGATCCAGAGGTCAATTCCATTTACTAGCTTATGATGATATCCTAGGAGCCATTTGTAACCTCTAGGGAGGAAGATGAGATAATTTCATCCATTATCATGAATGAGTATGGGGTACAATCTCAATAGTATTCACAAGTACACTGTATTCTGGAAACTTTGTTACCATCTCCAACTACACCTTTGTATTAAGAAACTTCTGAATTCCTCCACTCATTGCTGCCTCATGAGATAGATTCTTTTCCAGTTGCTTCATTTTTAAAGGTAGAAAACCTCATCAAACTAGAAGCTAGTCTAGGATGTGAGTTCAATCCTAACCATGCTTTATCACTTCCACAACAAAAACTTGTCCTACAGCTACTGCAAGAGCATCAACAAGCTTTCGCTTAGGACTATACAGACATGAAAGGTCTAGATCCTAAAATCTTCACTCACAAGATCTACATTAGTCCTAAATATAAACCTATCCATCAGCCTCAAAGATGAGTCAACCCTATTTTGAGGGATATAGTGAAGAATGAGTTGTAGAAGCTATTAAATGTTGGTTTTATATACCCCATTTTCGATAGCCAATGGATCTCACCCTTGGTTATAGTACCCAAGAAGGGAGGGAAATGGAGAGTTTGTGTCGACTAAAAGGAGCTAAACTCAACCACTAAGAAGGACCACTTTCTATTGACATTCATTGCCCAAGTCCTTGATAACCTGGCTGGCAAGAAATACTTCTCTTTCCTGGATGGCTTTAGTGGTTACAATCAGATACAAATAGCTCCCAAAGACCAAGAGAAAACAACTTCCACATGTCCATGGGGGACATTTTCCTATTCAGTCTTACCTTTTGGCCTATGCAATGCACTTGCCACTTTCCAATGAGATGTGATAAGTATTTTCTCTGATATATATGCTGATTGCATAAATATTTACATGGATGATTTTACTACCTATGGAAACACTTTTGATGAGGCTAAGGAAAATTTGGAAAAAGTTCTCAAGAGATTCTGGGACTACAACCTTTCTCTCAATAGTGAGAAATGATTCATGATGATGAAAGAGGGGGTTTTATTAGGCCATTTCATTTCCTCAAAAGGAATTCAAGTGGACCCCGCCAAGATTGAAGTAATTAGTACATTACCCACATCAGAAAAATAGAAGGATGTGCAAAGTTTTCTTGGACATGCTGGGTATTATAGAAGATTCATAAAAGATTTCAATTAGCTTGTAGCACCTCTGTATAATTTGTTGAAAAAGGATGCTGAGTTCCCTTGGGACTCTAAGTGTACCAAGTCTTTTCTATAGCTTAAGGAGGTTCTCACCATAGATCCAGTTTTGAGAGGACCTAATTAGGGATTTCCTTTTCAAATTCATACATACACATCAGATTATGTTATTGGTGTCATACTTGGTTAGAAGGTGGACTCATTTGAACATGCTATTTATTTCATTAGTAAAAATTTGCAAGGTGTAGAGTTCAACTATACAGTCACTAAGAAAGAACTGCTTGAAGTCATCTATACACTGAATAAATTCAGGCACTATATTACTGAATATGAGATCTTTGTGCATATTGACCACTCTGCTATCAAGTAGGGTGGTGATTAAGCCTGCAATATCTCAAAGACTAGCTCATTGGTTGCTCCTTATGAAGGAATTTGATATCACCATAGTAGAGAAGCCTGGCAAGGCCAATGTGGTCGCTAACTTCCTTTCTCAATTGCATGTCCCTAATGATCCTGTAGCCATTGACGATAGTTTTCCTGATGAACACTTCTTTTTGTTGTCTATGCATAATCCTTGGTATGCTGACATTGCTAATTATCTCACCACTGATAAGACTCTGACTCATTTCTCTACTAAAGAAAGAAGGTTGTTAGTTGAAAAAAGCTTTAATTATTCTTGGATTTCTGGATTCATGTTTTATACCGATCCTGATCAAGCAACCCATAGATGCATAAGGGAAAATGAACCATATGATATCCTATGGGCATGTCATGATGAGCCCTATGGTGGTCATTTTTCTACCAAAAGAATAGCATTCAAGATCTTGACTACGGGATATTATTGGCCCAGTTTACACAAAGATGCTACTTAGTATACCAAGAAAAGTGATAAATGCCAATGCATGGGATGACCTACTAAGATAGATGAGATTCCCCTGTAGCCTCAAGTAATTGTAGCACCATTTGACAAATGGGGGATTGACTTTGTTAGTCCTATTGAGCCATCATCACAAGGTAAATCTTATATCATTGTATGCACCGATTATGTTACCATGTGGGCTAAGGCCAAACCTATGAAGCACCCTAGGCATAAAAATGTTGCTAAGTTCCTCTATGAGTTTATTTTCGCAAGATTTTTTGTACCTAGGGAGTTGCAGTCTAATTAGGGTCCTCAGTTTACTTCCAATTTGATAGCTTCTTTGATGGAAGAATATAAAATTTGGCTTGGTAAATCCTCGCCTTATCATCCCCAAGCTAATGACTAGGTAGAGGTTACAAACAAGGAGCTAGAATCCATTCTTACCAAGACTATAGCACTCCATAAGAAGGATTTGGCCACATGACTTCCTAAAGCTCTTTGGGCTTATATGACAACCTGGAAATCTGCAATGAGATTCACTCCATTTGAGCTTATCTATGGTCGGTCAGCTCTTATGCCTATAGAATTTGAACATAAGGCATTAAGGATAGCTCTTGACCTTGGTCTAGATCTTACTTCAGCACAGCATGAATGAATTATGAGATTGAATGGACTTGATGAATGGTGCAAATCTACCTTGCATAATATAGAATTGGTCCAACAACAGTGAAAGGAATGGCATGATAAGTTTATTAAGGATAGAGTCTTTTCTGTTGGTGACTAGGCACTTCTTTATGACTCTTGGTATCAGCATACCCAAGGAAGTTTCAAACAAGTTGGTTAGGGCCATATGAGATTTTTGTTGTGTTTCCCAATGGAGCATTCCAACTATCTACTATTGATCCTGTTCTGTTCAAGTTGCTAGTCAATGGTCACAGGCTAAAATTGTACCACAAACTGTAGAGTAAAGTAGAGTTCCTATAGTAGTTCTCCTCCACCATTTGTGATATATTTCCTATAGCCTCTATAAATGAGCCTTCTGCTCATTTTCATTCTTCACTTTAGAAAGTTCTCATCACTCCATAATAAATTCTTTCTTCGTGAAAGTGATTTCTCCACAATAAATTTCACTTCATTTCTTGTCTTTCACCCATCCATTTCATTATTCTCCATCTATGGATAACGGTAGTCGATGCCCTCAGCAAAATTTCAGGTCCACACACTATCTAAGGTACTTATTCCTTAATTTGTTTTTCAAAATTTTAGCTATGCCTCGACACATGCAAAATTGTGGGACCAATTGCCGAATTAAGCTAGGGGGAAGATAGATATATCATTTTTTTCTCTTACGTATTCATAAAATCATTATGTTTATTCTTTTATCTTATTTGTACTTTACACACTTCTTGCCATGATTTGATTTGACAATCTTAAGGAGTTATGTGCTATGATTTTTATTTTGCACATATCATGCTAAGGTGGAAAGTATGTGCTAGTATGAGTCGGTATCTATGTAATTATGAGTAGTTAATGTGTGAGATATTCTTGATTTGCGCTCATATTTACTTGGGAGCTCATTTTCAAAACACCAGAACTTTCTCTATTCAACATTTTCCTGTAACTTGCTATTTCAAAAACTCCTTATTAGAGCCTTGCTTTAGTGTGTTTCAAAATTCTTGCAACTTGAAGATGGTGGCAACCTTATTCAGTGTGAACCCATAGTGCATGGTATTTTTTTAGATGATCAAGCTTGCATGCCATATTTCCAAGCGAGAGGATGGCTTGATTACATTCTGAAGCTCACCAGTTGGGATGGTGAGGTTTCATTGCAGTTTATGAGAACATTGAAGGATGGAGTGGCAACAATCAAGGGGTTAAGGGTACCATTTTCATAGGCAGTAGTGGCTGATGTCATGGGTTTTCCACAGGAAGGGGAAGAATTTTTAGAAAGCCTTGATCTGACAACATCTAGGGCAAAATTTACCCTGCACTCAGACCCACCTCTAGAAATTGACATGAAGCAAGGTATGTACATAATGTCTTTTCCAGAACCATTTAAGAAATGCACTGTCTATATTATCAAGTACTTCACTTGTGAGGGATGGCAATCATACTTGCATTCTATTCATTTCAAGTTTTTAAGTTGTCTTTGGCATCAGAATTGACCCATAAATGTTCCCAGCTTTATGTTTAACATCTTGAAGAAGCAAACTGCTTTGGTACAGGAGGGTAAGCTTAACTCTATTTCACATCATTGTTTGGTTAAGCTAATTGTTGAAAAGGCCCTGAGAGAATAGTTAGAATTATCTTGGGAGGAATTTATGTTGCAAGGATATAAAGAACCAACCCTAGAGCCTATTGGGCGAAGAGTTGGGCAGATAATTCAAACTGACAAAGGGGTTAAGAAAATTACTATAGAACTTGGACCAGGACCTTCCTCCAAGAAAAATTCTAGGGTTAGGACTCCTAAGGGATCCCCTCACTCCTCTACTTCAAGGTCAGTCCAAAATGAGGAAGAAGAGAATACCTCTATAGAGAAGTCTACTCCTATGTCAAAAAGGGTTTCTCAGAGAAATGTAAATAAAAGAAATAAAAATAGTCCTAGTTCTAGTCAGCAGGTAAAGGAACAATCTCCTATAGTTGTGAGCACTTCTAGGAAGAGGAAAATTCTAGAGAAAAAGGAAGAAACTCCATTGAGAAGGAGTAATAGAAAGAAGCAAAGTGAGACTATAGATATACCACTAGAAGGGTTAAATGTTGAACCCGAAACCTCTAAGAAAAAGGAAGAGGAACCTAGGAATATTCAACAAGAAACACTTGAGAAGTTTCTTGGGGTTAAGCAAGAGAAGGTTCCTATGAAACAAGAAAATAAATAATGCATAATCATTGATAATGACTCTAGCTTTGAGGATCCAACTTATATATTCCAAAGAATAAGTTTCCCCTCTAAGGGTCCTCAAACAAATGGCAATTGAAGTGACTCAAAAAATGAAGAGATGTCTGAGGGATGCTATATGATGGAAGAAGAGGAACCAGGATTATCTCCTATAGCAGAGAAGCATTTGTATGAGGAAAACCCTGATGTTGATATGGATCTTGTTAATAAAGTAGTGGAGCATGTTTTAAGTGAGGGTTTGGATGCATTAGCCTCTGCTACATAGCAATGCTATAACAATCAGAAATCTATGGTGGTATGGACAAATCCTATGAAAGGGATAAGTTTAAAAAAAGGTAAGTCCCTTGTTCTTAATTCAGCAGAAAATTCTTGTAGGAGTTCTATGTCAGATCAGTCTGGTTCTGTGTCTTTGTTATCTATTATTTTTTAGTTATCTAAGAAATTGGTTTCAGAAAGAGAACAATGGAAACAAAAAAGGAAATAGTTGAATAGGGTCATAGATCAACATTATCAGGAGGCTCTTCAGTAGGAAGAAAAAGTAGAACAACTGCAGGTGAAAATTAGTAAAGTCACATCTCTTATTCCTGAGTTAATGGGTTGTAGGTCCCCATCTCCTATATATGCCCTATTCCTAAAAGAACAACTATTGAATTACCAAATGAATTATTTCATGTAAGATAGGTCCCCCTCATTTCAAGAACCTATGTAGTTTTCCCAGGCTTTTAATAATTCTCCTACAACCATTAAGAATTTGTTGTGTGAATTCTTTCTTCATAACTTGGTAGTTCTGAATGATCGCCACTAGAATCCCTTACTTTATGTTGGGGATATCTAGCTTAGGGCTCTTATGTCTTGGATTCGGAATGAGATCAACTAAGAATCTCAAGCTAGGTTATATAGAGAATTGGAGGAAGAGATTCCCCTATATCTGAGACCAGAAGCTAAGGACCCCAAAACCTATTATTATGATTGGTTGAGAATAGCACCCTCGGATTTAGGTAGTAAGCTCATTTATCCACTTAGGGATGCAACATTTGATGAGTATGAACAACTAGCTAATTCTAAGTTTCCTGAAGCTAGGAATGCCATCCAGTGGCATTGAATAAGTTTAACTAAGGAAATAAGAGATAAGGAGCCACATTTTCCCCTTAATTTTAGCATGGAAAATAGGCATGCACCTTGGTACATCTCTTTGGGGAGAGAATGACAGATTTTTTGGATTCCACTTACTTTTCAGCTAGCATTGCTAATGTCTCCTTTATTAGAAAATTCAGAGAGTTTAGACAGTCATGACATGAAGGAAGAAATGAACAGGTGGGAAAGGGATAGGGAGACCAAATGGTTTTATTGGAGCTTTTCCAAGGGAGGTGTTGGATAGAAGTTAGTTGCGAACTACAGGATCATAGCCAGCCTCAAGAACTTCATGTTTGTTGTGGGACTAGAAAAATGTTAAACTGGGGGTCAATGATGAGCCCAATTTATGTATTGTTTTGTTTATGATTTATAGGTTTAGACTTAAAGTATTTCATGGGTTTTCATAAACAATATTCAAACTTTCTATGTTTCTATGCTATGACTATGTGTGTATTTGGTTCTTTTAAGACTAAAGAAATATGCTGAATATATATAGATTAAGTGGATATTATGATGAAATTTGGTATTCATTTCCTCTATGCATTAATGGGGCAGTGTTCCTATAGCCATGTGATGAGGATATGCTAAAGTAGGAAATATTATTATGAATCTTGATCTTGGATTTGTGTTGTGGGTTTTGGTGCGCTAATCTCATGTAGGGAAAGATAAAGTCAGTAGGTAATGAAGACTCAACATCAAAGTGGCTTCATCAAGCCAAGTAACTATTTTCAAGTTTCATTATGGTTCCACTACTTCTAATCAGTAGCAGTTGCTATTACAGATTGAGTCAATTCAATTACTGGGTGTTTTGGAGGAAATCCAATGCTCGTGCATTCCTATATTCCTATGAATTTGAATGTGGCTTACTCCTATGTAAATGATGTTGTCACTTTTATAACTGAAAAGTTGTTATACCCATATAATGGAGGATCCTAGTTCTTAGGAGTTCTATTTTTCAAGTTATTCTTAAATAAACTAGAATTTGTGATTCTGGGTTAGTTAGATGTTAAAGAAATCTATTTTTATAATCCAGAAAAGAAGTGAATAAACTTTTGATATTCCATCCTGTACTTATGTTGATGTTTTCATGAATGAATAGATGATATCTTCAGATTTCAGTCTCTAAGTTTTAAATCTATTCACTCTTCCATCGGGGCCCACGTGGAAGGTGAACTCTATTCATGCTTAAGTAGGATTTAGTCTTAAGTTTCTTTGTTTTGTTTAACACTATTGCTCCTACAACCATTGGTAACAGAACCATTGATTGTTTCATATAGCATAGATGCTTAGCTAGTTTACTATTGAAGCATTCCCTTAAGTTATAAGTTACGCTATTGTTTCAATTCCTAGCATATATTTCCTATAGCATTTCCTTTTCTTTAGTAATGATGGCTTATGAGATGAACTAGAGCATACCATTTGCAGTCAACATTTCAAGTTTATGCTCCCAAATTGATAAATCTAATGAAGTTCAACATGATATTCTAAGTAGATACTTGATGCTATTAACCACAAAATCAATGTGAAAGGATGTCCAATCCTTGAAATACTAAGGTATTATACTGACCAACCACAAAGGATGATTTTTTACTTCCTAACATAGATATGATCATGGATCTTATTGCATGATATGAGATGTATTCCTTAATGGATGGGTTTTCAGGTTACAACCAAATCAAAATTGCCCCTAAAGATGAAGAGAAACCTACATTTACATGTGCATGGGGTACATATTTTTGGAACATCATGCCGTTTGGTGTCAAGAATGTAGGAACAACATACCAAAGGGAAATGACGACAATATTTCATGATATGATGCACAAAAATATGGAAGATTATGTTGATGACACATTAGAAAAATCAAAATTCAAAACATAATATATAGAGGAACTGAGGAGAATCTTCGACGGAATGGAGAAGTTTCAACTAAGGTTAAACCCTAAGAAGTGCACATTTGGAGTATCATCAAGAAATTTTCTAGGCTTCATAGTTTCAACAAAAGGAATTGAAGTTGACCCAACAATGGTAAAATAAATCATTGAAATGTAACCACCTATAAATATTAGTCATATGAGGACATTTCAAGGTAAATTTCAATCTATAAGGAGGTTCATGTCTTAGTTAGGAGATAAATATCAACCATTTACAAAAATGATGCAGAAAGGAGCCACATTTACATGGGATGAACAATGCGAGAAAAACTTTTCTCAAGTTAAATAGTATTTATAAAATCCCTTGATCCTAATGGCTCCAATTCATGGAAAATCACTTCTATTATACATATCATAAACATACACATCATTAGGGGTCTTTCTAGAACAAGAGGATGAAGCTAAGAAAGAAAGGGCTATATATTATATCAATGAAAATCTAGTCTCCTATGAGTTGAATTAGTCAATGATTGAAAAGGAATTCTTAGCAATGGTATTCACATCTTAGAAGCTAAGACATTATATGTTTTCACATAAGGTGAAGCTAGTCACAAAGATAGATCCACTTAAGTATATGTTGAATAAAGAAACACTGATCGGAAGACTAGGAAAATGGGTACTTATATTAAGTGAGTTTGATATTGAATATGTTGATAGAAAGGCCATCAAAGGACAAGTCATAGCTGATCAACTTGTTGAAGCTCCATTGACAAATGAAAAACCATTGCATGTAGAGTTCCTTGATGAATAAATCATGCACCTTACAAAATATCCATGGAAGATATATTTTGATGGCTCATTCACATAGAAAGAGTCAGGAGTTGGATGTTTGTTCATCACTTCGCAAGGATACAAAATACCAAAGGCACACACGATGATATTTCTATGCATGAATAACATAGAAGAATATGAAGCCCTGGTGAATGGATTAAAGATAAAAATAGAATACAAAATCATTGAGCTACATATCTATGGAGATTCACAACTTATTATTAATCAGGTCAATGATGACTATCAGAAAAAGGATGATAAGCTAATGCCCTATAAGAGGATGGTGAACAACCTAAAGAAAAATTTGAAGTACATCACATTCAAAAAAATTCCAAGGTCAGAGAATATATTTGTTGATGCCATGACTACCTTAGCATCCATGTTACAACTAGAAGAGAATCAGTTTTGCTATGAATTATAGGAGGAAGAACTCCCATTTCTAGTGTATTACTCCACTGATTCCCAAATTATATGCAGTATTGAAACAAAAGTCTTATATAGATATGCTCATATTTATTCCTATCTTAAAGATTAAACTTACCTAGAAATTTATTCGAGAAATGAAAAAAGATGCCTCATAAGAGTAGCATCATGTTATTTAATCATTGCTAATGACTTGTATAGAAGTTCTCTAGACAATACGCTACTTATATGTTTAGAAAATGAAGATTCAAGTCATGCATTAAAGGAAGTACATGAAGGTGTGTGTGGGTCTCATTCAAATGGATTTTCATTTAGCCAAGAAACTCTTAAGAGTGGGATACTACTGGCCTACAATGGAAAAATATGCTATTCATTACACCAATACATGTAAGAAATGCAAAGTTCATGGTAACCTAATACATGTTCTAGCTAGGGATTTAATTAGATTAATTACATATTGGCTATTGTAACAATGTGCCTTTGATCTAGTAGGATAGATTTATCCAAACTCATCCAATGGACATAAATATATCATTATGACAACTAAATACTTTACAAAATGGGTTGACATTGTACCACTAGCTAATGCTATAGGAAAGCAAGTCTCAATGTTTATCCTAAACTACATCATTTGTAGGTATGGGGTACCCTCATCAATTGTAACTACCAATGGAGGGAAATTCAAAAATAAAGACATAGATGACTTATGTCTACAATTTAAAATCACTCACCATTATTACTTGATCTATTACCCTCAAGGTAATGGGTAGGCTGAGGCATTAAAAAAAAATCTTAAAGATCTTGCATAGAACGATCAACAAATCAAGTAGAGACTAGCACTTACAAATTTATCAAACATTTTGGGTGTATCATACCACCATTAGAATGCCAACCATAGAAATTTAGTTTTCACTAGTAAATGGGTCTAAAGAAGTATTTACAATTGAACTAGCGATTCCATCACTAAGGATGTCATTGAAAAATCTAGTCACTAATGAGCACTACAAAATTTTATGACTACAAGAACTAGAACTATTAGATGAGCACAAACAATGAGCATTTTTTTTGGAAAGTGGCCAATATTGGATTTCATGTATGTTTTAATTTATGGAAATACTTATCCCCATGATCACCAAAAGACACAAGACCATAGTTTTAATAGGCAGTGAAGTGAAAATGCCTAAGTCCACAGTTAGTCACAGATAGACAAGTATAGTATTGTGGATTGTGAAGATGATACCTAATGAATTATGGCATGCAAAGTTATAGGATGTTGTATTGACATATGGAAGAGCTCTATGTGTGAGCACACATATTTTGCATGCATGGTTTTAGAGATGCAACTCTCTGAGTACAATATAGGTAGAGAATAGGGCATCAGGGCTTGCAAAGTTGCATTGGCCAACCTATTTTATGTTATTTTATGTATTGATCATGTATGTATGGCCAAAATAATATCATTGTAATGTATTTAAGGTTTCACATCATAATATTATTTGGGCCACCTTGAATTATTTTTTGTAAATGCCTATTAAAGGTCGACATAGTTACTATACTCTTAACGAGTATAATAGGTGATTGTGAAGTATGGATTAATATGGATATTTCATGGATGTGAGTTTGAGCATAGAAGAATAGTTTGCAAGGTGAATGAGAATAGGTTTATAGATTTTCAGTAAGAGCTCACAGATATATATATGTAATCTCTTTGTATATTAGGATAGGAAGCCCACTATTTTGTAAGTGCATTATGCACACATTTTGTATACCCCTAATAGGATTCATCAGTCCTTTAACTAAGACCTTCCCTATGTAATAATTAGCTCTTAACAAGGCTGGGACTCTTAACAAGGTCACTATACTTTAGTGCATATATTTGTGGGTACCATCCCCACTGGGGTTCTTCCCTTAATAGGGTTTCATCAAGAAAAAAATAATGGTGTCATGAGTTGTCTTGTTTATGCTTGCTTTGCATGGATATTTTCTTTAAGTTTTATATTTGTTAAGTGGTTGAAGAAATCATATAAGTGTTGTAATACTTATTTGACCCCCCTCTCAGTATTACCAAATCCTAGCAATTCGCATCAGAGCAACAGGCCCTTGAAAGGAAATCTTAACAACTTAAGGAAGATCCAGATGGATTATAGAAATTTAAAGAAGAATTATGCCATTGCATTGGATGATCTTGATGAGGAAATTGTAGAAAATGAAGATTTGAAGTACAAATTGAAAAAGGAAAATGATTTTATTAGAAAACTCAAGGAGCAGTTAAGATATGCAAGAAATCAAAGAGAAGAACTACTCAAGGATCAATCAGAATCAAGACAAGTTGAAAAACTCAAAAAGAGAATGAAGAACTCAAGAATGAATATGAAATTTCAAAATTATAACTGATGATAGAGCTTGATGAAGTAAAAGATGAGACAAGAAAATAAGGGATGATTTTCATTTACCAAAAACAAAGGTAACCAAATTGAAACTACAACTAGAATAAATTGCTGTGAAGTATTAGAAGGTTGAAAACTAAAATATCTAGGTAATAGGAGAACTTGAAGAAACCAAGGAATGCATCAAAAAAATTCATAAGAATAGTTTTAAGATTGATGAGAAGATGGAAATATAGAAACTAGTTGGACATTTGACTTGAGTTAGATTTGTTGAAGAAAAATTTCCAAAGAAAGGTTGTGCAGTCATCAATGTTGACTCACCAAAGAAAGATGAAGCTAATGAATCCAAGAAAGAGTAGAGAAATCCCTCTGAAGACAAATGCCAGGAGTCCAATCAAGAAGGTCACTTGAAGGAAAATTTCAAAGGTACAAGTAGTAATAAACCCTATTCTAGTTATTCCTTTAATTGCTTTAATTAAGGTCATAAATAAAAGGAATGTAGAAGGCCTGATATGAGATCTAGAAGATCTAGTTATTCCAATTTGAAGAAGAATGTTGAGAAAGAAAGTGAAACCAGTAAGCTAGATGAGACTGTGAAAGAAAGTGATGAGTAGGATAGCCAACCTGATGTGAGAAAACCTGGGGATAGTAAGAAAGATGAAAAGAAACCTAATAACAGACCTAAGAAGGTTATGTTTTACAAGTGCAATAATTTTGGACACATCACCAAATATTTCAAGTTATGGATTGATTACAGTTAGCTCAGACCTAAGAAGAAGGTTACATGTTTTTAATGAAATAATGATGGATATATTACAAAGTATTGCAAGATGAATGAACCGGTGAAAAGGACAACTAGACCATTGGAAAAGAAAAAGGAACTTACTAAAGATGAAAGGACACTTGCAAAGATGAAGGAAGAATACAAAGAAAAGTGGGTTAAGAGTAGTGAAGAAAAGGATAAAAATGATGAGACAAACAAAGGAGCTACACATAGTCAAGAAGGCCTAGTAAAACTTAATGGATCTTCACACGGGTTGAATACATCTTCATCAAAATGAAGGGACTTGTAGGCCTTAGAGGGAGCATTGCTAAAATGACACCTGGATCCCATTTCCCCCCGAATTAGTCTTTGGAGCTATGGAATCTCAGATATAGATGTATTTGAACATTTTATAAGTTTAATAGTCACCACATGGATCTACATTGTTAGATCTGTGGTTGTTGAAGATTTGTAGATCTTCTGGACTAAAATAGCTTTATGGAGTAGCATAGAGTTTTGTGCACTACATAGTATAACTTGTGACAGTTAGATGATTTTGTCACCATTCCAATTAGGGATAAATTATGAGAAGAGTCTTGGAGCCAAAAGAGTGAAGGGATTGACGTTCTTTGAGAAAATATCTTTGGAAATTCATAAGGTGAACCCTATTTCTACAACGTTGTTGTGAAGGCCTATATGAGGAGGTAATTCTAGAAATACAAAAGACTATAGAAAAGGTTATTTTGAACAAAATACCTAGAATTATAAATTTTCAAACCTCCACAAATGAGCCCAAAGTAATCATTGTTGAAAAATCTACAAAAGGAAAGGAGAAGGTAGAACAGTTTCCTAAAGTGCAGATTGAACAGGTCACCCAAGGTCATTCAATGCCTAATTTATTTATTAACAATGTTGGGATCAAGACTGACCCTAGAAATTATATTCAAGGGATCCATTTGAGATTGATCAAGGTCGTAGACCTTGCAGGTAAAATTGATGCAAATAAGCCTAAGGAAAAGGCTAAGGAAATGGAGAGATCCAAAGAAGGGTTGAAGAGTGAAAATCAACCAAGTATAGATGTAGTAAAGGACAAGGAGGTTACTTAGTAACCTCGCAAGGAGGAAAAAATTATAGTTACACCTCCATTATTGGTAAGTGGGACTAAGTTCCTAACTAACATTGAGAATATGGAAGCTGATGATCTCATGAAATTATCTTTGTTTGCCTATGAGAAAGCCAAAGAGAGATGTACAAAGAAGTAAGAAAAGAAAAAAAAATTGGAGAAGGATAAAACAATAATACTCTATCATCACCACCAAACAGTAGTAGTGGATATCTTGCATATCATTTGGATCAGATTTTGGATAGTGTTGACAAGAGTTTCAAGACTCTTGAAGAGGTAGCACAAATAAAAGTGGTCAAAGAATTTGAAGACAAGAGACTAGAAAATATGCTAGAAGGAATAAGAAATGATTTTAAGAGTCTTCAACAAACACATAAGGAAATAAAGGAGTGTATTGAGGAAGGGAAGGATATGTATAAAATTTGTGTAAATTCCTTCAAACATGTACAAAATATTATTGATTTGATAAGGAAATAAGAAGATTCATTGATAAATGTGTCAGAGGAGAACACATATAAGATGATTACTGATGTAAAAGAGGAGGTTTGTAATAGTTTTGATAAAATTAGTGTAATTGAGCTGGAGAATTACAAAATGCTTAGGGATTTTAGTGAGCTTAGGAACCCTCTTGTTCCTATGATTTCTATTTTGGAGAACATATCAGCAAACTTAGACCTTGGTGTTAAGTCTTACATTGGACTCACTCCTAATGACTTGCGGAGTGTAGATATAATTATGCATACAATAGATGGAATGATCAATGTTGTAGACATAGTAAAGAAGAATTGGGAAGCTTAATTCCAAATACTAAGGGTGAAATTTAGTGATGTACTTAAGATAATAAGTACATAGTTTTGATATTCAAAATTTTGACTATATACATAATTTTTTTTGGCACCTTTTTGTTAGGATTAGGTAATACTAAAAGGGGGGGTGAATCAGTATTACAGAACTTTGATCTCAAACTTAAACAATTACAAATAATCCAAAGTAATGCATAAATAAAAAGAACATATAAGCATAACACATTAATCATCACCGTGATTTGTTCTTGAAGAAACCCTAGCCAAAGGGAAAACCCTGGTGGGGATGGTACCCACAAATATGCACTAAAATATAATATCCCTGTTAGGATATCTAGCCATGTTAGGAGCTAATTATTACATAGTACACTTCCTTTATAGAGGAATACAAAAGCCTGTTAGGGGTAAACAAAACACCTGGTTAAAGGTGGTGACAACACTACTCTTATAATCAATACTTGTCTCAAAATAGTTTTCAAAGGGGGAACAATATAAGCACTTATCTTGCTTAGATAGTTCCAATTGTAGCATGACCTCTTACTGATCTCGCATCAGATCTGTACTCTTATATTTGCAAATTTACTCTATCATCATCATCATCATCATACCATACTTCACTTTAACAGAAACATTCCATACTTATAAAAAATCAGCCTTTGGGTCGGCTTCACAATTATCATGCAAAACATAACAATAACTCATGAAAATGTTATCTATGGAGTCGATGCTCTTACAATAAAAAAGAGTCAGCAATATACTTTATTCACCTATCTTAGCATGTTACCATATTCAGTTTTCCTTCCTTAATCTTTGCAACTATTCATATACCCTATTACACTATTTTACTACCTTCGCATATCTTCTGAACATTGTATCTCATAGATCTAATAACCAAAATTCATACCATCTTAATTGAAGCTTGTGTATATCCCAAAATACCTCTAGTTAACTTTACAAGCCATAATACCTCATATATCTTCATCATTGATCAAAATTGTGCCACTGTACCATGTTATCCTCATTCTGCACTTAGGTATTTCCATGACTGGGACTCTAGTGGAAATTTCCACAATGTGCGATCACTCTATCATAAGTGTTTCCATAAATGACAACCCTTAATTGATTCCTAGTACTCCAAAACATCACATGCCAACAATCTCTCCCTTTGGAATGATGGAAACACTTAGAAAAATGACTAAGTGTTACAATACAACTTTATTTTTCTTTCCTTTTCTTTTCTTCTTTTCTAATAATTCTTTTTGTTTCTTTTCTATTACTTTTTATTTTTATTTTCTTTTCTACATGTTTCTTTCTCTTCCTCATTTTTCCTTTTTCTTCCTCTCCCTTTGACATCAAAGGAAAAGGTATTCTCAAAATTGTAGAACTTAAGCACAAGTGGTTTAGTGCTTACTCACAAGATTTAAGACATCTTGGAAGGAGATTTCCAAGGTCTTAAATTCTTCAATCCATGAACTTAGTAGTAGTTCACTGGCATGGATTAATCCATTCAGTGCATATGACATTGTCTCTATTGCATTAAGCTCTGTAAGAGTAGATACTAACATTGAACATTCAACTTTTATCATTACTGAGAGATGAGTCTCCAACATTGTGAGCTTAGGAGTCAATAGGATTCTTAATAAGCTAAATCTATCTGTAACTCTCCCTTTCTCCATTTCCAGTACTCCTATCTTATCCAATAGTCTATATGTCTCCTTATCTACCTCTCCCATAGTTTGTGAAGATAATTCACAACTGTCCACTATACTGTCAAGGATAGCCCACTCTTTGGCTATGACCTCCTTAATATTCTTTAAATGTCTAAAGGGGTTTATGCAATAGCTGTAAAGTTTCCTACCTTTTCCAACACAACTCTTGGATTTAAGAGTGGTAGCCTTAAGAATGCCTAAGTCCCATGAAATGGACTTACAAACTTCACTCAACTTCTTCTCCAAGAAGTTCTTTTTACCCTTTTCCTCTATTGTCTTTAGCAATGAGTTAAAATGACTATCACAACTATCCAATACTATACCAAGATTCTCAACCTCATCCTTGTCTTTGAGGATAACTGGTGAGGGTTGTATCTTGTTCACTATTTCTATAGCCCTGACCATTCACTACAACATTTGGGGTCAAATTTTGATGCCAATTTGCAATGCCACTACAATTTGTGTTTGTTTTTTGTGTTTTTTTTTGCAAGTGCCCCCGACAGTGTCATAATAGTGATGATGACATTGTAATTGTGACACCCATTTGGTTATAAACAAAAAAAAAAAGAAAAAGAAAGTGTCATTTTTAATTTTTGTGAATTCGAATAGCTTCCGCAAAGATGGGACTACACTTTTGCATGGCATGAAAAGGGCATTCAAGTTTGGCGAGCATGAAGAGGTTGGCACCATGTTGGAAGAGGGCACTAGCACTTGAGGTAGGCATTCAAGATTTGTCTTCTCATTAACTCAATTTAATTTTGATGGAATTTGTTGATTTAATGGAACAATATGAATGTTAATAGTGGCATTGTTTACATCTTAGCATTTGGAATGCTCGATGACCCACGAGCTTTGAGAGCTAGAGCATCATTTCTATTACCTTCAAGGCATTGTGTGAAGTGTTTGATCTCTCTTTATTTGTTTTATTGTTGATATTCACTATGTGGTACTCCCTGTTTATGATAATTTCATGAGGAAATGTCTTGGTGGCTCACAGGTTGCAAGCTAGGGCATCATACATTATTTATGAGCTCACTGTTTAATACTGGTATTGTTTACGTCTTTTCATTTGGAATGCTTGATGACCCGAGACCTTTGAGAGCTAGGGAATAGTTGCTATTACCTTCAAGGAATTGTGTGAAGTGTTTGATCTCTCTTTATTTGTTTTGTTGTTGATATTCACTATGTGGTACTCCCTGTTTATGATTATTTCATGAGGAAATGTCTTGATGGATCGTGGGCTACAAGCTAGGGAATCATACATTATTCATGAGCTCAATTTTTAATACTAGCATTGTTTACATCTTCTCATTTGGAATGTTTGATGACCTGCGAGCTTTGAGAGCTAGGGCATCATTTCTATTACCTTCAAGGCATTGTGTGAAGTGTTTGATCTCTCTTTATTTGTTTTATTGTTGATATTCACTATGTGGTACTCCCCGTTTATGATCATTTCATGAGGAAATGTCTTGATGGCTCGCAGGCTGCAAGCTAAGGCATCATACATTGTTCATCAGCTTACTATTTAATACTGGCATTGTTCATGAGCTCACTATTTAATATCTAGAATCATGAAAACATACATGAATACACTGACTATTTTGAATTTGAGCTTGGGCATCATGCAATGTTATTGTTGTCATTGCATGCTTGCTGCTGTTGTGCACCATATATTATTTTATACACTGTTTATTTCATTGAGACTGTGAGCTTGGTATTTGTAATGTATTTTCTGTTATTGGATCAATGTTACCATGTTGTTGAGTATGTGTATGGCTTTACTATGCACACACATAATTGTAGATGAGGATCAATAATAGGGTGCCAGACATTGCTTAGATCCTTTGGATCTAACCCCATCTTTTCCTTCTTTCCAGGTTTTGGATCATACAAGAGCATACTGGATTGAACCGTAGGTCAACACTTCATTACTTTAGGCAATGTCTAGTACCTTCATTATTTATGTTCATCCACTTATGTATGTTTACATTCATTCATATTCTTCTGAAATTTGGCTATTAGTGACCATATAGGACCATTCTTGATGTTTTTGGGTCATTTGATGAAAAGATGTAAATAGGGACATCAGTAATAAAATAGGGATATATTAAGATTAATATTGTAACTAAAAAAATTACACATTGGCATTCATCTTAAGTACAATATGAATTCACATTCCTTTTTTATGATACACTTTTGAAATTATCAATCATTGGTCATTTGACAATTCAAGATATAAGTATTAGAATATAAACTATTGTAAAAGGAAGAAACACATATGTATCATCATTTAATACAAAAAAAAAAGAATCCCACAGATACACAGTTGCTATTATAACAATCATCCTCTAATCCCATGGTGTACTAGTCTCAAGGTAAGAACAATTTACGTAAGCCATCATATAAGTATCATCCTAAAGTTTAAATAGACATTGACTATGGATATACAACACCGAGCCATAATAAATTAAAGAGTTTCACTACAATTTCTATGTCCACTTACAATCATCTTACTACTTACACCACAATTTCTATGTTTGCTTACAATAATAAATTACAGAGTTTCACTACAATTTCTATGTCCACTTCCATTAAAATATATCACTCCTCCTGTTATATAATGTATATGCATACTTGTTTAAAATGCCATACTTGTTTCTCTTAAATATTATTACCATTTCACTCAAATTTACATCACATTAAAGTGAAGCCTAAAATGTATACATACGTGTAAGTATAGGAGAAGCTAGATTCTGTAGCTATTGAAAAAAAAAAAACTATACCAATAGCAGCTTACGAGAAACTATACTTGTGCTTACCACACCATACCTCAACATCATAATGCTTACATTTTCAAGCTTCAACAAGGCTTCATACCATGTTGTGTCTGCAAATTTGTATGCAACTCTGATTTAGGCTAGAGGTAAATTACATGTGTCATGTAAACAACATGGTTGAATGCAATCTATTTTGTGCATTTTCAAGAGTTTTCCCAACAATACAAGTGTAAATAATGCATTGAACGTAATCTACGAACACCACATGGTATGAAGTCTCATTGGAGCTTGAAATATATCACTCCTCATGTTATTGTCAAAATTAAATTCAAATATTTCTCAAAACATTTAGTCTTGTAGAATTAAGATATCCTTATCTCAATAATAAAACAATCTTGCATAATAGCTTTTGAATCACATTAACACACACCCATGTTATGTAGCATAGTTCATTTTAGAAGTGTATGGATTGACTATGCACATGCATAATTGTAGATGATGATCAATAATAGGGTGACAGGCATTGCTTAGATCCTTTGGATCTAACACCATCTTTTCCTTCCTTGCAGGTTTTGGATCATACAAGAGCATATTGGATTGAACCCAGAGTCAACACTTCATTACAACAGGCAATGTCTGGTACCTTCATTATTTATGTTCATCCACTTATGTATTTTTACATTCATTCATAATCTTCTGAAAGTTGTCTATTAGTGACCATATATGATGATTCTTGATGTTTTGGGTCACTTGATGAAAAGATGTAAAAGTTTCTTAAAATTTTATATTTTTTATTTCAATTTTTAAAATCATAAAATAAATAAAATTTAAAGATAAAAAATTAAGATAATCTTTGTCTTCACTTTAAAAAAAAAAAGAAGCTCATAAAGCATGGAAAAAGAGGGCCCTAACTATGGTAAAATGAGAAAGTTGCCACCTTGCACTGCTCTTCATATGGCAGCTGCTAAGGAATTATGTTATAAAATTTCAAGGCATGAAATTTTATACTTTTTGACATCATACTTTTTTCTCCTTAGCATTGAGTTTACAATGTGGGGGAGTCAAAGAAAATATATGTACAGTTATAAAATTTCATGCCTTAAAATTTGACATGAAATTTTATAACATAGTTCCTTAGCATTTGATCTTTATATGGCAGCCATGACTTGAGGTAGGCATTTGAGCTTTGTCTACTCATTAAATCAATTTAATTTTGATGGAATTTGTTGATTTAATGGCAAAATATAAATTTTAATACTAGCATTGCTTACATCTTTGCATTTGGAATGCTTGATGACCCGCGAGTTTGAGAGCTAGGGCATCATTGCTATTACCTTCAAGGCATTGTGTGAAGTGTTTGATCTTTCTTTATTTGTTTTGTTGTTGATATTCACTATGTGGTACTCCTTGTTTATGATCATTTCATGAGGAAATATCTTGATGGTTCATGGGCTGCAAGCTAGGGCATCATACATTGTTCATGAGCTCACTGTTTAATACTGGCATTATTTACATCTTTTCATTTTGAATGCTCGATGACCTGTGATCTTTGAGAGCGAGGGAATCATTTCTATTACTTTCAAGGCATTGTGTGAAGTGTTTGATCTCTCTTTATTTTTTTTTCTATTGATATTCACTATGTGGTACTCCCTGTTTATGATCATTTCATGAGGAATGTCTTGGTGGTTCGCGAGCTACAAGCTAGGGCATCATACATTTTTTATGAGCTCACTGTTTAATACTGGCATTGCTTACATCTTTTCATTTGGAATGCTTAATGACCTACGAGATTTAAGAGCTAGGGAATCATTTCTATTACCTTCAAGGCATTGTGTGAAGTGTTTGATCTCTCTTTATTTGTTTTACTATTGATATTCACTATGTGGTACTCCCCATTTATGATCATTTCACAAGGAAATGTCTTAATGGCTTGCGGGCTGCAAGCTAGGGCATCATAAAATGTTCATGAGCTCACTGTTTAATATTGACATTGTTTACATCTTTTCATTTGGAATGCTTGATGACCTATGAGCTTTGAGAGCTAGGGCATCATTTCTATTACCTTCAAGGCACTGTGTGAAGTGTTTGATCTCTCTTTATTTGTTTTGTTGTTGATATTCACTATGTGGTACTCCCCGTTTATGATCATTTCATGAGGAAATGTCTTGATGGCTCATGGGCTGCAACCTAGGGCATCATACATTGTTCATGAGCTCAATGTTTAATACTGGGATTGTTCATGAGCTCAATGTTTAATACTGGGATTGTTCATGAGCTCACTATTTAATATCTAACATCATGCAAACATACATTGATACACTTACTATTTTGAATTTGAGCTTGGGCATCATGCAATATTATTCTTTCCATTGCATGCATGTTGTTTTTGTGCCCCATATATTGTTTTATACACTATTTATTTCATTGAGACTGTGAGCTTGACATTTGTAATGTATTTTCTATTATTGGATCAATGCTACCATGTTTTTGAGTCTATGTAAGACTTGCAAAGTTTAACTATTGGAAAGTTGGCTATACTGGCATATATGACTTGATATAGTGTTGTCATTATGAAAACAAAGTCATATAGTAGTTTGGAATCAACGCACTTGATGGTAAGATCTGAAATCAACTAAGTGTTGAAGACTAGACAATGTACAGAGTTCCTGAAGCTCAGAGCATTAGCGCACATGCATATGACCAAGTTATGGTATGGGCCCTAGAAGATAAGTTGGTTAGACTATATTCATTCTTATTCTATGAGCACATGATTAGATATGCATGTATGAGAAAGATATAGACAGTTGAAGTTGCACAACCAATGTGTGCCAGAGAAGAACATAGTAAGCAGCTGACTGTTAGCATTTTGAGTTGCGGTTATATTCTAATGATGTAGAGGCAATGTGCCTATTGTAATTAGGTTTCCAACATGTATATATGTTTGTTTGTAAACACACTTGAGCCAATTCAATTGGAAGCGTTGTATGTAATAGGTTTAAGGGTCGACCTAGTTGTTTGTTTTGTATCCACATATAAATATAAGATGTGCCCATTGTAATTGGCATGGAAGTGAAGACAGAGTTGTGACAAGTAGAGTATAAGTGTACAAAGATACTATAAGATTTATTAGAGCTTTGCAAGAGGTCAAAGCATCTACACATCAAAGGAACTGATCTGACAAGCAGTGTCATAGTGACAGTTCATCCAACAGATACAGTGTGTATCTAAGATCAGAAGGTTGTAGCCTTCACCACTTGAGCAGTGAGCTCTAGGACAGTGTGTCCAGTCCCCTAATAGGGACTATTGTAAAAGACTCCTAACAGGGTCTGACCCTTAACATGGTCTATTGTACTTAATACATTGTAAAGAAACTTGTAATAGGGTTAAGGATCTTCTAACAAGGATCATAAAACACCAGTACAGAATGTTAGCGGGTGTCAACTCCCATCGAGGTTTTTACCTATTTGGGTTTCCCCATAACCATACTAGTGTTATGTGTTGATTTCATGTTTCATGTTTATGTGTATGTTCATTTCATTACTTATGCATTTAATTTCAGTTTAAATATTAAGTAAAAAGATAAAATACAGTGAACACTGATTCACCCCCCCCCCCCCCTCTTAGTGTTCCCATTCCTAACAATTGGTATCAGAGCTATGGTCCTTAGCAAAGAAGTTTAACCACTTGAGGAGATCATGGAAAAAGTAGAAATGAAACATCTAGAAAGAAATCTTGAAGCTACTCTTGAATACCTGGACAAATCTGAAAGAGAAATTGAAGAACTAAAAGAAAAACTCAGTGATGCTCAATTAGTCATCAAAAGGCTAAGAAAATATTTGAAAGAATTCTCTACTAGTGATATAGAGACAATGGTCAAGAAGCTAAATGAAGAAAATACATCCTTAAAAGAACAACTTGAAGAATTTGATGATAAGATGACTAACAATTAGGAAGTCTATGATGAATAGATCAAAGAGAACCTTCAACTGAATGAAGAATTGAGGCAAGAAAACATGGAAATCTTGGAGCTAAGGAACAACAAAGAAAGCTTGGAAACTAAATTGAAAGTTGCTAAGAATCACATTGATAAATTACACACTAGTTATGATTTGATAGAATCTCAGTTATATGCAAGAAGAGCTAAAGGAGATACTAGCTGCATTGGATACAATGAAGCACAAAATGAGATTGACAACATGCGAGAAAGAATGAAAGCACCATAAGGCACCTCTGATGCTAAGGAGACTTGAAGTCATACTAAGGATCATATGGAACCACCTAAGAATGAGCGCAAGCTAGTAGACCACACTTGTTATGCATGTAACAAGCATGGAAACATAGCAAGGAACTATACAGAGGTAAGACCTTTCAATGGTTACTATTATTCATGCAATAAATTATGTCATAGAGCTATGAATTGCAAGACAAGTCAAAAGAACAAGCCTTGATATAATCAAAGAATTCAAAATCAGTCAAATGAAAGTTCTCAGAATGTTACATGTCAGATATGTAACTATAATGGTCACTCAGCTAGACAATGTAAAATAGTGACTCATGTCAATGCATCGAGGAATATAAGGCCTCTGATCATTTGTCACTCTTGTAACAAGGCTAGACACATCTCAAAGTTTTGTAGATCAAAGATGCAAGGTCAGGAAATCCCTAAAAAGCTTGAAGAACCAGTTTTGGATCCCGTAGGAGAAGCTAATTTTGTGAAATCTTTAGAGGATGTGAACTTGATTTGGTCAGAAGCAAAAAAGAACAAGGTTGATGAGTATGTATTGGATGCATCCACTGTGGATGCACCCTCTACATCTAGATGAATGGCCCTCAGGGTCATAGGGGGAGATAATTTATCTCTTGACCCCTACATTGTTGGTATACTCACTCTCAAAGTATGCACCTTTGGACTTAAGCTTTTGGATACTAGAGGAACCTTTGTTTAAGAGCACACCAGCTGATTGTTTACAGAATGAAAGTTATGAATTTCCTAGTGATAGCCCAGTTTACATGACAAGCATTAATGGAAGAATTTATACTTTAAAGTACATAGAAGATAGAAGATCTCTCATTTCATTCATATTAAGAGCGATTGGAGAGAAGAAGAGCCTTAGTAGTTGATTGAGAAGCATTGCAGTTTGATTCATCAAGTGACTTGCTATGCAATTGATTAGTTGTGGAAACCCTAGTTCGTCGCACCGATTCAGAGTCTCTTGGAAACCTTTGAAGAAGCATTAAAAAATTAAGTGATGGATACTCCTATAGTATTTAATGCTGCAGAGAAGAAAAGATGTGTATTTAAGAGGCATCCATTTAAATCTACACTAGATGACCTAGAAGGAGCATTCTCTTGCATGCCTATGGGCGTTATGCATATCAAGGACATTAGGGCATACATCTACTGTAAGAAAGAACTAGTAGGATTGGATAGATTAAGGGTGCACATGGAAACTATGCTAAAACAAGACAAAACCTTCATGGATGAGTATGCATGGTGGAATAATCACCCTATGGTGGAGTATGTTATGGCATATGAGTTCTATGAGTCAGAATAGATCAAGAGTCTACTGAGCAGGATTCATGATGACCTATTTTGGATAGGTGAAGTGTCGGTCAAAATTACTGGTGACCTAATTCATGAGATGACAGGCCTCTCAAAGATAGGTGCCATCCTTCTAGTGGGAAAATATTTGAGGAAGATTGTTGAACAGACTTGAAAATCAAGAAGTGATAGGTGCGGTATGACTATAGAGCCTATTGAGAGAGATGACATCAAATTGATGTCCATGATACTAGGTTATAGGTTCCAACACACCAGCAGGGTGAATAGTGTGTCTGTGGCCACAATTATTGTAGTCATAAGAATTGTAAATGAAAATGGAGAGTTCAACCTATGTGAAATCTTGTGCACATAATTAATTGACAACATCAAGGCAATCAAGCATGATAAGACCAAGTTATTTATATTTGGGTCTTTGATCATTTATATGTACTTCCATATTGTTGGAAAAGTGTCTGATTTGTATCTAGACAAATCCATTCCCACAATGCCATAGATATCTCTCAAGGCATATATGGAGAGCACCTTGAGGGACTACATGGCATTGGAGTTAAAGACATTCAAGGATAAGATGTAGATGAGATTCAAAATATGAGAGAAGATAGTTGAAAAGTACAAGGATACTATTTGCTTCATGGTTGAGACAAACACAACATGCATGGAAGTAGTTGAACCAAGAACAAAGTGGATTCATCCACTACGATATGAAGTGGAAGAGCCTATTCTAGAGGCTTATGCTCAAGTTCTCTTAGCAAGACCTAAAGACCCTAGTGAGCCAAGATGGGGAACCTATGAGGAGAAAACAAGAGAAGTTGATGTAGTGTTAAATAACACAGCAACAAAAAGGAAGGTTGCTAAGGTTACCTCAGAGATCTTGAGAATTCATGGAGTGTCTCAAGAAGAACTAGACAAAGAAAGGGAACAAATGATTTCTTTGGAAATTGAGAGTGCAACAACAGCAAAGACTGAATCAGATGATCCTAAGTTAAAGCAGGTGAAGCTAGAAAAATCTGATGAATAGAAGGGTAAAACTAATGTTACTCCTTCTGCACCCAAAGAAACCATTGACCTTACTTCTCCTCTTGAGTATAAGGCAATGTCAAAGAGGAAGAAAGAGATCAACATTGGTCATCCATCCTCAAGAGTAACAAGGAACAAAAAGAACTCACAAGAACCTCCTAAAGTAAGTTTCAAACCTAGTCTCAGTGTGCTAAGTGCAAGAATAATTGATGAGGGAAGAATTGATCAAGTAGAAATTTTTTATGGAAAATATAGTGAGATAGAAAAATCAGAGATACATGGAATGATAGTCAAACACATGTTGAAGTTCAAGAAGATAGTCTTGGAACTAAAGACCATGATTCCTGATAATGTATGGAATATCTTAGAATTTCAAAAGAGACGGGCCATTGAAGAGGATTTAACGACAAGGGAAAAGATTCTAGATGATACCCTTCTAGTATGTTCCTTAGAAGAGAAATCTCTATTGTTAGATCTGGTAAAACCACACCTCAGAACCAAGTCAAGGACTTTGCACATTATAGACAAGAACTATGAATTAGTTGCAAAAGAAATAGAGAAATCCTTTGAGAAGGTCTTTATGAATAGACACATGTATCCAACTACTATGCCTACAACACAAGTACCCTCAAAGGAAGTTAAGGTGGCATAGCCCACTAATGTATTAGTGATAGGTCCTCAGGACTCAACACCTATAGTTGAAACACAAATAGAGGTAGATAAGTTTGTGCCCATGACAGTGTCACTAAAGGGTAGCACCATTATCATTGATGATGTAGAGATAGTCATGGAGGCCACTGATATTGAATTGTACAAGTTTGAAGAAGCTTTTGTGAGCACACAAGATGATAAAATTTTATGTGGTAGCAATTATCCCAATCCACAAGAAGTAATGATTGAAGATATGACAAATGTGGAAGAAGAAAAAGAAAAAATAGAAAAATAAGAAGAAAAGAAAGAAAAAGAAAAGATGGAAGAAAAGAAAGAAGAAGGAAAATAAAAAGAAAAATAAAAAGAAGTAGAGAAAAATGAGCCATCAACTGAAGTGATCAAGGTAAAAGAGGAAGTTATGGATAGTACTCCTATCACTCCACCTCCCTCAGTAGCTTTGTTGTCAAGTTTGACACCTGACACAACCAGTTTGGAATCATGGGGAGAAGAAGACCTAATTAAGTTTAGCATCTTAGCTATGGAGAAGGCCAAGGAGAAATAGGTGATGAGGAATCCCCTCCTTGTAGAATCAGTACAAATTCTAAACAGCATGTTACTAGCAGACAAGAAAGTGTCCAAGGTACACTCCGTTGATGATTTCAGCTCAGTGATTTCACAGTTCAAGAATAGTTTCTCTAGCCTGGAAGAAGTTGCATCCTTAGTTGCAGAGGAGAAGTACTTGAAGAAGAGACTGAGTGAATTGGTTAGCAATTATACACTTGACCTAAGCTCACTAAAGGTTGGTCAAGCATCCTTGAAAGAGTTTGCAGGAAAGGGTAGAAACATTATTGCTGACTGTATGAACCAAGACAAGTTGACTAGTGATCTATATAAGAAGATTCAAGAGGTAGAAGCCATAATAGATAGCATAAGGAAATCAATGGAAGATCCATCTATTTATGTAAACATGTGTAATAATGTATACCAACAATAGATAGAGAAGATTGAGAAGGCAGAAAAATAGATGACCAAGATAAGGGCTAGACAAACTCAGCTAAGGAATGCTCTTGTGCCCTCATTAGACATACTTAATTAGAATATCAAGGAGATTGATGCCACCATGGTGAGATATGATCAAGGTCCTAGCATAGATTTGGAGAAGATGGAGAAGCTACAGTATGCATTATGCACAAATCTACAAATTGTAAATTCTCTAATCACATTCTGGAAGAAGGAGATCCAAAATCTATAGATAGCTTATCTGGATGTTCTCTCACAGTAAGTTTTTGTAGATATAGTTTTGACACACCTTTTTCATTATTGTCAAATGGGGAGTATGTGTAGAATATGAGTTATAGATATGTATAGGGAGATATAAGACAAAAAAAAATTGTATTAAGGAATAGTTAGCAACTTCGCCATATTCCTTTGTTGCCATCAATGAAAAATGGGGAGATTATTGGAAATTTGGCTATACTAGTGTATATGACTTGATATAGTATTGTCATTGTGGCAACAAATTCATATAGTATTTTGGAGTCAGTGCACTTGATGGGAAGATTAGAAATCAGCTAAGTGTTGAAGACTAGACAGTGTAAAGAGTTCCTAAAGCTTAGAGCTTCAATGCACATGCGTATGAATGAGTTATGGTATGTGCCCTAGAAGATAATTTGGTTAGACTATATTCATGCTTACTCTATGAGTGCATGATCAGATATGAAAGTATGAGAAAGATATAGATAGTTGAAGTTGCAAAGCCAGTGTGTGCCAGAGAAGAATAGAGTAAGCAGCTGACTATTATCATTTATTCTAATGATGTAAAGGCTATGCGCCTATTGTAATTAGGTTACCAACATGTATGTATGTTTTTTTGTAAACACACTTGAGCCAATTCAATTGGAAACATTGTATGTAATAGTTTTAAGGGCTGACCTAGTTGTTTGTTTTGTATGCACATATAAACATGAGATGCACCCATTGTAATTGGCATGGAAGTGAAGATAGAGTTGTGACAAGTAGAGAAGAAGTGTGGAAAGAGACTATAAAATGTACTAGAGCTTTGCAAGAGATCAAAGCATCAACGCATCAAAGGAACTGATTTGACAAGCAGTGTCACAGTGAGAGTTCATCCAGTAGATATAGTGTGTATTTGAGATCAGAAGGTTGTAGCCTTCACCACTTGAGCAGTGAGCTCTAGGACAGTGCATCCACTCCCCTAATAGGGACTATTGTAAAAGACTCCTAATAGAGTCTGACCCTTGACAAGGTCTACTATACTTAATACATTACAAAGTAGCTCCTAACAGGGTTAATGATCTTCTAAAAAGGATCATAAAACACTAGTACAAAATATTAGTGGGTGTCAACTTCCACTAGGGTTTTTACCTATTTGGGTTTCCCTGTAACCATATTGGTGTTATGTGTTGATTTCATGTTTCATGTTTATGTGTATGTTCATTTCAGTACTTAAGAATTTAAGTTCAGTTTAAAGATTAAATAAAAAGATAAAATATAGTGAACACTTATTCACCCCCCCCCCCCCTCTCAGTGTTCCCATTCATAACATTTACCCCAAAATTTATCAGTAATAAAATAGGGACATCATTAATAAAATAATACACTTACTATTTTGAATTTGAGCTCAGGCATCATGTAATGTTATTGTTGTCATTGCATGCTTGCTGTTGTTGTGCACCATAACAACAACAAGAATGCAATATTATGAAATTTTGGGATTAAATTGTTCAGTTTGTATACTTTCTCCATTTTAAACTAACCTATGACTTCAAAGGAGGAATTATAAAATATAGTTGTAGCTGGTTATCTCTTTTATAATGATGGAGGAGTCAAAGGTAATGATCAATGAGGTTGCTACTATTAGATCATACATTTATTAATACACACTATTTTGAATTTAAGCTCGGGCATCATGCAATGTTATTGCTGTCATTGCATGCTTGCTGCTGTTGTGCACCATATATTGTTTTATACACTATTTATTTCATTGAGACCATGAGCTTGGCATTTGTAATGTATTTTTTGTTATTGGCTCAATGCTACCATGTTGTTGAGTCTGTGTAAGACTTGCAAGGTTTTACCCCAAAATTTATTAGCAATAAAATAGGGACATCAAATAAGGACATTAGTAATAAAATAATACACTTACTATTTTGAATCTGAGCTCAGGCATCATGCAATGTTATTGTTTTCATTGCATGCTTGCTGCTATTGTGCACCATAACATCAACAAGAATGCAATGTTATGAAATTTTGGGATTAAATTGGTGAGTTTGTATACTTTCTCCATTTTAAACTAACCTATGACTTCAAAGGAAGAATTATGAAATATAGTTGTAGGTGGTTATCTCTTCTATAATGATGGAGAAGTTAAAGGTAATGATCAATGAGGTTGTTGCTATTAGATCATACATTTATTAATACACTTACTATTTTGAATTTGAGTTTGGGCATCATGAAATGTTATTGTTGTCATTGTATGCTTGTTGTTGTTGTGCACCATATATTATTTTATACAGTGTTTATTTCATTGCGTCCGTGAGCTTGGCATTTGTAATGTATTTTTTGTTATTGTATCAATGCTACCATGTTGTTGAGTCTATGTAAGACTTTCAAGGTTTTACCCCAAAATTTATCAGTAATAAAATAGGAACATCAAATAGGGACATCAATAATAAAATAATACACTTACTATTTTGAATTTGAGCTCAGGCATCATGTAATGTTATTATGTTAATTGCATGCTTGCTTCTTTTGTGCACCATAACAATAACACGAATGCAATTTTATGAAATTTTGGGATTAATTTGGTGAGTTTGTATACTTTCTCCATTTTAAACTAACCTATGACTTCAAAGGAGGAATTATGAAATATAGTTGTAGCTGGTTATCTCTTCTATAATGATGGAGGAGTTAAAGGTAATGATTAATGAGGTTGTTTCTATTAGATCATAAATTTATTAATACACTTACTATTTTTGAATTTGAGCTCGGGCATCATATATTGTTTTATACACTGTTTATTTCATTGAGACCATGAGCTTGGCATTTGTAATGTATTTCTTGTTATTAGATTAATATTGCCATGTTGTTGAGGTTGTAGATGTCCTTTTAATGATCTTGTATAAACAATGTATATACCATGTTGACTCATAGCTCATGAGGTGTTTCTTGATAACACATTTGACATCATATTTTTTGCTCCATTTTGGTCTTGATTTACTCACTACATGCATATGTTCCCTGAGTGGACATGTTCTGTAGCATAGTTCATTTTAGAACTATATGGCTTAGCTATGCACATGCATAATTGTAGATGAGGATCAGTAATAGGGTGTCAGGCATTGCTTAGATGCTTTGGATCTAACCCAATCTTTTCCTTCCTTGCAAGTTTTGGATCATACAAGAGCATATTGGATTGAACCCTGGGTCAACACTTCATTACTTCAGGCAATGTTTGGTGCCTTCATTATTTATGTTCATCCACTTATGTATGTTTGCATTCATTCATATTCTTCTAAACGTTGGCTATTAGTGACCATATAGGACCATTCTTGATGTTTTTGGGTCATTTGATGAGAATATGTAAATAAGCACATCAGTAATAAAATAGAGATATCTTAATCTTTATGAGCTCAAATTCAAAATAGTAAGTGTATTATTTAATTAGTGATGTCCTTATTTTGAAGTGTTTGATTGTTTCTATTACCTTCAAGGAATTGTGTGAAGTGTTTGATCTCTCTTTATTTGTTTTTTCATGCATATACCTTCTCTGATCAACTCTAATATGCACAGGTGATGAACATTCATATTTTCCTAAGTAGTACTATGAGCTTTCCTTCTAACACATGTACTATTGTGAAAATCATCACAAGTTCATTTGTTATAGGAAAGCTCATAGTACACATTTCTGGATGTTTTCATGTTTTTCACATATTCATATACCAAATGATGAATGCTCAATTGTTGTAATGGAAAAGCATTAGAACCGTCCATATAGGACCTTCATTATTTATGTTCATCCACTTATGTATGTTTGTATTCATTTATATTCTTCTGAAAGTTGGCTATTAGTGACCATATAGGACCATTCTTGATGTTTTTGGGTAATTTGATAACAAGATGTAAATACAGACATTAGTAATAAAATAGGGATTGTTGTCCTTGCATGCTTGTTGTTGTTGTGCACCATATATTGTTTTATACATTATTTATTTCATTGAGACTGTGAGCTTGGTTTTTATTTTAGAAGTGTATGGCTTGACTATGCACATGCATAATTGTAGATGAGGATTAGTAATAGGGTTCCATTCATTGCTTAGATATTTTTATCTAACTCATCTCTCTTTTCTTTGCAGGTTCTGGATCACACAGGGGCACACTAGATTCATACTCGGGTCAAAAATTCATCACTTCAGGCAATGTGTGGCACCCTTATTATTTATGTTCATCCTCTTATGTATGCCTGTACTCTTACATTTTCTTTTGAAAGTTATTTTCCTTGT
Organism: Chamaecyparis obtusa; assembly: GCA_027943335.1. Taxonomy (NCBI): domain Eukaryota; kingdom Viridiplantae; phylum Streptophyta; class Pinopsida; order Cupressales; family Cupressaceae; genus Chamaecyparis; species Chamaecyparis obtusa. Next base: position 301,414 of record BSBK01005539.1, read on the forward strand.
ATAGTATATACAAGTTATTTTTCATATATATACATGTAATCTTTAGATGCAAAAATTTATTTTCCTTTTCATGTATCTTTGCATGAAATTAACACAAATTAAACAAGATCATCTAATAATGAAAACTAGGGTACTATAGTCACTCATCTAATAATTAGTTCCCCAAACCATTACTAAGGATTGAACATAAGTCTAAGTCCCCAAACCTATTGTTCTATGTGTATAAAATAATATATGGTGCACAACAGTAGCAAGCATGCAATGACAACAACAACATTGCATGATGCCTGAGCTCAAATTCAAAATAGTAAGTGTATTAATGTATGATCTAATAGCAGCAACCTCATTGATCATTACCTTTGACTCCTCCATAATTATACAAGAGATAACTACCTATAACTAGGGCAGCATGTATTGTTTATTAGCTCATAGTTTGAGCACCTCATGTCCCTATTTGATTGGCCAGTACTCAAATAGTGAGCTCATAAATAATGCATGATGCCCTAGCTTGTAACCCACAAGCCATCAAGACATTTCCTCATGAAATGATCATAAATGGGGAACACCACATAGTGAATATCAACAACAAAACAAATAAAGAGAGATCAAACACTTCACACAATATATGTTGTTTTATAAGATTTTATTAAGACTAATATATTGTTTATGACCTCACTATTTGAGCACCTCATGTCCCTATTTAATTGGTCAATGCTCAAATAGTGAGCTCATAAATAATGCATGATGCCCTAGCTTGCATTCTGCAAGCCATCAAGACATTTCCTCATGCAATGATCATAAACGGGGAGTACCACATAGTGAATATCAACAACAAAACAAATAAAGAGAGATCAAACACTTCACACAATAAATGTTATTTTATAAGATTTTATTAAGACTAAATATATTGTTTATGAGCTCACTGTTTGAGCACCTAATGTCCCTATTTGATTGGTCAGTGCTCAAACAATGAGCTCGTAAATAATGCATGATGCCCTAGCTTTCAACCCGCAAGCCATCAAGACATTTTCTCATGCAATGATCATAAACAGGGAGTACCACATAGTGAATATCAACAACAAAAAAAATAAAGAGATATCAAACACTTCACACAATATATGTTGTTTTATAAGATTTTATTAAGACTAAATATATTATTTATGAGCTCACTATTTGAGCACCTCATGTCCCTATTTGATTGGTTGGTGCTCAAATAGTGAGCTCATAAATAATGCATGATGCCCTAGCTTGCATCCTGAAGCCATCAAGACATTTCCTCATGAAATGATCATAAACGGGCAGTACCAAATAGTGAATATCAACAACAAAACAAATAAAGAGAGATCAAATACTTTACACAATATATGTTGTTTTATAAGATTTTATTAAGACTAAATATATTGTTTTATGAGCTCACTATTTGAGTATCTCATGTCCCTATTTGATTGGTCTGTGCTCTATTTGTTATATTGATACTATTAGATCAAATAGGGACATCAGTAATAAAATAATACATTTACTATTTTGAATTTGAGCTCATAAAGATTAAGATATCCTACTATTTTGAATTTCTACGTGCTTTGAGCCAATGAAATTTTTGTAATTTTGAAAAAGAAAGTGTCATTTGTAATTTTTGTGAATTTGAAGAGCTTCCATGAAGACGGAACTACACTTTTGCATGGTGCGAAGAGGGAATTCAAGTTTGGCATGCGTGAAGAGGCCAACACCATGTGGGAAGAGGGCATTGACACTTGACGTAGGCATTCGAGCTTTGTCTTCTCATTAACTCAATTTAATTTTGATCTCATTTGTTGATTTAATGGCACAATATGAATGTTAATAGTGGCATTGTTTACATCTTAGCATTTGGAATGCTCAATGACCCATGAGCTTTGAGAGCTAGGGCATTGTTTCTATTACCTTCAAGGCATTGTGTGAAGTGTTTGATCTCTCTTTATTTGTTTTGTTATTGATATTCACTATGTGGTACTCCCTTTTTATGATCATTTCATGAGAAAATATCTTGATGGCTCATAGGCTGCAAGCTAGGGCATCATATATACATTGTTTATGAGCTCACTATTAAATACTGACATTGTTTACATCTTTTCATTTGGAATGCTTGATGACCCACAAGGTTTGAGAGCTAGGGAATCATTTCTATTACCTTCAAGGCATTGTGTGAAGTGTTTGATATCTCTTTATTTATTTTGTTGTTGATATTCACTATGTGGTACTCCCCGTTTATGATCATTTCATGCGAAAATGTCTTGATGGCTCACAGTCTGTAATCTAGGGCATCATACATTGTTCATGATGCCATAGTTTAATATCTAGCTAGGCCATGTAAATGGCACTAGGCCAACCCAATCAACCCAACAAAATGTGTCATGTTTATCTTTGTCAAATACACTCGTTCACCATTTTATTCTTGTTCTTCACATAAATATTGCATCAAAAGTAATTGTAAATAATGATTCAAAGAAAAAAGAAACAACTACAATAGATCAAACCCCAAAAGAATACAGTAAACTACAACAGCTCACAGTCTCAATGAAATAAATAGTGTATAAAACAATATATGGTGCACAACGATAGCAAGCATGCAATGACAACAATAACAATGCATGATGCCCAAGCTCAAATTCAAAATAGTAAGTGTATTAATGTATGATCTAATAGCAGCAACCTCATTTATCATTACCTTTCACTCCTCCATCATTATTGAATTAGAATACCCTATAGGAGTAGTGGTTGTAATTGGTACATGGCTTAGACGGTATGCTATGAAGAACCCTAGGTTGTGGTTGTTCAAGGATTGGGAGACCACATAAAGATTCTTCGTTATTCAAACCTCATCATTACATTAAAGGTCCACTTGATTAGATATGGGGGAAGACCACATAATAAAACTCTTTGGAAGTTTCATGAGTCAAACCACAAGACAATACTTGAGACAATTAAGGGTAGGGCAGATCCAATTGGTTCATTGGACTAAATGGAGATACAAAATATTATAATGTCAAATTTATATAGCACTGTAAATTGGGTGGACTGTAATTGCTCATGAATTACCCCATATGTATAATGAGAAGTTTTTAAGATTTAATGACAACTTTTCTCTTCTATTTTTTTGGGGCAATACTGGAGATTTTCTCTACTCAGATCTTTCCTCCGGTGCTCCTAATGAGCATAGAGAGACATTGGGGAATCTTACAAGGCTAAAATATTGGTATACACTATATGGCCTCATAATTACTAATCCAAAGGGGTTTTTTGATTTGAAAGACTTAGCAGCCTTCAGGTCCATTTTATTTTCTATTACATTAATAGGACATCTGCTAGAAAAATTATGACTGCACATCCCTCTGCTCATCTCTTCATTTTTTGTTTTCATAGATTTCACCATCTAACATTCCTTTTCGGTAAGAGATGGATGGAAATTTTCATGACTCTCAGAAGAATGGCCTACATACAAATAATTATGAGGCCATATAGTGTATACCGACATTTTAGGCTTGTTAGATTCCCTAGAGTCTCTATGCTCATTAGGACCACTGGAGGAAAGAGCTAAGCAGAGAAAACATCTAGTATTGCCCCAAGAAATAGAAGAGAAGGTTGTCATTAAATCTTACAAAATTATCGTTATACATACAAGGTAATTCGTGAGCAATTTACAGTCCACCCAATTTACAGTACTATATAAATTTGACATTACAATATTTTGTATCTCCATTTAGTCCAATGAACTAATTGGATCTTCCCTACCCTTAATTGTCTCAAGTATTGCCTCATGGTCTGACTCATGAAACTTCCAAAGAGTTTTATTATGTGGTCTTCCCCCATATCTAATCAAGTGTACATTTAATGTAACGACAAGGTTTGAATAACGAAGAATCTTTAGGTGTGTCTCCCAATCCTCGAACAACCACAACCTAGGGTTCTTCATAGCATATCATCTAAGCCATGTACCAGTTACAACCACTACTCCTATAGGGTATTCTAAATCTTCACCAT